>JAGSMZ010000043.1:3600000-4200000 GCA_029286645.1 Papilio protenor
TAAAGGGGTTGTAAAGTTTCACATTTTTGTTCAGAACGCAATGTGATTGTTAAATATTGTATTCTGTAACTTTACAGCCATTAAAAGGAATTTATAATATTGTTTATTTCGAGAGATATGTTTGTTAAACGTTTTATATCTATACAGATAAGTGGCCAGTTACACCAACCATCCTATAAAAAGGGCATCTCTTTAGCTGTTGGGGGGGGTCTTAATAATTTGGTTTTCACAAACGTTCAGGTGACACCTAACTTCACAATTTAAGACCCATAACCAAAGAGATACCTATCTATGATTAGTTTAGGAGCTGGTTGGTGCCAACTATATCTACCTAGACATGACTGCACGGGTACCTAATAAGTGCCTGCCATTTTTTGTACCACCAGCTAATTGGCATGAATTACCGGCGGTGAATTACCCACCTGAGATTAAAATTAAAACTAAATAAAGAAAGACTAAAATGCATTAAACACAGTGAAAAGCATTTATTTGTATTAAAACTTTGCTCTGACAAAAGTAAAAAGCCAAATACTGAACGTATTTTTAGTAGGAACTACTTCATAGTTTTATAGCAAATATTAATAACAAACATGGAAGAGCCAATTCCAGCGATTAAATTCAAGGTTGAATTGATTTTAAAATACGCAAGCAGCCAATACAAATTGTTTGAATATAAATTGACAATTTAAAATGCCTAGTCGAATGAATGGCAGTTGAAATTTTAATGACGACTCTATGTGTCAATAAAAAAACAAAGATTGTGTATCAAATTGATTTCAATCATACTTCATTTTAATATTAAAAATGCGAAAGTTCAATGGAGGGATGGATGTTTGTTAGAGTTTGTAGCCTAAACGGTTGAACGAATTTCGATAAAAGGTATAGATGTAAAGGATAATCTGGAAGAACACATAGGCTACATGCTTTTGTTTTTTTAACCCACGCGGACGAAATAGCGGGCGAAAGCTAGTGGCAAATAATAATATGTGGAATATTCATTCATTTTCACATTTTCTTTGAAACTATCGATAAAGATAGTAAAATGCAAATTTAAATCAAGTGATTAGTTTGCTATGTTTAGTAATAAAGACCTTAGCATCGGTAGATTTCAGATTCATGAATAACATAATTCAATTCGACCAGAATTCTTCAATCTTGTCTCTAGCTAAACAGTCATGAATGTTTCTTTACGTGACCCCATCAAGTGCCGTCCCAGAGGTTTCTATCTTTCTTCGTTTATTTTCACTTTTATTCCGCCGCGATGTCTCCACTTTTATTGCTCGCATTATTTAAAGGTAATATCTCACTGTTGAAGATTCATTGCTTTATTTAAGGTAGACAGTATTCTTGATCTCTTGGAAATGGAGTAATGGACGTAATCACTTAATAAGTATACGTTACTAAAGATGTATTAAGACAGTGGTTTGATTACTAACTTAAAACAATAACGTCATTGTGCATTAGTGTAATTAAGAAAATATCGAGTTTTGGTTATCTAATTTGTAAAAATCGATATCATAGTAACTAAACTTTGCTGTAGTTTAAAAGGTACTCCCATAAAGTATCTATGATATTAGGATATTGTATTGTCAATATTATTTCAGGCATATCCCCCAATATCCTCTGCATCACAAGTGAAATGAAACAAAGAAGTGCTCGGTTCGGCTTCGGAACTGTTCCACAAACAACATCTGCCGCGGGCAATATCCGAGCATTAGAGATTTGTCCGTGCCACAGGGCCAGCGATACGGTCAATCGCTTGACCATCTGCGACGGATTGCGGTTTCAAATCGTTTGTTACTGGTCACACGGATTTGCACGTTCACGTATCTAACTTTGAGGTGTAAAATTACACTCTCACTTTTCTGTTATTTTTTACTACAATAGAAACTATGTTAGCTACTTTGCGATTTGGTGATTATCAAACAACTTCGTCTATTGATAATTCTGCTTGGAATCGTTAGTAATTTAGTATTATTTAATCATCTTCTACCTAGAAATTGTTCTCTTTATATCTTGCCTTATTAATTGTATTGTACCTCTCATGCTATAGTTATAGTTATTATTAGACTTTAAAGAATGAAACAGTAGTAAAAACATACTTTTGCAACTGTAATGTGGCAAAGGTAAAAGTAATCAATTTTAATTTGATTCTCACCACAACGTATGAAAGTAACATGCGGTGGATGAACCCGAATTTTATTACCATGAAGGCTTAAAACCTTATTATAAATAAAGAAAAATTGCCTTGAAACACATTAATCTAATTATACAGCGTTTGTTTGCACAGTCCGGCCCTGCCGGGTCACTGGCGGGTAAACAGGGGTGGATTATGACGTTCCTCTAATTGTCACAGATATTTTAGCGGAAACCTAAAACCCGTCACCCCTTGTTCTGCGTTGACGCATTTTGATTAGGTATCGGATTTGTTTAATTCATTTCTCACTGAATCTGTTTGCTTTGGCATTAGTTAAACGAGCGTCGATGCGACCAGTCGTGGCAACATTAATGACCCGTTCTATTAATCAGTAAAACGAGACCGGAGCATTACCATCTCCACTAATTATGCTCTATCTATCGATTTTTATTTGAGACAACGGTAATATTAAGAAAATATCTCTTCTTGATTTAAATTCCAGTATAAAAGAAATAAAAACACCGTTTAATATACTTTCAATTCGAGATAGATTTTTTTTTTATATCATAAGGTGGCAAACGAGCAAGCGGCCACCTGAATGCGCCAAATTGGCGAAGCGACCTCTGGTCATAGAAACTCGCAATAGTGAATGCGTTGTTTGTTATTATCTCGATAACAAACTGAAAGTTTCTACGAAAGTGTAACCGGCCCTTGACCTGTATCGTGCCATTTGTAACGAAAAAACATATTTCTTAACAAGAAAATATGTTATATGAGTTCTTGCAACATTTATCAGAATTGTATTTGGATTGATCAAACATTTTCTTTGTTTCCCTGAGACCGGTGTAATTTGTTTTCTTCGACCACAAACAGTGTATGAATCACTACATATGTATGTACATACTTTCGATAATAATTCTTTCGTTCTTTTTAAATGAGTTTCGTATACTTATAGGAAGGTGTGTCACATGTTTCTTACAGATAATATTCTAACAACAATATTGTATTGTAACACGTAAAGAAAAACTTTCCTAGTATTATTAGGTTCTGCAACTCTTATGACGTGCGGCAGCGAGTCCCTTAAGGCCAATTAAGTTATCGAAGTCTTCACAGTCGCAGCTGCTCGCTCAAATTTAATCTGCTATGAGTGATGAGTGCAACACTCCAATATGACGTACATGTAAGGTACGTATAATAACCAGCTATTTACCGTATAAATTAAATCTAGTCTTTATAATTTACTTGGAAGTAGGGTTGGACGTTTTTGTAAATGAGATCTTTGTTTTATACAAAAAGTGATTTGATCTAATCTCACCTCTGTATATCTAAACTGGGCTAATCAAAGCCCATATTGGGAATCGCCTACATTATATTCAAACTTTATTTTTTCTTCGTAAACTAATCTTCGTCATTCAATACTGTTATGTCCGTCAGTAAATATTGGCGCTGTTTTTTTTTGTTTTATATTTGTTAAGCAAGCGCTTGACCACGATCCCACCTGAAGGAAGTTATCAATATTGACGGTTTCATTTGTTTTAAAGTGAATTGTTTTTTGTAAAAATATATGTATAGTTTTATGAACTCCTTTTTATTAGGGCTATGCTTGAAAATGTCGTAGTTATTTGATACTATGTACCAAATTATTTCAAGTAAATCGAAACATATGTCGATTATATACTTCATTTTGGTGTAACTACCGCTTGCATATTTTTAGTTTATTTATGAGTATATTAATGTAATAAAACGTGATATGTTACAACAACAGCATCGTAAATAAGAGGTTTAATATTTACCGACATTTTACCTCGTAGAGCGTCGGCACATTTTATCACCCTCGGCCGCGCTCTGGGGTTTGCCTGCAAATTTGATGGATAACTTATTGCTATCGAGATGTCAATACGGTACTAAATTGATAGAGCACGTTGTATGGCGTTATTGTGTTATTATCGATGAAGTTCGCCGCAGCGTGGGCAGACAATACACACTTCTGTGTTGTTTAGGAACATCCTGTAGTTGTTTACGAACGATAGACTATGATAAACGAGTCAAGAGTAAACAAGTGTGTTTAAGTAATATGTTTTGGTAATACCAGAATTACCAAACGTCATGGCTACGTCGTAGACACTCTACACACGTAGCGTAGAGTAGTACTTAGTTCCTGAAACTGAATGAATTTACGCTTAGTCTAATGCTGTTCAATGTTTTTATTAAATTTAACTTTTGTTTCTATATCAGTATTGTAGATGTTTTTATTAATTTTACTTATCGTAGGGTATCGTTTGGTTTTTTTAATAACGTGATTACCTTTTTATATTTTTTGTCTGAATATCAAGCCCCTATCGACGTGGATCGGCCACATTTCAATCTTTGTAGTTTAATAGAGGGCATGCACTATCCGAAGCTAATCCGTATCATCTGCTGCTGAGGTAATTATTTAAAAGGGAGCTTGCACGTAAGCTTGTGCGCGTGTCGGACCCTAATTGTTGCGTTCGGGACCAATAAGGGCTTATAGGAGGGTGAACATTTCATTTTCGTTTAATACACCGAACCATAATAAACATTGCAAATTTGAAGTTACTACAAACTACACCAAATAATAAGCAAACATCTAAAACTATAACGTGCCTGTGCCAGCAATTTATAATGTCAGAAAATAGAAATTAACATAAAAATTAAGAATAATGTTTATTTACAAAATGTAAAATAATCTTATCTACATGTAGAAAAAATAAAATATACTGGAACGATTTTGAAGTTCTATTATTTCACATCTTACTAATATTATAAATGCGAAAGTTTAGATGGATGGATGGATGTTTGTTAGAGTTTGTAGCCTAAACGGATAAACGGATCTCGATGAAATTTGGTTTAGATGTAGAGGATAGTCTGGAAGAACACATAGGCTACTCACTTTTGTTTTTTTAATTCCACGCGGACGGAGTCGCGGGCGGAAGCTATAATAGTATATTAACATAAAATGAATTATTCTTTTCAACTATATTTTGAACTTTATACAAAGTGTAAAATTATTGAAAATATGTTTCACACTTGATATAACGTAATTTATGTAATACGATTTTTCATGGCACCAAAATTTGTCATCATCGAGTCCTGTGAGATATGGCACGTATTGTGTCCCTACAGTTGTGGGTACGAACATAAATTATAAAGCGCGGGGTGCGTCACTGCTGCCCTCTGCCTCAAAATGTATCAAACCACAGCGATTGACTGCACCTCGGCCGTGACTCATTGCTTTTATCGACTTTTTCTTTATAGTCATGTCAACCCTATCGATAGTTTTATCGAGTTAATGTCCAATGCTCTTGTTATTAATTGATAGTTGTTTTTCTAAATAGCTGTCTGGATTTATAAAAGTTATTTAAATGCAAATGTCCCGCGCTACTCAAATAATTTATTTTATTATCTATTAGTCCAAGATCTTATTGGAAATGCTCTAGAAATGAATAGAGGCGTTTAAATCTTTTCCCAGAACGGACAAGGGATATAACAACAAAATATCGATTTTTTTTATATAATGTTATTATTAACACTGTAGAATTTCTTAATACTATTGATTATTTTAAGCTATAGCAGCAGCGAATTGTTTATAAACTGGTGTTAATTTTTATTTCGATATTTCGTATTATATCGATAGTGCGTACATCACTAAAGTTATTAGTTTAGTAAGTGATGTACAACATTTGCGACATTGTTCGTAGAACTGCGGGCGCAATTGTGCTCTGGCGCATCCCCTCGCGAGCCTACCAGAGGATTACGCTATAATAAGAACGATTAATTGTAACGCTATACATAATACATTTGTAACGCTTTTCTATTTTCTAAATTGGTTGTGACTTTTAAAAAATTATATTACCCTTTACCCCAACAAAATAGTGATTCTTTGGTCTATTTTTATTTATAGTTATTAAGAAATAAATGTAAATAAAAGTAAGGTTTCATTATTACTAAATGATTGCAATAAAAGCCATGAATTTAATAAAGACGTTTATTTTTTTATAAAAATGCGCATTCCAGTTGGTACAAAGATTATTAAAAGTCGACATTCATCCGAAAGCTAACAGAGACATACATGAGGCTTAATAGCGTCTTACAAATCTATCAAGCTTTATAAAGATTATAGACATTACAAATTCAAAGCTCGATACAAAAACATTTTAGAAAAAAATCATTACAACTGGTCTATTATACAAAATTGAAACAAGTACAAAAATGTTTAAAGAAATTGAGAAATACATTTGAATTTCTTCAAAAACAATGTGTAATATTTAAGTAAATAAAATTATTAAATAATTTGGGATTCGTTAGAAATAATATTAGAAGTTATTTTTAATAATAATAGTTAAAAATGTAAATTGTTGATACAGCGTGTATTAAAATAAATAACATAAAATGTAATTTGTGTAAACACGACCAACATGTATACAAATCAAATATTACTTATAATTATTGTAGAATAACTGCTAAGGAAAACCCGTTAAGATCAGAAAACATCGAATAAACTAACTTATACTAATAACAGATATATTTGATGTTTTATAAAAAACACTTAACTGAAACACCCTATATAAGAGTGCAGAGATCTGTATTCCAGTAAAATATAAATTAAAATAAATTGTTGTCATTATCCCGATTAAAATATGAATTATAATTAAAAAATAAATTATTTACAAACCTAAAAATAATTTATTTACAAAACTAATTCTTAATTGTGATTTTTATTTCAACTTTAAAAAGCTTAAATATAACATAAAGCTCTGACTATACCACTGTGATAAGCTTTAAAAGATTTTTGTGATAATGTTGAAAGAATTTCGTTTTGTCAAATCGGTTTAGTGTTGTGTATCATTAAATTTTAGTAATTATGTCTATCCCTAATTACCTCTTGAATCACGATCATAAAGGTATTATAATAAATCTAAGATCTATTATTTTAATACGCTTGCATTCTAAGCGCGTGCGCACACCTGAAACTAAACTATCACACAACTATTTAGTCGCTCTTTAATCCCCATGAGCTTAGGAGGTGCGCACACTACTCGATTTTTAGTTGAATTAGCTGCGAAACAATTGACAATCGCACAACAGTTGTGCGATAGCTTAGTCAAAGTCGTGCGCCCGCTCTAATAAGACATTGTAACTAATATATCAGGGAAAAATACTATTATTATTTTTGTATCTAAATCAAGTCATAAGAATGGGAAGTAGTAAATGCTTAATGTTTGTGACATTCCTATAGATTCTAAAACGTTACAATACTATTTACATAACTTATTATATATTAAATACCCTCATAAGAAGTATCGGGATACATTAGAAGGCACGCATTGTACCTGATGTAGCGAGGTGTATTAACTTGTATAGAAACCTTAAAAATTAATTTAGGCCGTGTTCACACCAAACGCATTCACATACGACTATTTGCTGACGAAGGTGTGGTTGCTAGAAAAAGTTAAGTCAATTTCACATTAAAACTAAAGCTTACAGTGTAACTTTTTGATAATGCGTTTGGTGTGAACATAGCTTTAGGGTAAAACTAAGGAGACAGTAAAGCTGGTTACACACTTAAGTATTTTAAAATGATAATTCGTCTTTTGGCAGTTTCGAATATGATTCGCGCTCACAATCACACAAGCTTTATTCATCCAATAATTTCCAAATAATATCATAACTGCGTGAGGCAAAGTGTAGCTTCTTGCTTTAGACGGCTGAATTCTTGCCAATGATCGTTCCACTTGTAGCGTAAACTCGACGGCCGTCGAATTCGACTGAAGAATTTCTCTTTATTGATTCATCGCCCGTATCCTTTAGTGGTTCCTTCTCGTCTCTGTACAATGTTATAGTTCAATTAATTGTGCGCCAAAGGAACGCTCTGTCCAAGATAAAAAGTTGAAAAAATCATACTAAGCACTAAAATCGGTAAATAATAAAACTGTAATAATATAATATAAGTGTTATTGTAAACTGTACTGTACTTTTATCTTGGAAAGAACGCAATATATAAGAATGAATATATGTACTACGAGTGCGCAATAACAGGACACCTGTGTGGTTCTATTCACACCTCATTGGCTTATCTATATCTATACTTATACTTTATACTAATATTATAAAGAGGAAAGATTTGTATTATATTTTTGTATGTATTGAAATAACTCAAAAACTACTGGGCCGATTTTAAAAATTCTTTCACCGTTAGAAAGGTAATTTATCTGTGAGTAACATAGGCTATATTTTATAATTTCACGCGGGCGAAGTCGCGAGCAACAGCTAGTTTAATATAAATAAATAAATAATAAATTTAAACACACAAAAAAGTTATCAGACTAAGGTCACCTGTTATTGTACACGGGTATTAAAAATGTTATAAACTGAGACAGATTTATTAATGCGCGCAAATAAAACTTTAAAATTAATGTAACACAAATACATCACAAAAAATATTTTACTTTTAATATTAATAATACTGTTGTTACATGCAAAAAAATAATGTTTTCAAATCTCGCAAAAGGATTACTGAATTAATACAAGATTGATAACGATGCAAAAAATATTACAAACGTAAATAAAATACAGAACAAAGCAAACTTACACTTTTTACAAAATTTTATAACTACACATACAAGCAAAACTAATGCAAAATAAATCAAGCAACAATGCAGGAAAGTACCGCAAAAAATAATTAATTAAAAGTTAATGAATCTTACACCGGTGTGGTCGGGACATAGCTATAAAACGCCGCGTGTGGGAAAAAATACTTATATTAATAAAATGTGCTATAACATGGAGGTGAAATATACATATATTATATACAGTTAAAACAATAAAGTAGGAGAAATGTTACATTGCCGTAAGAGATGTTCCGGGCAATTTAACACGTTTTACAAAAGAAAATTTCTGGCGGAAGACAGCCTGTGGTACAATTTAATATGCTTTAAACGTTAATTTTGTAGATACTAGGCAATTTAAATAGCTATCATACGATACCAAAACAAACCGGCAATATTTACAGAGGCTGTGGCGTAAAGCTTAATCCTTCGATTCAATATTTACAAACGATCGGCCTCCGTGAAAAGTCACGTTTGAAAGTTTTTTTTTCAAGATAAATCAGGTAAATGCTATTACTTGTTATGTAATTTTACGTTTAATAAGATCAAAGACAGATTTAAGTTCTTTGAATTAAAAAAACAGTACACGATTTTTCATTATAAAGGTTCAGGCAAAAAGCAATTCATAATTAGACAGAAAAAAATACTTTGTACAAAACGAAAACGACAATATTAAGAAAAAAATACACTGTCTCATATTTTTTTTACGTCATACTTTTACACTCAAGTTGTAATAATTAGATATTTACAAAAAATATTTACATACTGACACTTAGGATTGAGATTATTTCTATGAACGTGAACTTTCACACAGAGGCAGTATCGTATACAACAAGCATGCAGGCAATTGTTTGATGTAATGCCTTACGTCGGTGTCGGTACGAGCTTGAGGGGCGGCGGCAGGGGCGCGGGGGAGGGCGGCGCGCGCGGCTTCGTACTGCAATAAGGGAGCGGGAAGCGCCAACCGTACAGACTAGCGGGCAGAAACATCTCTCATCGACACTAACACAAAGGAACTCGGACAAGGGGAACAGGACATAAATGAAAACAAGAAAGGGATCAAAACAAGAATAAAAGGAAACATTGATAAAGTACAAGAACAATAACAATTTAAAGATGTCGATGAAAATAAAATGATTGATAGAAACGATAATATATAAAGTGTTAATGATACTGACCTTCCTAATTTCGCTTCATCCTCTTTGTGCTTCTTGGCACGTTTGCCGCAAATAGTGGCAATGACTCCTTGCCGTCTAAAGCAGAAGAGCAAGAGATCCACAATAACCAGACAGATGAACACACCAGCTAATGCCACTCCAATAATCATTCCACTTGACAGAAGTTGGGGCGGGGCAAATCCAGAGCGTTCCACACCTGTTGATTTAAGAATCTGTTAGAATATATAAGATATTTAAAAGAATAATGCAAGCGAGAATAGTAAACAATCAAATTAACAAGAAGATGAATCAAAAATGTTTGATAGAATAGAAAATGTTGATGTTTACTATTCCTTAAAATGTTAGTTTAATGCATCATAGTTACTGATGTTAGATTAATGGAAGTGATTGTCGAAATAACCATATCGACGCCAGTGCTAGTGTTATGCGAGTGATTGTTTCGTAGAAAATTTGCAGTACCTTACTAAGCGTTACATACAATCGTGACAATAAATTGTATGAACAGAGAGTGCTTTCAATTCAATAAAACGTGCACCCAATCACCGATAGAAAATTAGAGTAGATATAAATAAAGGGGAGTACAAGAATTTGCTTTGTATAGAAAGCTCTCCGTCGCTGTGAAATGGGGTTTGAATGAAACTGAAATTATGATAAATGATGATAGCGAAAGTCTATTAAGTCTATGATGCACGAAATGTGAGCCTTAAAGTAAGAAATAATCAGAGGAAAGAAAAGTTGTCAAGATGCGAACATTCCAAATAATTTGACTGAATGCAAAATAAACATTTCAAACCCCATGACAAAATCATTTCGTTTTATAAATAAGCGTATCTGGACATCTACAATACAATTACAATTTTAAAATAAACTAAGTATTTAAAATAAAGTTTGGTTCCTATAACCATCACCTTAGTTATTAATATTCTAGCCTATAACTATTGGAATTATATGCAACTTGGATTATTCGCTAGCCTTATCAAATATATTGAAATATCAGGTGTTTTATTAATTTTTAACGCTGTAATAATCCAAATCACAAATCATCTACAATGATCTAAAAATTATCTTAATTGAAACAACCAAATCACGTTAAAACTTTCCGCCAATTCTGTTTGATTTATAGAAAACTCCGTCAATCCAAACTGATTTTTAAATGTTTATTTGGCAGTTTCGAATATTAAAAAAATATCATTCATAATAAAAGATGCTTTCGACTACATATACCTAAGGAACCAAAAATACATATAATAATAAATACACAATAATGTGATGTCACCTACAATGACATGTCTAAACACCGATTAAGGATTGAATACAAGAATTTTTAAAATGATGCATTTGTAATGCAATATTGACCATGCTAGATGGTACAAAGGTTATTGTAATGTGATGAGGGGACACAAACCAGCAAGAGGGTCATGCAGTATTAATTCATTCATTCCGAAAGATATTCGAATAGCAGGTTATAGTCTACGGAACATATTAATATAAAATATATTTACCTAATATCAGTCAGGGCGACACAAACACACTTTTCAAATCAAAAGGGACTTTGGATTGGTCTCTTGACAAGCATCTTGACAGCTTTCTTTTTGGACTTTATACATATCGTACAGGTTTATCTATTTTTAGTTAGAAAATTGACACAGTTCCGGGATTGGCGCAAGGGTCTAATAGGTTAAAATGGATGAAGAGCATTAGTTTAATGGAATGGTATACATTAATTTGCTAATGCTGACTTCATTCATTTTATGGGACGTTAACTCATTAAATAACTGGATTCGTTTTAGAAACATTTATTTCTCACATTGGTCATTTCCCTGATCAATTTCACAATTTCGAAATTTCCATTGAGCTCGTCTTATTTTAGATGTTTATATCAGGCTTAGTAATGACTTCTTTAAAGGTAAAAATCATTCATCTGGACGATTTTCTTCGAAATAAGCTAGTAAAATTTAATCTAAGTCTTATTAAAGGAATAAAATAGTCCTCAAAAATTCGTACACAAGTGTGGCTACCTACTTTAAGATGACAATACATGTCGTGTATTGATTTACATTAATACTAGACGCGATCAAACATTTTGGCAGTGTATTCATACCGATTATCTACTTACAAATATAACATATCTATAATAATAGTTGTTAAGGTTCGTTAGAAAAGATCCTAATAGAAATTATTGATTTAAACCAATTCTATAATTAATTAATAATTTTGTATAGAGCATAAGGTGCATCATTAAATGATAAATTCTCGTTCATAACACAAGCAATATCCATACTTATATTTATACATCAACAAATCGATATATCACAAATTATTCCTAATTAACAGTCGTCTTTGGACTTAATTAGTTTAAGTTGAATATTTATTGTTATAACTATTTATTTATATTACGAAATATAAAAGCAGAAGCGTAGTTAAGATGTCCATTTTAGATGGAGCCCATTGGAAAATGCTTGTACTTCCATTTGGGTTACCTAAAAACATTACGATACGATAAAAATCTTATATTATGTCGAATAAAAATTCAAACCTATGTCAATGAAATTAAAATGAACGAAGAATAAAATGAAACTTACCAGCTTTTACAAAATAACATAACACTCAAAATAAATAACGTATTACATTTAAAAGAATCTGAATTCAGAAATATTGAACATGCAGGTGATGTCTAAAGAACTTAAGACACTCATCGAATAGTTAAAAACATTTTAAACTTACAGAATCGTAAAATGATATGAATATCGTGGTATTTTCATATATTCAGATATCGAAATGGTAAATGAAAATAATGTTTTTTGTTAATAGTGAGAGACGGCAAGAAGTCGAAAACATTTACAATATAATTTGTACATGTGTGTAAAAAATCTTATGACAAAAATTACAAAATTAAAAACTAACACTGGATATAACTTAATTAAAAGTAAGATAAAATTGTACTTTTACAAAATTAAAAAGAATACAGAAACAGATAATAGGAAGTTTACTATGAAATCAATCGCATTTACAGCGTTAATAGCAACTACGAACACTGACACAATCACAAAATCAGATCAAATAAACAAACAAATAAAAAATGGGAGATGAACAGAACTGAAACACATGAGGTGGTTGCGCTCGACGTTGTCTTCGCGTCGGTTGAGGCATAGACGTTGTAGAAGCCAGCCTTGTGAGGTTTGATATTCTCTGTGCTGTACTCACCGAGGGCAGTCTGGACAAATAGTTGGGCAGGCAGGGAGTAACCCAGCACGTTGTGAGCGCGGACTTGCATTCTATAGCGGGTATCAGGATGTAGTCCCCTGATTTCGTAACTGATCGCCTCATATGATCTAAGTTCCTCCACCATACATTGTGTTTCTGAGGCCACTCGCCATTCTCCGCTCACTTTTAATACCTGGTACAAAAGAAACATAGTTAGCTTCTATCGTATTTTTAATTTTTACCATCGTAGCAGAAAAAAGGTAAACTTACTGGGCAATAGTTAACTTCATACATGTCGATGGGTTCGCCATTATGAGCAGGTATTTTCCATTGAAGTTCATATCTGTCAGCGAATTTACCATGTATCAATGATTCCGAACTGATAGCTTCTCGCCATTTCGGTTGCTCGGGCGGGGACCTAAATCAAAATAAATGAAAATTATTATACAATTTGTATGACGATTAAGATTAAAAAATAACAAATCTATATGGTTTTACCTTCTTGGCATCACAACAGTTATAGGAGCACCCCATGATCCAGCACCTACTTGATTAACAGCTGCAAATCTAAAGTCATATGTAAACATCGGAGTCAAATTCTCCACGATGTAAGGCGAATTGACGGACCATGTCCTATTCATGGATAAATTCCAATCGAAGTTGCCATTCTCCTTGTACTGGGTTGTAAAAGCCAATGTAGGTGGTCCCATGTCTTCAGCTGGTCCAACGATGTTGAAAGACACTGACGTCGCCGTTATTGTGTCTTGTTTAACCTATTATGGTATAAATATTGTATAATTTATGAACAGTTTTAAGAAATTTAACAAATAATTTATGTTTAGCAAAATTTAAAAAATCAAAATTCACCTGTAAAACTGGACCAGGCGGGAATGCTTCTCTCAACTGTATGATATGTTCTGCTTCGCCGAGTGTGTTAGTTGCAATGCATTTGTATACTCCATATAAATTCCGATCCACTGGGACGACTGTCACGTAACTGATAGGCCCGGAACCGTAAATTTTGACATGCGAGGATTCAATTAAGTCGTATTCATGGAACCTTTACAGAAATGCAAATAAGTATAAACTTTTCAATAAAATAAATATAAGTAAGATATACATATAATTACTTACTTCCACTTGATAGTAGCATTGGGGATACTTTCTGCAATGCAGCTAATGTTGACTGGTTGGCTATTCCAGCTCCAAACAGGAACGTTAGACATGTGCTCAAATGTTGGTTTGAACTGAACAGCCAGATGGCCATTCTTTCTTGCTTCTCCACCTACAGATTACAATGAGTATTTTAATTAATATAAAATAAAGTTTCATATTCCCGAAAAACGACTTCGTAGTAAGTAAATAATACCTTCATTTTCAGCAATACATTCGTACAAGCCATCGTCAGTTCTGTTTAATCTCGCGATTGAAATAACCGCAGAGGACTGCATCTGATCGCCAGTCTGTCGGCTGGTGCTCTCAACTATAATCCTGGATCAAACAACATTCGTTTTAAATTTAAATGTATTGGGTTAACTGCAAATAACTTTTAGCATTATAAAGTACACGTATTTATGATTTTTTATTTTATTTACAACACAGTAGTTCCTTACCGTCCTTCCTCATTAGGTCCATTCAAGAACGGATCACTGTTGCTACGTTTGCGGAAACTGATTCGGGGAGCGGGTCTACCCGTGGCTTTGCATTCCAATCTCCCATCAGTCTTTTCAGCTGCTGTTGTGTTAAATAGCTCAAATATCTTCGGTGGTACCAACACTTCTACTTCAATTTCAGTCTCATTTTGTCCTGCTTGATTAACCGCACTACAAATGTATTTACCGTAATCGCCAGCTTCGACTCTGTCGATCGTTAGTAGACCGGTGTTATCGTTTACGCTATATCTTGAAGTCGTTGCCAGATTCTATAACAATCAATTTTAGTATTTATTTATAATGACATAAAGATCAAAAGAATGCTAAGTAATATGTTAGTTTAGTGCTACCTCTCGTGTATTTGCTTTTATCCAACTATATGTTGGCGGAGGTTTTCCCCTTGCCTTACAGGTAATCGCTGCCGATTCACCTTCTTTTATTTCCACTCTAGGTTCACGTTCTTCCATTTCCGGAGCAGTGTATACCTAAAAAATAAATTATTTAGAATTTACATCTTAAAGCAATGTTTGTTAATTATAAATATAAATAATAATTATAAATATTTCGATATTTACCTCTAATTTGATATTCCTTTCAGCGAGTTCTCCGGTTTGTATTACAACCGCACGGCAAGTGTATGTACCGTCATCACTTTCCTCGACGTTTTTAATTAACAATCCGTTAGCGTGAATCACATACCTGTCAGATGTAACAATCTGAAATAACACAATGTAATGAGTTAGTTAATACATTTTCACCGTAATTATTGCTTGTAACGGAATAAACTCACAGTGGTTCCCTCTTTAAACCAATCGACTGATGGTGCAGGCTCGGCAGTGACTTCACACATAATTTTGAAATCTTTACCTTTGGTAGCAAATTGATTTTCATTTGCATTTACCCAGGTGATTGCAACTGAAAATAATAATATTTTATACTCCCCGATTCCCAGTAATCTGATAACAATTGTCAATTCGTTATTTCCGTACCGAAAGTATCCAGGACAACGCTAGCGCTGAGCGGCATATTGGTGTAGGTCGCAACACAAGTGTAATTGCCTGCCATTGCCTGAGTGATGGACGAGATGTAGAGCAGTTGCGACTGTTTAGCCGGCATCGCTTCCGTGTAGATCTCCGGCCGGGTACCAGGTCTGGTTACAATTGAAACAATAAAGTCTTACACAATTTAATACTATTAAATGTCCTATTCATACCATGCTTTCTTTTAGGTTGTGGAAACAGTTGACAGAGGGATTATCATGGTTCTATATGATCGCCATAAAGTTTCATTATCACATACGATGATTGTTATCCTAATACTCACGCAGCTTCATTGATAACAAATCCTTTGGGGTCCTTCCACTGTGGTTGCGTGACGAGTGCGGGGTCTTGAGTCTCAGCCTGGCAGGTCAGCACCACTGACTTTCCCACGGCGACCGTCTGCTGTTTTTGCATCGGGTATATCCTTAGGATTTGCGACGAACATCCTGCAAAGATGAGAGAGAATCAGGAATAAATAATGAGCTTGAAATTATTTTTTTTTCTTTTTGCCAAACTTACAAAATTACAGTAATTATTATTTTAAGATATTTTCCAATAAGATATTTGGATCTGAATCATAGGACCACTTGATAATTAACGAGAGTACAAATTGTAAGTTTTATCACTGCAGATATTAACACGGTAAAAGCTAAACAAAAGGCTTTTGGCAGCGTAGCTCACAGGCGCTACGCAACTCTTTAATTAAGTTTACCACAATTTATCCTGTAGAACGTGACTAAACTGCAACGCGTTTACGTCGCCTTTTTACATTGGAATCGTGTAATTTAGTTACAATTACGTTTCATGTAGATTTAACTAAAATCCAGATTAAAGTTTATCAGTTCTATTCATATTAAATTAAACAAATATATTCTAGGTTTGAGTTGTTACAAAGTCAAAAAAATGTTGGTTGTATATATACAGCAAGATTTGCAGCTCAGTAAGAAATCCAGTCGCAGTAAGTGTCAAGAACTTTATAATTACTTAAGATTGCATCATAAGTATGTATATTGTTTGTAAGTGTTCGTATAATGTACGTAGGATGTTTTCAGTGCTAGTAAAGGACAAGCGTAACTAGTCCCACTGCAACTCGTAGACAAACAGTAGCTAGCTCACGTCCGTTCGTCCCTAATGGGTTTGTTAGAAGTCGACATAACTTCCTGTACTCATTTCTCAACAGTGCTTACTTAGACTAATGTAACATGGTAATCTCTGAGGTTCCGTAATGAATTTATAATAATGTATCTAAAAATTAATTCGTAGTTCCATATATAGCTACTACAGCGAAAGACCGAAACAAAATATTGATGAATTTGCCTTTGAAAGAAATACAAAATTTAATTTGACTATAACTACAGATTATTTTCTCTGTTAACTTGTACTATTCCTATAGTAGAGAAGAAAATGTTAAAATTTCATAATGGTAATGTTACTCGAACGGTCAGTTTTCAACATTGTATATTTATGTGGGTAGATAAGTATTCGTGTCGCGTCTGCAAGGTAACTCGAGCTCTCCGAGTCTATTCACGCGCGCGTATCTCTTTTTACAGGGATTTTGAGGCTTCAGACCGCCGCTTGAATAAGGATCACTCTTTTGAATCTTGTTACGGCATAAATTACTTTTTCCTTTTTACAAAATGTTGACTTTTACTAAAGCATTTAAATTCCCCAAAAATTGAAATATAGAACGAAATTATACTTAACATTTTGTAGGATAATAATTTTACAAGTATTCAGTTTTGACACCTCAACATCTATACAACTGAAGTAAAAATTTGAGTTAGGAATCAAGTGCGTTGAATTTCAAGGATTTTAGTACTGAAAAAGTTAGACAGAACTGTTACTACCAATAAAACCGTACTGTGTACTGGTTTATAGTATTATTGCATTTTTTATAATCAAGACGCTTGTACTCGTGAGGCATGATCGGAGTAAATTTTTCACAAAGTTTTAAGAATGCAGGCCGCGTCACCGCACCCTTCTCTACCCTCCGTCGGCATCTGCGTCACTTGCATTTTATACGCAACAATGTGGCCTATAACTTTTTTACTTTATCTAGTAAAAATGTGAAGTACGCGTAGAGTGTTATAAACATTGATCTCAAATGGATGCATAAGTGTTTGAACAAACTTGTTGTTTTGCTTCGAGAGTTTGTTTCGGTTAGCTCAGTAAAATATTTCATGAATATTTTCGCTTTTATTTTTCCTTATTCATTTTTAATCGATCCCCAATTGTTTTCCGGTTGAAGGAAAATACGTAGTTATTAGTATAATTGTGTATACTAAGAACAAAACAATAGATTAGACATTTAAGATTGTGACATGTTTATGTTGACTGGGAATCTTTATTAAAATACTCACCCCACACATTCTGCGAGACACCTACAAAAATAATAACCCGACCGGTACGCAATACGTGCGTTTATTAAAATTTATGTTTATTGTAGGGTATACCGAAATATTCAACTGTTTAAAATTTCTTTAAATTACAATTTAAGCAGAGTAACATATGTACCTACATGTAGTGTTTGTATCACTTTTTTTTAATACAAGTATTAAGTAATTTTAAATTTGCCGTTATTTAATAATGAGACGTGAATATGGTACGATAATAATTAATTCTCTTGGGTAATTATTGTAACGATTGAGAAGGACGAATGAGACAATAAAAGGCATGAGATAACTAAATAGATGTACATAGAAATAAAAACGATAGACTTTGTATTTTAAATTCCACAGAATTCCTATCGTTGTTTTAAATTAGGCATATCATATTAAATTGTAAACAGATATGAATAAAAGACAAACTAAGCTTGCCTTTGAGACAACAGTAAATTTAGAAGTATTTCTGGAACCACCGATATTACATTGCTACGAACAAGGGGAGAGGAGAATGGGGATGAATTCACCATTGAGGGGACAAGTGAAATAACCGAGCGGTGGATTAAAGGGTTTGTGAAAATTTGTACGCTTTATAACGGGTCCGCATCCCCATGCGGTTTTGAATTACCAATTACTTTCATTTAGTTTCTAACAAGGACTTCCGAAGGATTTACGAACACTTGTCACATATACAAAGACGTATTGTTTTCTAAACAAGCTTATTGTTACAATTAACTATAACTTGTAACAAATAGACCAAAGAACAGTTGTAACATATTTCATATTTGAAACGTGATATACATTTTTTAGTTAAGGAATTGTTTTGTACCACATGAAACGGTTTCGATATCTACACTAATATAATAAAGCGTAAACACACACTACTTCGTGGCATAGGGTATTAGCAATCACAGCATATTTTTTAATAATTCTTTCTTTAATCAAAAGCCCTACAATAAGACACGCTTTAGGCTATATATTTTCACACTAATAAACTCAGAGGGTAAATAAATTAAAAAAACCTTAATGTAGGAAAGGGACCATGAAATACAAACTGCCAATATTAAGCAAGCAAGCTTATTAAGGTAACGGTAATTTTAACATTTGCAATTGAGAATTTGACAAATGTAAACAATAGAATAAAGATTTTATAATTTCAAGCCGCACGGGAAAAGCTAGTCTTTATTGAATTGTAACATATTGTGTTGAGACGGAACTTACAACAAGAAATGTTGATATTATAGTACTAAGGTTATATTATCATAGTCAGTAAACCTTTGCCTTAACTGTTTGTTTTTCGTCAATTCCTATAAGCCTTTCCAAATGAATATACTTGATATTTCACTCATAGACATTAGCAGTTAATATTTATTTCTTCGTATAAAATAACCTTTCTAGCTGATCCCTATCTGTAACTAAATGAAACCCTAAAAGTTATAGTACATTTTTACCCTTACGGCGTTCAATCTCACCTTTGACTTTTCCAACAATGAGTAAATCGTAATACGGTAAAATGAAACGAACCGGAACAGTTTCGGGTCTAGTGGAGACGTCCCTAGCCCCGTTCCGTTGGAAATCAGTCCACTGAGCGATCAAACATACAAAACAAGTACTATATAGTGCTGTGTAGGGTTGCCACTGTGATTAATTGCTTAGACATTATTTTCTAATTAAGGTCCCCCCTTCCCGCGTTCTTCCCTGAGGGCGTTTTTGTCTTTGGGGAAAAGATCTTTAAGATCAAGTGAAGACGAAAATGCGAAAATCTGTTCAATAAACCCACAACGATGATGATGCTGTATTTTCAGACATTTTATGAAATTAAAATAAAATTTTCGGAGTTGATATCTATTTACCAGAACTGTGTTGATTTTGAGCTTTTATCTTAACCACCTTATGGACATAAAATTTCTAATTATGTTTTTTTTTTTCACATAAAATTGTTCAATGAAAAACAGCATTTCATATAAATCTTACAAAACTTTAACTTCTAGAATTCACCCCATTTGACACAAGACGTTACGAAAATTTCCTAATTGAGGGAAATGAGATAAATTACTCCGTCTGTTTATTCGAGGGGCGGATGTCTGCGGGGATGGCACGGCGCTCTGTAATGCATTTATTTTATATGACTCACGTCCAAAGCATACGTAGATTTAATTATTTAAAGCTATGCTTATTTTGAGTTTTAATACAAAATTCATAGACCCACATACAATCCGTATATTATATAATACATGTTAAAGATATTGTTGTAATAAGTTCAACAACCTTTCTACTCGTACATTAGTACATTATTTACAAATATTATAAGTGCATCTAGCAAATATTGTTGTGAACGTAACATAAACTTCTAAAAGCCAATCAAAACAAACGATCCATTCGAAGTTTCTAAGTGGATGTTGCAATAAACAAGACCTAATCGTAACAGTAACAATACATTACTCGCTCTCTCGTAACCAGGTGTTTAAGTTCTTAGGATAACCATTAATGGACCTATTACAGGTAATGAAAACCATTACACGAGTAACGATAAATTTTCATTCGCGGACTTCGTTTCTATCCCAACTCCCCTGTTTCCTCGCTTTCATTATCAGTTTAACGGAAGGGACCCCGAGTAAAAAAAGCAGAAAAAAAACTCTATCCAAAATTCAGCTAAGTACAGGGGCGTAACGAAGTGAACACTTAAAACAATAGCCAAATACAAGGGTCGGTCTTCAGCACTTCCAATGCTTACTGGAGAACACTTAATACACGCTGAATTCGAGAATTTTTATGGGGAACGCTCCAGCACGGTTTATTGCTTACGATATTTATGGTATCTCGTGGGAGCAATGAACGTTTGAAATTTTAAAAACAATTCTAGTTTCATACATTGTCTATGCATTGTAAGACACACCCTTTTATCAAGGTGACACTACGCAAACAAAACTCTTATCTCTTATTACTTCAAAGGGGTTAAACAAAGCGATCGTTATCCGTCAAAAAACTCATTAAGATTGAAAATATGACGGGACAGGTGTTTTTTTTTACAGGTGAGGCATTTCATTATAGTGTAGTGACGTTTCTTATTAAATTGTGATTGATGTTTTATACAATCTACTCAAATTGCAAGTGATTTGTACAATACGAGTACAACCAAGAAACCTACCTGGATTTAACATTTTGTTCTTTTTGATTCCGAATTTTGTTCCATCTAAAGCCAAAAATGGTTCGTAAATTGATCCAATTTCACCCCCGACTGTCCCGGCAGACCATTAATTACAGCGTGATGCGTGCCCGAGCCCACTAGGAGCAAGTAAGCCCGCCGCGCGGTTTATAGCCCGCGAACAAACCGACATTTCGCCCTGTCTTTGTTTATTGCACTCCCTCGCCAACTTCTCTGTTTATATCAAGCGTTTAACGCAATTTTCAAATAGCGAGCATTGTTAAATACTGTTAATTCTGTCGAAAAATTACTGAATAAACTATATATCTATGTGAAACCCAACATGTATTAGTGTTAATTTCATTCTAAATTACACCCTACTCAGAGTTAAAGTCCAAATCTACATTAAAGGCCGTTGACGCCTTAACGTCTAAGTGCATAAGTATATTAAATTATTGCGGACACATACTTACGTAATATCCTAATAATATTAGTGAATGTAGTCGACAATGCGCATTGTGACGCCGGATGCCACAACTAGAGATGATTCAAGTCGCACCCATTCACAAACTCTAACGATTCGCCTACGCACAATATACTATGAGCCCTTATCTTATCTTATCTTTTTATAATAATTCAATCAATAAACGTATATCTTTCTTATATTACAAATTGCTTTCATTGCGTCTTATAAAACACTAGCTTTTGCGCGCGACTCTGTACGCGTGGTATTGGAAAAAAACAAAAGAAAATAGCCTATGTGTTCTTTCAGTCTATGCTCTAAATCTATGTCAAGTTTTATTCAGATCCGTTCAGCCGTTTAGGCCACAAACTGTAACAAACATCCATCTATCCATCTAAACTTTCGCATTCATAATAATAGTAAGAAGTAAGATTAACACTTTAGAATACGTTAAGTTTGAGAATATTGTAAATGCTCCTTACTTATATTTTCTACAAAAAGTAATACACGAATGATCGAACGATAATATTTCTTTGATCATCATCGACCTTTCTCTGTCCACTGTTGAACATATACCTACCCGATACCTGATTCTTGAATGATTCAAATTCTATTAAAGTAATAATTGAGTCAGGTGCGCTCACGTACTTTAAAAAATAAAAGCGAAAAAACTCGTTACATATCACCAATGTACAAAGTATAACAAAACAAAAGCTCGACTCAGTCAGCGTATTAATAAAGTCACATAGCACTTTGAGTGTTATTGTTCATTTTTAACTGCGACAGTTCCAGCTAAAGTTACAATGCGACGTGACTTAAGGACAATGGGAACGCGTAATCATTTCCGTCAGTAAACAAACATACAATCGTGTACTGTTAATGACCTTATAGGTGATATGTTGACTGTGATTGTGTAACCTCGGAGCTTGATTGACCACGGACACCTTCCGGTTACAAAGATTATACGGTTAATTGAGTTTTGATGATTCGACAATTCATTATTGTACAATATATGATTGTAATTGATTTAATTGTACAATGTAATTATAAAACACAATGCAGTATAGTTTAGTTTATAATTTAAAAGTCTTTGTATTATTTCAATACTAGCTTTCGCCCACGACTTCCTCCGCGCGGAATTAAATAAAACAAATGTAAGTAGCCTATGTGTTCTTCCAGACTATCATCTACATCTATGCCAAATTTCATCGAAATCCGTTCAGCCGTTTAGGCTACAAACTCTAACAAACATCCATCCATCCATCTAAACTTTCGCATTTATAATATAAGTATGATTTTAAGTCTAGATTTTTTGGTGCTATGTTAAGAGTTTATTCCGTAAAATCCTACATAAGTAAATATGATTGTATGTGAATTAAAGTAATGTGGAATATTAAAACTGTTTATAAAATGTAACATTCAGAGAGAGCACTCGTACTAGCGTACAAAATATTTACTATCACAACAAGCTGCGGTAAAGAGATTTATTTTAAATTTAAACGCAGTACATCTTGACTGATATTAAACATTTTGATACCAAAGCCACTTCAATTTATAACATTCACAAGATATGCTAGTTTAAGAGAACTTTATGTGAGACGTGCTTAAACTGCGAAGAATAGTGAGAATACATTTTATAAAATCTTCTCAAACAATACTCCGGCTTATGAAGCAGATTCTTCGCGTATATTGCTTTTTATTCTCGAACTTGCACAAAATTTGTATCGAGAATAAGTGCATAATGTGTTTGAAGCTACTCTTCTTTAATCAAATATAAAGATTTAAAATAATTTGAATATTTTTATCAACATAGCTTAAAGCTTACTAAATTTAGTAGTGTTATGTACGATTTAATGCAAGTATGCAATATTTCAATACAAAATATTCTGAAAGACCTCACTCATTAGAAAAAATGCATAAACATGACGCCTGAGTGGATATGAATTCACGCTATTAGTAACGTTTGGTTAGATTTAAAACTTGCGTAATTGTGGTCGGCATAATTAAAACAGTTGAATATTTAATGTACGATCGTGATGAATATAAACAAAATTGCAATTGTAATTGTATGGGCACATCACGACGGCCGGTAGAGGGCGCGGGCGGCGCGGCGTAGTGATTTGTATTCCACACCTCTCTCGCCGCCATCCGTCTGGCCAGATTAATTATCAGTCGCGTCCCCTCCATGTTTGCCAATAAGGAAAATCCCGTGACTTTTCAGTATAAATCCCTGATATTAAACTTGTCTCTACCGGGATGCCGACATGAACGGAATTTCGATAACTTTTTCGAAGCAGGTCAATAGCGCAATATGAAGATTATAAGTACCTATTGTAATCTTTAAAAATCAATTGAAAAGCCCTACTATTTGATATCTAAATGCAAGTTTATTCTGTGACCTATAAATAATAACTGGTCTATATTTGTACTTATCAAAAACAATGTAAGGCAGACTATGACATTGTTTCAAGACAATTCTGTGAGTTTAAGATATCAATTTCATTCTCAAACTTAACACGAAGTATAAAGTAATTAAAACATCTGTGAGACGTACTTTTAATCTTACTTTAAGACTGTTGAAGACTCAATTTTCACACCTATGTGAAACGATTCAGTTTGTTCATTTGAACAAACAGAGTTTCGTGTGATACTTTTATAGGAAGATGCGTTCAGAAAGCCGATAGCGGGGACTTTGATCACGCTTTGTTTGCCCAACGTCTCTCAGGCAAACTGGGGTGACATTGTACGTGACACACAACGCTGGCAACTTATTACAGCCAAATGCCAAAACGTTGTAGCAATATTTGTTGATTTGTTTATTCGCAAAGCAAGATTAGTGAACGAGGATTTGTATTATGGAGGTAAAATCCCTCGCTGAGTTATTCAAACATAACGAGCTGCAAATAATAGGGTGAATACACTCGGATGTATACGACGTGCACGTACGGAATCCTCAGACGAAGCGCCAAGCGCCTAGCGCCTATGAGATGCGAACGTCAAGTCGTAATTTAACGGCAACATGTGAAGGCGTGTGTGAACTCTCCGGGGATAACGGCGGAGTAAGGACGTGTCTGGGAACAAATGAAACGTCTCGTGTTGACGTGTGAAATTTTTGGATGTACGGTTCTCCTCAATTGTACTTGTATTTAATGATGAAACTCGCGTAGAATAAAAAAAACACAAGCGTTATTGACTGTAACGCTAACAAAAACAAGATCTTAATTTCGATTCCGTCAGTCAGTCATTAATGGATAAATTGCAAATTTTACAAAAGTTTTCGTACATTCAATGACTAAATATTTATATTATTCAAAGCAACATTTTCCCGCAGCAGTCCTTTTCTTTGCACCTACATGTCCGTTCAGTATACTACTGTCAAAACTCATACGGAGTTCCGGACAACTTTATAACAAAATTTCTGGCCGCGACGTGCGACAATAACACTTGCGAGGAAATTGGAAAGCATAACAAGGAAAAAAAGAAATATGTTGTCATCTTATTTGGGTGTCTGAGTGAGAGAGAGAATCAATTGTACAAAATAAATGGCACTGAATAAATTATGTTTTAAAAGAGGCGTTTTGTGTAGCCGTTGAATGTTACGTCAGAATTACGAATGGGGTTGTTTGTGTTTTTTTATTGACGCGTATACTGAATAATTTAGACGGACAGTCGTAAAATTAAAATGAGCACTTACAAATGCTTCAAATATTAACTACTTAAGGTGTGGCATAATGTGTTTTGTTCAAATGGAGATTGAATCTAAAATATTCCAAATTGCAAATCATAAAAATCTTAAAAATTATTTGCTTTTATGAAAAAGGTATCGTATTAAAACATAGAGATTAAACCCAATAGCGCTTCTTACTTTAGGAAATAAAGCAGACACTGAAAATGTGTATTTTAAAATTACTGAATCACACTTATAAAATATGGAATGAAAAATATTTACACCAGACCCTCTCTCCCACTAATGCGCTAGCTAACTGGAAAGTGGCGAACCCGAATAAT
This sequence comes from Papilio protenor, assembly GCA_029286645.1. Taxonomy (NCBI): domain Eukaryota; kingdom Metazoa; phylum Arthropoda; class Insecta; order Lepidoptera; family Papilionidae; genus Papilio; species Papilio protenor. Next base: position 3,625,835 of record JAGSMZ010000043.1, read on the forward strand.
TTTCCAATTATATTTCCCGTCCAATTTTCCAAGGTGTCGCTCGCGGCGCTCGTCAAATGCAGCCCTGCGTTATAATGGATACGGAACCCTCGACGAAACATCTATTTGTTATGTGCCGCTGCAAAAGTCAGGTGCTCAACGATTACCGACATTCCGGGAACAGAGCAACAGGCTCATGAGTATTTTCATGAGCATTTATTTGTCGGTTGAGCTTTACAGCGCTGTGAGCTTTATCGAGCTTTTGTATTCGAACTTTATGTTAAAATACATTTCAATTTGTATTCAATTCCGGAATATTAAATGTTCAGTACACTGAACAGCACGTTTTTGTGTTTGTACGATCAAATAACAATATTAATTCTTTATTAATTTAGGTACTTTGTATGTTGAATATTTGTAATTTGTTTTACTGTTTGTTTACTTTGTATAATAAAAATAATTAACATAGTCGATAGTATTCAATAGATTATTTAATAAAATTATATTAAAAATGTAAATTTTGTGCTTTTTATTTATTATGTTTATACAAAAACCTAACACTTGAGCGCAAGGCTTTCAACAAAGCCATCTTAATCCTTTACCAGTCACCCTCTATGAATACTTAAGACCACCTCAGTCTAATGTGGAATATCGCCCGAAGTACATGTTACAAATGCTGACTGCATAAGTAATATCCATCCTATTAGAGGGTTGAAAACAAATACAGTTAAATAACCCTGTCTCTTGAAGCACGATAAAAACAAATTTATGTTTTTTTTTTAATATATGACTTCGGTAACATGTTAAGTGGTTTCAACATATACATAGCTCTAGGTATATAATATATTATGTAAGCTATACATAATATTTTGAGTAAAATGAATATTTTAATTGTTAATTTGTATTACAATTTTGATAAAAGGCTCAGTAAATTACCACAGTTCAAATAATTTACAGACTTATGTGAATACCTTTTAAATCTTCATGGCTTGTTTATGTAGGCCATTTTGTGCCCCCAAGGCTCCACTATAATTCCGTGAAAATGGTTTTAATACAAATTGAGAGGTACAGGGTAGGGGGCGCGGAGGACCGCAGGCGTTTCAAGTGAAATAAATTGGTAAAGGGGAGAACGGAGTCGCCATCAAGATAAAAGTGACAATGGAAATTTATTTTTATAACATCTATAACTTTTTACAATACATTATATATTGGTACAACTTTAATTAATTATACTTATATTTAACTAGCTTTCGCCCGCGACTACGTCCGCGTGGAATTAAAAAAAACAAAAGTGAGTAGCCTATGTGTTCTTCCAGACTATCCTCTACATCTATACCAAATTTGATCGAAATCAGTTCAGCCGTTTAGGTTACAAACTCTAACAAAGATCCATCCATCTAAACTTTCGCATTTATAATATTAGTAAGATTAAAATAAGTTAACCATATTAAAACAACTAAATATATCATTCTAAGGCACGTAAATGTAAGTACTCTTTTACTTTCGGATTTATTTATCCTATAGAGAAATTGCTGTACAACTAATTGCATTTTAAACCAACAGTGCTGGTAATTTTCGACATATACAGTGAACGCCATAAAGCAACGAATCGTATATTTACTGAATATTAATGTCAGCAATTCGCTTTGTTCGCCGCGGATTGCAATAATTTTCTGAAGTACATCATCAAAATTAATTGACGCGAATAAAAATGTTCGCCGATGTAAAATGAAAGCAACGGACAATGGAGCTATGATGATACGTAATAACTGACAATTACACTCTATCACTAAACCGCAGCATCACTGAATTGCGATTTATTGAATACGAACTCATAAAATGGAATTTTTATAGCTTCAATTTTATATGTCAAAAGTCATCTGAGATTTGAAGTAAAGTTTTATAGGCTATATATTCCTTCAGTATAGTATATTGAATTTAATACGACTAGCTTTCGTCCGCAACTCCGTCTGCGTGGAATTAAAAAAACAAAGTAAGTAGCCTATGTGTTCTTCAAGACTATCAAATACAACTCTACACCTATGGTAAATTTCATCGAGATTCATTTAGCAGTTTAGGCTACAACCTCTAACAAACTTCCACCCAACCATCCATCTAAAATTTCGTAGTAATATTAGTAAGAAGTAAGATAGAATTTGTATTATAATGGCCACTACTTTGGTCATCGCCAGAATTAAAACACAAAATAGATATCAGACCTAGTTCGAATAAGACCATAATGGTCTAGGGAGACCAAGACTAGATCATCAGCTTCGCCTATGGCTCCTACCTTAAAGCCATATTACTAAGATAACTACGCAATCAGGACCAAATACTAAACAAACATCATAAGGATGATTTTTTTTTTTTATAACATAAGGTGGCAAGCGAGCAACCGGCCACCTGAATCAGCCAAAATGGCGAAGCGACCGCTGCCCATAGACATCCGCAATTGCAGATGCGTTGCCTACCCTTATCCGACGGAGGAGGAGACGCACATAAAGAGGACACTTCCCGTTCCTATGCATCTCCACCGCCGTCAAATCCACTTCCTCTTCCCATCCTCTCCTTATAAGAAAAGGGTGGTATTGAGAAAGGGACTTATATTAGGCCTCCGGCACCACACTCATCAGACGAAACACGGAATTGCTTCCATTTCACGCCTGTCTTCTGTGTGGTCGTGGTATTACACCGGGCGTGCCGGCCCATTCGTGCTAAGATGTTAAAGCGGGCACTACCACTGTTAAAATTATTTATAAAGAGAGATTCCAAAGCTATGTCGAAAACGTTAATTACACGTTGTAACAGAATAATTTTACATCACAAATTCTATTCATTAATTACTTATTACATTATTCAAATGTAGCACCTCCCGAGTTATCATAATTAAATATATTTCAGAAACGAAATCTTATTAACGAAGCTCGTTTTGACATTCAAGACATATTTCCTTTAAAAATTCTAGACGTTTGTAAGAGAAATTACGAAAAAGAATACCGCAAATCTGAAGGAACCTAAAGGGCAAGAGGATAAAAAGCCTCATTAGCAATCCCCTGGCGTTCTTTTGAATGAATTCTAATAAAGTTAATCGCAAATGCACGTTCAGCCTGCTTTGTAATTTGCGAGTGAAAAGCGCCCAAACATGAATACAATATTGTTGCTTTAATTGAAAAAAGAATTGTTAATATATTTAGAACATTCAGCTTTATTGATCGTGTCGCTCTTATTATTATAAACCTGGTACTTGGCATAACTTTAGTCAAACTGCCTTACTTAGAGTCGTCTAGGCATTGACAGGAGTTAGTTAGAGCTGTTTTTGTAAGCCAAATCTACACTTAGGCACTATACTACTACTACTCAATAACTCTGGATTTGGCAAAAATATTTTTTTTTTCGTGAAAACTTTAAGGACTTAAAAGACGACATGGTTAAATGTCTTGTACCACGAAATTACATTTAATAGTTTTGTATTCGAAGTAATTTTGTACTCCCGATTGTATCACGTTGTCACGTATAGATTTCCTAATGACAGAGCACGTGCTGTCACGTCGTCACTTGTGAGTAATTGTGCTCCGGTATCCTCTACGAATATAAAGAGGGAACTAACCCCACGGAGCTCTATCCTCGATGATAACTGCATTTAAATTGTAATCAAAACAATATGAAAAAGACGAACTTTTAGAAAGACACAGTTCTACCACCATAGTCAGCCACAATTATTTTAGTCTTGCTTAGTTTTATATTTGACTATTCTACTAGCTATATCGCTAATGGATATAATCTATACTTAAAATCTTTTTATTGTATTTCTGTGGATGTCGTTAAATGACGATCATTGTGAAGATATTCCTAATACTTATGCATTGTGATTATTAAACTCTGTACTATTCCCTCATGAAATAGAATTTGTGCTAAAATATACAAGGCAGTTGTGAACAAGTTCGTAATCCAATACTATATTAAAATGACCTCGGCTGAGGCATCGTAAGAGAGAAACAATTGAACGTCGTGTAATAGACGCAACTCGTCACACAATTTGTGCGAGACAATTAATTATTCAATACTAAACTATTCTTGATTCATTGTCACTTGAAAACATTCCTATACAATTGATAACAAATCACAGTTATATAACTAAATCGATGATATTAAGTACTAGCTGTTGCCCGCGACTCCACGCAATATCAATATAAAAAAGTAGCTTATAATATGCCCGTCTATGTCAGCTACTTTTCAGTGAAAGTCCGGTCGGCCAAGCCGTTTCGGATTTTACCCGGAAATATGCAGCTTGTGGACAGACAGACAGACAAAAATTTTAAATGCGATTTTCGTTATTAGCAACGCAAATACATCATCTTCCCGAAATCTGGAATTTTTCTTTTGATATTATAAACAGACACTCCAATATTATTATATGTATACAGATAGATGAGTTAAGAATAAAATGACTGACATCTAAAACAAAGCATTATTGTTGGGTCACTTTCCATCTAACCTAACCTATAAAAACAAACAAAATTCACTGTAAGATAAGTCATGGTTATAAAAAACAGTGTGAATGGATATCTATTGATACATCTATAAACTTGTAACATTGCATATTGTAGAAACAAATCTATCGCAACGCTTCAAACAAATCGAAAGTTATTGATATTGGTACGAAAATGCTAAAATTTTACGTTCCATCGTTCTTTTTGTGGGATATGCAAATCATGCGAATAATGTTGAGATAAAATTCTATTGCATTGTGGTAGCTCGCGCTAACAGTAAGCTTGTATTCACCGAGGAAATGGGAAAAGCCACAGGTAGCCCACATACAAAAGACGCGAGCTTCAACAAAGAGGATATCTACACTTGAATATTACATTCAACGCCTTTATATATATTTTAGATAGAGTAGATAATGGTGAAAGCATTTATATAGCTTTTATAATAGAAAATGTAATGGAAAAGTTAACATATTTCATAAGGAAAATGTTCTATTCTTTATACTCGTATAACAAAAAGTTAAACCTTGTATGAAAGAGCTTTAATGATTTTCTTTAGCTCCTATTAACTTTGAAAGGTCGAATCAGGCGGTTGATGTGCAAACAATGCCTTGAGTTCATTAACCTCGACTATAATACTAATAAAATGCTTTTTTAATAATTGTCAAAGAATAAATTATATTGAAATTTAATCAATGCGGAATAATTATTTGCATACAAATCAAAGTACAAAATAGCATAATAAACAGCCGTAAATAACATCAAACATATCGTCGAATAAACACGTTCGTTAAATTAACTCAGTCTGGCATAAAATGAGGTAATCTGTCATTCGGTGCTCCCTTAAATCGATACAGTAACGAGCGGTAGGTGGCGTTGGTGTGCCATATGTCCCGTCTCCCGTCTGTCCGTATGCGACAGGTCCCGGCTCAGGTGTCGCTCCAATGCTTCTCATTTGTCACACGAGACCGCCTCAACCACTCGAACCCTTGAGAATTACCTACCCCATGATAAGGATGTTAACTTTGAAGTTATCAATTAAAACGAATTATTATTTTTAAATATAAGAACAAAGTTTGATTGCAAATGTGTTATACAAGTAGGAAATTTTCAACTATGTCAAAAATATAGTTTTGAACATTGAACACACTAGAGTCGCACAACCATGCAATCAATAGAGACAATACGCAGCAGAAAAGTAACATTTAGTGTCACTTAAGATGCCTCTTTCTAGTAAAAATAGCTTCATTAATTTAATTTTTTATCAAGTTGTTATCAAAATATTTTGAACAAAAAATAAAAGGGAGAAATTTTGCTCGTATCAATTAATAAATTTATTAGCTGATATTTTCCCAGTTGCTATTATCGACAGACATGAAATTGAATTTTCGGTACAAAAGCAAACATTGCGACGGCCGTATGAATGAGGTATGAGCCGACAGTCGGGCACAGTTCCTGTAATTACTTCCTGTGCAGGACTGCTTCCAAATGCACGCTTGCATTGTTACAAGCGAAATATGCACACAAATATTCATATTTTCTTTTCATAATAAATATAATACAACAGATAAGTTTTACGACACTATTTAATATACTTAACGGATGTGTCTAAATATAAAAAAAAAATGTAACAAAACTGGGTTTCGCCATCGACTCCGTCCGCGTGAAATAATAAAAAAAAAACAAAAGCGAGTAGCCTATGTGCTCTTCCAGACTATCCTTTACATATAAGAAATTTCGCCGAGATCCCTTCAGCCGTTAGGGATACAAACTCTAATAAACATCCATCCATCTAAACTTTCGCATTTATAATATTAAGGAAAACTCGTATGTAAGGAATTTCATTGTTTTTTGAAACACTAACTTCTATAACTCATTTGCAGTGGACAGTGTACCACCGAATTACAACTAAACTTAAATTCTAATAAAAAATCAAGTAATGAGGGGCATAAGAAGTATATTTAGCCACAGGAAATTCCCAGTGTTCCGGAATGGTAGAAATCACGGAATTCATCTGTGTGGTGTGGAGTTTTTGTCGCCATCGCTTCCGCTCTCAGGATCCCACAAGCTGCGACTCATAGAGACGTCCCAAACTCCCGAGTGTTGACAAATACTGATATTAAACTTTCAAGTAGAACGTTGAACGATTTAATTGTTTATTTTTCTATTTATTGCTTTTCTACGTTATTCTGTCTGTAAAAATAATAAAAAAGGTGTTTAGGAAAAGAAACACAAACTCCGAGAAAAAAATAATGCCTACTACTCTATTACTAATATTAACAAATGCAATATTAGAAATTTGTATTAAACTGTTGCTTATTGGAATTCGTTATTTAAGTCTTGTAGGAATTGATTTTCAGTACTTGAATAAGTGTTAAAAAAGTTTTATACATAAAAAGAAAAAAATCAATCTCAAAATAAAGCAAAGATCTAAAAGCTAAACATTCTGCTATGAAATAAAGAGAAACAGTCTGGAACGAAAGCATAAAGATTTTCCACCACTGCTAGTCTACCGTAAAATTAAATTCATAAATGTTAGAAAATCGTGTTAAGCAAAAACCTCGAGACAGATTTTGTAATTTTGTTAATACTTTGAGAGCTTCAAAGACATGGATGTGAACAGAATTTGATAATGTTAATGTAATAAAGACTTATCCAAAGAGTTCTGTAGAAAATTTACTTACATTCAGCTTAGACAAATGTAAAAAAACAGAAGCTGCATGTTTTATGAAAAAATTCAAATAAAAACAGGATAATAAACCTAATTCGACTAATATGATGTCTTAGAAATTTGTCCAAAATGAAAAGTCATACAAATATACGCTTGACATAACACTATTTAGTCTGAACTCACCTTATCTTAACATAGTTCATAGTGTGAAGGTTTAATTAAACGTTACGTTACGTAAAGTTCAAACATATTGTGATTGAAATCTCAACAAGTGAGAGACTGGAGGAAGCAGCTGAGGATTAAGCAAACGATCAACCCTTTGTTATATCAGCCAGGATTGAGTTACCCTAATACTGTGTGTCGCCGTTTGACATGATAATATAAATTCTACTCATTTCGGATATTTACTTAAGAGAAACGTGACGTTTTAAGAGATTTTGTGATCAAATTTTTGCACCAGTATATTATTAACATTTTCTTTAATAAATGTATCCCCTTTATAATGTTATCAATAAATCGTATGTATCGACTTCTAGAAAAAAAGAACACTGTTCATTACTGTGTTATTACAGAAGGGCGGTATCGAGAGCACCCGAACCGAAGCATTTATACAAGGCGATTAATATGTACTAGGAGCGCGAGAATGGAAATATAAAATCTCCGCCAGCCCCTTTGGTTTACGGGCGTGAGTTATCTGTTATTTAAAAAAAAAGTTTAGTTTTATTATCTATAAAGTTTTCTAAGTAACGGATAAAGCATTCTTGACTAGTTCACATACTCCAAGACGTTATCCTCGTGAATACGAAATGGTGGTCAAATAATGCGGTTGTCAGGGGTAACAAAGTAGCGGGTCGGTGCGCGTAGCACTGACTAATGTACGGAGCCAGCCACGTCTAATGCGGACCCCTGCCTCTACTCGTACATGTCCATATTAAATCACCGGCTTTGTCTCAACAGAAGTTCATCGCTCATAAGAAGCATGTCTAATAAGAGGATTTGGCAGTGGTATTACTTTGTGAAGTCGTCTCTTGTTAGATAAAATATGAGGTTAAGGACATATTAGACAATCTGAGTTCAACATTCGTCGGAGATCTTATTTTCGGATGCCGAGGTTTTTTCTTATTTTAATATGATTTCAGTAGACTCCGCTTAACGCCTTTGGTTAGACATTATACGGAAATTGTCTAAACTAAATCTAAATATTCGTGTAAACAGATTGAACGTTTAGATGTATAAGGGTAACTATATTAACAGAACAAGCACGTACCACCGAATAAATTCTAATAAAGTTAATTAAGCCGTAGGACGGTATTATCTCTGCCGAATTTTTACCTTTTTAAATTAAAAAAAGCCGCCCCCACGATTTGTGCTTCCATTCTGTCAACAAAAGAAGAGATAAGGCCGCCTACGTGACAGATAAAGCGGCGTCGAAATTATTTAGAAAAAAATCCATTGTTAACGAAACAGGCAAAATAAAAGGGACCTAATTTAAAAGCCCTTAGAACACTAAAAGCTTACTTCGTTGTTGAAGGTTAGGTAGATAAGGTTTTCCTTATCACTTAATTGTGTAGCATAAATATGACATTATTTTTTTTTATTCAAAGCACCACGCAAAAAGCAGGTGCAATTGTTTGAGTTGATAAGTGAAATGTGTAACTTTTTAATGTTATTTTAACGTAACTATAGATGTGTGTGATATGAGTGTTGCAAGATAACTCAATAAGTTACGCGAGTGTTCATCCAAATTGAATTTCCGATATCCCACTTGCTATTAGAGGTAATTCAATCTGACTCTTATAAGGCTTCTACGAAATAAAATACAATCTCAAACGGTTTCTTTTGTAAGCATCCGCAGAAAGAGAGATCAGTGTAAATTAGTTAAAGAAGGAAAGAGATGGTTGTAAGGATAACTTCGCCATTAATGATAACCTTCCACACCTGAGCGTAATTCATGTCGAAAAATATGGTCCGTAAGGATGAAACGGGGCATTAAAATTAAGAAGGGAGAGACATGAAAATGTAATATGGGAGATTGTTAAAATCTTATACAAACGTACTTTCCAACTGTCGAACTTCCTTTTCATTCTTTTGGAAAATACAAAGATAGGTATAAATTAATACAACAGCTTTAGCAGTGTTAGATGGTTAACACTTTCAGTGCCACAGACCTGTCTGGCGTGTTCACTTTCATACAAATTATTGTAGTGGCATGAAACGTGTTGAATTCTTGTTGTACATCAATGCATCTAATTTGTATACGTATCGGTATCGATAACAATGCCGGACCTGAGTCGGGGTGTCTGGTGTAACCACATTGACTGGCTCACCTTACCCCTTGTTTTAAAAATAGATCCGCGTGACCTTAACAAGGACGATCCACGTTTCTATGTAAGATATCAGAACATGATTAACTCGAATAATAAATAAATAAATCTTTTTAATGAACACAATATAAACTTTATAATATGTGATATTTAAGAGAAAATTATGTCTGATTAATCCTTATTAGAAGTATACAAATTTAATTAACAATTTCCCCAAAAACATATTACTTTACCCTCGTCTGCCTAAACAAATTTGCTAATTAAAAAGTTGCCAATATACATACAAATTATGTTTAAAAGAGAAATTGTTCGTATAAGTCACTTTGAGAACTAGTTTACGAGAAATTTCCATATAAAATATCAACAGCATACGTAATGAAAGGTGTTCTGCGTAATTAGGAAGTTGGTACAAGGTAAAATTTCTACCAACATTAAGCTCGTACAAAAACAGAAAATCCCTTTAATTAAGGAACAGAAACGGGCTTTAGTTGAGACAACACGACGTCGAAGTTTTACTTTTTCACATTAAATTTTTTAAGCTACAAAGTGATGGCAAACAAAGCCAGGGACTTGAGGCAGACGGAGTGGAGACACGTTGAGAATATTTGCTCCTTCTTTTGTGAAACATTTTCCGAATTAAAGACACTGTTTACTTGATGTTTAAAGTAAGTGCTCTGAAATTGAATTTATATTTCTATTGTATAAGGTATTCCTTATACATTTTGATGTAGTTGATGTAAAATTCGCTTTGGTGTGTGACTACACAACGAGAAATACTTAAGAAAAGTCGATACACATTACTTAATTTGTACGACCTGCGAGTTCTGAAATAAATATTATTTGCAACCCAAACCGATGCGTTTAATTATATTTATTAGCTATTTAGACTTAATAAAGAGATAAATTGCTTTATTCAATATTGGATCCGTGTTCGTGGAATTCTTTATTCGATATTTTCACAGCAAATACGTGTAATTGGATTCTTTTTCTATATAATGGACGTAAAATAAACAAGTACGGAAAAAACCGTAGACAAAAATAATTCGAGAGAATATCTTATCGTAACTCAATTTCAGTTACCTTTTCGTTCCCATACTACTTTTACATTCGTATATAGTAATTGTTTGATAAGCTTTGTAAATAAATATAACATCTATGAGGTGTTTTGCAAAAATCTAGGCTAGGCACTTAAATCCCTTTTTAGCAAAAACTTCACTTAACTTATGAACTGAGGCGATAGAACTAAAATCTATAATATTAATTTGTTAAGATTGATTAGTACATTTCTCTATTACTATTTGGGCTTGTAATATCTTGAGACAGAAAGTCACTTGCTGCTCATTTATCAGTAAATATTTACATTTAACGAAATTCAATTTGTTCACAATACCAACACAGAACCATTTACGTTCATACGACATTGACTTTTCACTTTTTCCCACAGACTACAAAAGCAATTCATAGAGAACGAGCAAAGTAACGAAAGAAAAAAGTGAAACGAAACAGATTACGTCCTATTGATGGACGGACTGCAAAAAAATTGTCACACTTTCATTTTTATATTGAATATTCCATAAATGGCGACAAAGTGTCTTCGTTATTCTTGGTTTTTATTTAAACCAAACTTTTAGAAATAAAACTGAGATAACGAAAGAAAAATTTAAGTACTGATTTATTTGTTTACATCATGAGACATTATAATAACATTTATTTATTTTGTTTATCTGATTGATCTATATAAATACTAAATAAAATGCAGTACGAATTCTAGACATAGGTCGCAACAACTGCGAACTATACCTATAATTATAAGCAACATATGAGAATAATTGCTACATACAAATGTAAATAAAAACATGAATTACGATAGAAGTTATTAACGCATCAAAAAATCCCTCCCGTCTTCGTATCACAAAGTCTATCTGCGAACACTCCCCGCCTAATCAAATGTAATCCAGTTAAAACTTTTCCAATAAGCTTCCCCCGACCGTGCATTCCGTCATGCCACGACATCATTACAACGACGAGTAATTACATCGGAAAGCGAAAAAAAGGTCGCAAGTAATCCGCGATAATTGAGAGAGAACAGCCTACTTCGTTAGAACTTAACTTGATTGCTTAGGGGTATGTAAATATCGGCCCTTACTTAATAACTTAACTCTCAATTGATAGTACTGGTTAAAGGAAACTTTAGTAATATGTTTAGACAAAGACTGAAGCTTTATTAATGCGTACTATCTTCGAATTAATTCCCATAATTAGGTGGAATTATGGCCAATCTCTAATAAGCTTTAAAAATACGCTTCGATAGCAGAATTGCTACTTTTAGGAAAGATGTTGAAATTTTGTACCTTTTCTATCTACGAAAGACGAGATTGATAACAATAATATGAGCATATTCATTCGATGTAAATAAAATAAAAATGCTTTTATAGTTTTACAAGTCAACCCTCCGCGACGGACCATTAAACAAATGGGATAAATCTTGTAAAAGGCATTTATTTCTACCCCTCTGTCAATGAACACGTAATCTTTCAATCTTTTAATGACTTAACTTGGAAATCCAAAACTTAAATTCACGAAAGAACAATATTCATAATCCTTAATGTTATCGTATTTTAACATTAAAAACAAAGATAAGACAAGTACGTACGAGGTGTTTGAAATAGACGTTAAGAAATTCAATAACATTATGGTCTTAACCTTAAAACGCTTAACTTTAAAGGTATTATTAGTGTTCATTAAGCGTATTTTCAGATAACACAAAAAACTTCCCTCGAATGTTAACGAGGAATCTAATCTAAAGAAGGCAACATCCGATGGGTGTAATCATTCAAATTATTCCATTCCCCCAGACAACGAGGCAGTGAAATGAAAACTCAAAAATGTAATCCATTTCCACAGTAGGTAGATTATAAGATAATAAATGCTTGGATATTTTTCTCCCGAGGCCTATACTTCACTACTCCTTTCCGAATTTTCCCCAGAAACTTGAAATATATATATGTTTGAAGAGAACATTTCTCTTAACATGGCGTCGGACTATTGTACTTATTTGTTGATATATCATAACTAACAGAATCCACACTAAAGGATTGCCTCAGTAACTAATCTGCTTACGGTAATAAATTAAGGTCACAAAAGTATAAAATATTTAGATAATATGCTTACCTCTGTAATATAGTAATTAAATAAAATCAATCAAAAAGAAGACCTCCCAAAATATTAAGAGAGATTTTGTGTATTGAACAAAAATGTTTACACGTTCTCAATGAATGCAATTTGCGAGATGTCTGTGGCGCGGACTCTGCCTACACGTTCATTGTCACTTTACTCAACAAGAATTAAATGACTCGTGAACATAAAAATGATGTTACGAACGAAAATAGCTTTACTGAAAACTTTTTACTAGTTCAGATGGATCGACGATTTTTTTAATTTGGCTTATTTTCTTTGGTTCTTAAATCTGCAATTTAAAGTAGCAATGTACCTGTAACAAAAAAGAAAGCTATTAAAATTAAACAAAATCACAATTTAACACATCTTATATGAAATTACTTGAATGTGACGTGATTAAGAATACTTCGTAAAAAATTATAACATTGAACGCAACTCTAAAATAATAACTTGGTAGAATCTTGAATGAATCTCGATCAAAGATAAGCCAGACGTTTAATATAAGATAATGACAAACATACGAGAAATTCAAATTAATTTGAACAATGTAAAGAGCTTTAATGAAGCAATTGAAACTTCCGCCGGTCATACATCATCTAATGTTGGCGATATGAAGCACCGACCGCCCGCACACTTACATTAAAATTGATTTTGCACTTTAACGCGTTATATTAAGGCTTAATTTGCTATAGAACTCCAATTATATTTGTTTTGAAACGATGGGTGGCAGATAGATTTGATAAAGGATTTATGAAAATTGTCATTAACCTAACGATAGTAAGAAAATATAATTTGTTAATATTTTGTCGTTACTTATTCTAGGCACATTTTGACGTATTTTTTTTATACGTAATACATTTGCTCATTATGTACGTAGATTTACGAGTAAAATTAAATTCGTAGCCGAAGTATAATTACGAAATTGTGAATATTTTACATTTCTTTAGAAATATTAGAATTGTCTCTACACTCAATAGCGGCATAATATTGATTTGAGTTAACGAGACAATCGGTCAATCACATCGTACGATTAATGTTCGAGCTTACGTGTAAAGGAAGCCATAATAACTTGTAATTGAATCAATAAGTAATTGAAGACACATAGTTTAGTGTGTATTAAATACAATTTAATTATTTAATAGAGCTAAATACCATTATGTGCTTTTTCTGTACAATATAGCAACCAACCGTATTTTTATTTACTTTTGTTGGTTCTTTATTTCACTCTGAAGTGAATTTCCTCTTTTATAATTCTATTCGTCCAGTAATTTAAACTATTTGTTAGAAATCTCGAATATCCTACAACAATTCATTGTTATTTCGATTTTTTACACGTAAAATAAATCACCACGTCAGCCGCTTGAGATCCATTTTCACAACAAAGTTCCCATCTGCGTACGATTTATTTTGCGAGAGCGGCACTATTTTAAATAAGTTTACGCCTACGTTCAAAACCGCGGGAGCTATTAACGGCCGTATGTTTCAGACATGTGCTGATATATAATTCGTTGACGCTTTTGTGAGCTCGTATCGGCTCACGTTGATAGAGAACGCTTTCCGGCGTCCCCGTCAACAACAATACCTCTGGAATAATTTCATAATTGAAATTGTTTCCGCGAAAAACAATTCTGTGGTGAACGCTCGGAGAATAAGGCACAGAGCAACCGTATAGCTTAACAATAGCTTAGCAACACACAGTATGTTGCGTAACTGGATTTGACAAAACTGCAATAAGAAAAGGATTTTAAAAAATTTAGTAAAATTCGCCGGTTTGTTAAAAGAAAAAAATTCTTTTCATAATGTATTTCGTACCTTAAAGCCCTGTATCAAATAAAAATGGTTAGATCAAACATTTCGTACGTTTTAAAGCCTCGCTCAACAGTATCCTTTTATAATCTGTGGGTTAAACGATCGTTTTATGACTTTACATTTAAAACCTAAAGCACCCGTTAAGTCTGCATAATTAATATTCATATACAAAAAGCGAGAGATCCCTTTTGCCACAAGCCGCCTAATGGTCTTTCTAATTGCTGATTTTACATTATAACTTTTCATAAATTGCATCAACAATATCACAAAATAGTGGAAATATATCTGCCCTTCTGAATGATTTCAATGTCAATGTTTAGATACAAATTTACAAAAGTTATAAAACAATGTATTTGAAATGATTAAGCTGTTAATCTTAAGTTTATAGTGAAGTAATGCAATATTTTCTCATCTGAGTACCTAAGATAATACATAATTATACCTAAGATTAGTGTTCACGGCAAAAGCTCGAGGATTCCACGTATCCAAGATTGTAGCGATCATCCCGTGGAATATGTAATGTTCTCACGGCTGCGTTGATTCCGTTAGGAGCTTCTGTAATTACACACGAGAGGGCGCGGGGTGCGTATGAATATAAAGCATCTTCCGCTCAAACCGGAAACGCAAAACGTATTTGGCGCCGTAAAACAATCTCCTGTTCCCGCGCTTATGAAGACATCGTTATCCATAGTATAAAAATATAAACACAACTTTTTACAACAGATCAAGAGGCGCCGTTTCATAGAATTGCTATAGCACATACGTCGTTTATAAACGTAAAAGCTTTTAGTATACATAACTGAAAAATAAGTTTCATGTAATCTGTAGTTTTCTACTTTAAACTTATGAATTGTTTGTTATTAAGATAAAAATATTAATCAATTACAGAACTTTTTATGTTAAGTACGTTTCTTTGTGTTTTCCAACAAAAAGATCTTACTCCAAAGTAAAAAATCACATTCCAAGCAATTCGTTTAAATGTTTTTTCTACATTTAAAAGCAAAGTCAATATAGCAGTCCAGACTAAAGCTTTAAACTGTTCTATTTTGAAGTTAAATAAATTGGTTGCAAAGACAGACATTTTAGAAAATCACGGAAAGCTTTTAAGGCTCTATGTGTCACGTATACCTTGACTTATAATCAATTTACTTTTTTATAAAAACAAAAATAACTTTTGCAACTGTTTGCCAAAGATAAAAATGAATATTACCACTATAATTGTAATGTGGATATCTGCATCCTCTAATTCATGCCAATTTTCAAGTATATATAAAAAAAACATACAGACAAATTGAGTACCTCCTTCTTTTGGAAAGTCGGTCAATAAATGAACTCATAGTGCGAGTCGGTGGCGCTGAACGTGTTAAATTATAGTCCAATAATTTTATAATCATACTTACAACGACCACAATGACTCCCTTAAGCGTAATTTGTATAGGAACGAGAGTTCGCGAACTTCCTAACTAAAACAAACATCGAGTTAAGGGACGTTTATTGATGGATTAACCCCTCGATTGCCGCATGCGACGCCCGGCGCGACCTTAGTCCATTAGTGGTCGCCACTAGGATTAGTAAGATTAATTGCTGACGGGAGACAACCGACAGCTGATGTACAATGTATCGAAGCTTGACATAACCTTATACTGCTTGCAAAATTAGTGAGTCACTGTCCGTTAATTTATCCAATAGACACATTAGCGTGATTTCCTTTCATTCTACTATTGTTTAATGTTCGATACTTCAGGTGTAAGTATAAAGTTTGGATATAAACTTAGACGATAAACACAATTATCATTTTTTTATCATTATATATATACAAGCAGTGCCAAAAAAAAAATCAAATACTACTATACAAAAAATCAATAGAGTTCAAAATAACGATATTAAACTTGCATGTTCTGTCTTAAGTGTTAGGCCAGAGAACGTGCGAGTAATAAAAACCACTTCCGTAAGCTCAGAGGAAGCCGCGGATAATTAGTCGGGTATCGAGGGGCTTTCTCAAATTAAGGTAAACGGTTTATCTTATTAGCGACTTTACTCTAATTCTGTTAAGAACTTCAATAAGAAATATTAACACTTGATTACGTGAATGAAACTACATTTGGTATAATCATAGTTTGGAATTTGTGTTTTATTTTAACTTTTCTATACAATTTTAAGGACAGGAATTAGTTGAGGACAAATCATTACCGATGCAACTGCAGTGGTATTTACATACATTCACCTTACCTTAGCAAAACAAACGGTGAATTAGTGTAAAAACGCAAACAGCGCGGTGTCTGGCCGGCTAAACAAACAGCTCGAATAAACCCGCCGACTGTGCGAACGTAAACACATCGGGTTTCCCGCAACGCGGCCACGTATTCGCAACTTTAGTACGGAAAGGTATTAAGTTTCTTTTTGCATCACATAATTGGTACAGTAGTTAAATATCTTCAGTTTGAATTTGTAGGCTCCGACTTAACCCTTAAATGCACGATTTTTTCTTTTTAAATTGAGACGGGTAGTAAATTGAACATAGATTAAAGGGAAAAAAAGAGAAAAAAAGTTTTTTCAAAATAGCCTATTGGGTAAGGAAGATAAGACTGAATATAAATGCATTATCATGCATTTAAGAATTAAGAGGCCTATGAATTAATCTGAACGTAAACCACAAAATGTTTAACACACGGCAAGCGTGTAAGTGAAGCTGAACTAGTAAGTTTTCGTATAAGATATTTTAAGGATTGCATGGAAATTGTACATGTTAATAAAAATAGGCCAGCAGTATTTGCACGCCATGACTTACAAATGAAAGCTATATAATAATAGAAACAATTACAAATTTACATTAAAACATTAAGACAATTTGTGTGATTGCTTCACAAAGCAATTAAAACTTTAAACGTCGTCGTCAATGTACGGAAAGTTGAAGGAAATATACAATTATATTTACTTCGTAATAATTTAGTGGTGATTATTTTAATTTCCTTATGGAGCATTCGCAATAGCGTCAAATTATTGGACAACGCAACGTCAATGCAATCAATTGATAATTTGATAAATCCACCGGCAATTAACTGAGGTCCACTTGAATTCAGTACGCTTCATAAAAGTTTTTGTTAGTGCCATTTATTTCCATGGATCTGTCCGAAATTGCTAAAAAAAAATTTAAACACATCAAAAAAGTGTATTTGATTTTTAAACAGAAGTATCGGATAATTGCTAACGCTCTGAATGAAATATAGCTGTTAAAAAGCGAATAAAACGGACAAATACTCGTCAAAGTAAACAAATTCATGCAATAAGCCATTCGAGGACATCAAAAGCTGAAAAAAAATTCGATGTGACGTTTTGCTAAAGCGACTCGTAAAACACTATTGCAATTTTTATTCACCAACAGATGTCGCTACTTTGTACTGGACATACATTTCCAATGCCGTTTAGATTCAGATTAAAATTTTTATTGGTAAAAATGGATTAAGTGGAAATGAAATAATTCAACGATCATCAAACAAACAATATTTAATTTGAATTGACATTGTTTGTGAATGAAAATTCTTTTGTTGTTTATCAGGGGGATAATTCTACTGGAATGGAAAACTTCAAAGGCAGTTGATTATTGGAAAGGTATGTGAGGATCGCGCATAATGTTAATCTTTACCCCAACCCCTCTGTTTAACTGAATGCTTTTGTTTATTTGTTTAGATTACTTACAAAATACATCGTCTAAAATAAGGAGAGAAGTGATATTTTGTAAATCGCGATTACGAAGATATCTTCTCTAATTTTAACTCTATCTTAAACCATTTATTGCATTATGGTTTTATCTATAATTCTATTTAACAAAATACGTCATAGACTTTAACGAATTTCTTATTATTTTTATCAATGCACAAAGTGATTTCTACAAAATATGGTATAGTTCGAGCCTCCTGTTGTTCGTCGAGAAACTATTTATTACCTTTAGTTAGTTTCACTTAGAGTGAAACTATTCGCCGGTCCATAACACAATCACGCGATACGATCTCGAGCGATCCCGTTGTTGTGAATCGATTTCCGTAATACACTTTTCGTTAACGGTTCGTGAGAGGCCTCGTGATAGAAATCCGAAGTAAATTGCACGGAAAATAATTAAGTTTTGTGTTATAATGACTTTTAAAGTTAAAGTCAACCGACTAGGTAACTACTTTCCAATTTACTCAGACTTCTACTAGACCTAAAGGTCCAACATAAATGTTGTTTTGTTTCTAACTATCTCTTAATTGGGTGTAGCCAATAATATCTGCAGATTAGGTAATTTTAACTATCATGAATGTAGCTTTTGTAGATATATCCAAACATAAGGCCTAAATATGGTCACGTATTACCAAATCTTGTAGCTATAGAATTAAATATTTTCTTTTTTAAAATAATTTGTCATTAAGTTTATTGTAGTTATTTTATGATTTTGAATCTGTATTTATCTTTGTACAATTGAAGCAATACACCCGAACTGAACAAGTCGATTGCTGCAACAGCAAAAACAACACTCGCTGTGCGCCGGGAAATCTTAATTTTAAATCAGGTTCTCGTATAAGTTAACAGAAGCAATCACTTACAGACAAAAACAATCATGTTTTATACATTAAAATATCCTATTTTTGTAACATTGTTGCGTGTTTGTTTTCATTTTAACCTGTTCACTTTGTTTGCTACGCGACATAAAACATGAAGTTTTAGCCGATTTCTAAAAAAAAATAGGAAAGCATACAATTGTTGTTCCTTTCCGAATGTACGAGGAATTTAGGTTTTTAAGTTTAAAGCGAATGACATTATCAGCCTAGCCATTCAACACTAATTTATCTAAAAATTACTGATGTTGAAGCCTAGCGGTGGCTGTACATATCAGCATGCTCCACCTTTTATGAAAAAAAAACTTAAAAGTATTATAAAGTACTTGAAGTACCTTCACGTCGTGCGACATTCTACCAACAATGGGCGGTCTGCACTAAATCCGAAATTGACGCACAAAAGCTCTCGGAAGCCACTCGATACCCGGCTTCTAATAAAAACCGGATATGCTAGGATACGGATACAATCACCGCAAACTTCGAGCAGCCCTTGTAACAAAGGAGTTTTACAAAAAACGAATCCCCTTTATAACCGCATGCTGTCAAAAAATCTTTTAACCCCTAATAGTTTTTTAATATCATTGATTTTTTACGTACATAACGTACTCTCATATACCAGCCAGATACGGATATAAAAAAAATAAAAAATAGGATCGACAGGGATTAAGTGTGGTGTTTAAGCCCGCAGTAACTAACATATATATATATTATATGAGAATGAAAGATATATAAAAAGTGTTGAACATAGTAACAAAACTGTAAGTTTATTCATAGAAAGTTAAAGGTTGTCGAAAACAAACGCTAAAGCCTTATGTCGGGCGATAACCGAACAAGAGAGCGCGATAGAAAACAAATTGACATTTGAATGGAGCACGCCAAGGACCGGCGCATTAGCAATTCAAAGAGCCACTCTTCAATAACACGACAACGTATGGAAATAAGCACGTTTTGAAAAGGTTCTGATTTTGGTGTAGATACGCCTCTCTCAAATGTTTCCCAATAGACAGAAATACGCCGTATTGTTCAACAGAAATTCACAAAGATAAAATATGCGTACAAACTGTTTAAAAAGTATAACAAGTTTAACTTTCAGATTAGTTTTTTTTATTCCTATAATGCAATTGTTTTATCACAAATTTCTAAGAAAGAAAAAAAATATTACGTGAAATTGCGTACAAACTACAAAATCTATATCCCAAGAAGGATAAAGTGAGAACAAAAATACAGAAAAACAATAAAGCAGACGATACGATAGAGATCAATTCTGAAAGAAGTTAAAACACAAAATACTTCAAATAACAAATAGAAAAAAATCAACGCATGGTAATATATCTTGCCGAAAACCTCCCTCTATAAATCCATTATCATACATTTGTATTCAAATTCAATGTAAGACATCAAACGGCGGTCCCATAACATGTGGAGAAGAATAAGAAAAATATCAAAGCAAAATACAATTTTTAAGACCCTTATAAGTATTGACAACGTTGTAAAATTGAAAGACATTTTTCTTAGTGAATAGCGCTTATTTTAAAAACACTAAAAAAGCAAATCCATGGATTCTTTTAAATAAATCTTAAAAAAATCATGTTATTCCAAATTGGGAAATAATCCGCGTAAAATTCTTTACTTTAGTAGTAAATAATCGAGTAAGAATATAGCACGGGAGTTTCTTTCAGTAAATAATAAATTAACAAGTATTAAGAGAGGATAATTAAAGGATTGGATCGTAAACGAAACAATAGTGTAACAATGTGTTGATTTGTAAAACAAAGGAGTTCTATCACAAGTCTCCCATTGTGTACCAATCAATGCTAATTGGCTTAGGATAATCCGAACTCGCACATCGCTGACAGCACGTGATTAACTAGCGCAAAGGAAATCAAACCTTATAAACACTTATTGTATAAAGAATATTACTTCTTACTAATATTATACATGCGAAACACTAAATGGATGGATGTTTATTAGAGTTTGTAGCTTAACTGCTGAACGGATCTCGATGAAATTTGGCATAGATGTAAAGGATAGTTTGGAAGAAAACATAGGCTACTCACCTTTGTTTTTTTTTTAATTCCAGGGAAGTCCGGACGGAGTCGCAGGCGAAAGCCAGTATATACTTTTTTGTACTTGCAAACAATAAGGCTGACTTCAGCATATCAATAATTTCCTCTCAAACAAGAACAATTAGAACATATTTGTATAGATTGAAGATCTGTTTACTAATCAGTAAAAATAGTAAAAATCACTATCTTTATACTGCGTAATTGTTACCAACCATACAACACCATCACACCACACGCCACACCACACGCCACACCACACACCAACCATAAAATTAAAAGAACAAAACTTTTAAACTACGTCGGAGTCATTAACTCAAAAAGTTGAACAAACCGACCTGCAAGCACTACCTTACGGATAAAAAATGAAATCAAAATCCGTCCACCAGGAGATATGCGGTAACACACATATAAAATACAGACTAATTGATAACCTCCTTCTTTTGGGAAGTCGGTTAAAAATACAAATGTGATACAATATTAATTGAGACATAGAAGTCTGGTTCGGTTTACTGTAACAATAATAGCTGTTCAATCTCTATTTAGCGTTACGTAATCCTAAATTTGTGTCATTGCACGACGGGACACACATGTGCAGTAAGCTTCAGTGTTGTGGCAGCGGATTTGTTTGATTAGTTTAAGACGATACCCAGCTGGATTCAGACGGATTGAAACTCCAAATGTTCTGACAAACACCAACTTGTAACTCTTGGTCAACAGGGCATGATGGCAATTGATTTAAAGGAATATTTCTGAACCATTTAAATACCAATCCGGTAATAATAACGAAGTAACGGCTCGTGCCGAGGCTCCTGAGGGAGCCCTCGAGCTTAATTACTTATAAACGAGGTTTAGGCTTAGCGCCATCTGCGCTCGGCCACCTCAAGCTCGGTGAATCTGTAAATGCCTCATCAAGGCAAACAGTGGCCATTCAGTCACAAAAAAAATCATTTAAATATTCTTGCAATAGAAAAACTATTTTAATAAACTAGATCAACATTTAAATACACTATCGATAGTTAAACATATCTATAGCAATAAAATTTTACAACATGAACATAATTATTCATTTGTTAAGACTTGCTTGTCCGGAACATTGTAAATAAAACAACAGTTGCTCCATTTCGTCGGTCAGTAACATTTCGTAAACATTGCATAATTCATTCTTGAAACTCAAGCGATGAATTCTCTCTTCAATCATTTACATAATTCGTTACATGTGCGTAACGATTACGCATTTCTCCGCTCCCGTTAGTCTTCCTGCGAACACGAAACTCTTTGTGTTCCAATGACGTAATCCGAGGTGAATTTCAAAAATAGAACCGATAGCCTTTTGTTCACAGAAAAAAATAACGTGCTTCTTTTTTTAAACGTAACTCCAACACTGCCAGTATTGACAGCCGTCAAAATAAGTAGGTTTACGGCCTATAATTTTAGGGGACGATTTAATTACGTTTATTGCCAGTCACAAAAAGCCGTCCTTTGTTTATGGCCCTGCATTTTATGAGTTTTACAATAATGAGTATTGTTCTCTATGTAGTTGAATTTAAAATGCCAGCAAATTCAATGAGTTTCTTTATTAAAATATCCTTATTATTAACTCTATTTTATTATATGTCATTACGACCAAATAGTATTTGCATAATTATAAAAAAAAACTATTTGTACAACAAAATTCGTACGATTGTGAAAAAAAGGACAACATTAGTTTATTAATGAATATTAAGTATAACAGTACACTAGCCCTATTTTAACACAAAAGAAGAAACATTAATAAAGCCAAAATCTTCAATAATATTTAATTAAAACCAACAAATGTTTATAACTAAGTCCAATCATTTACAGATGTTGGGTTCAAATAGAACCAGTAATGACTCTTCCTTATCCGGCTCTAAGACATAAAACACGTGTAACATATACAAGGGAACACTAATTAAGGGTGAGCACTCAATTTGTAATATAAAAATACTTAACATCCACCGAAACCGGCAATATCCTGAGCACATTACCCGTTCGTATACATGTAATGACATATTTATTACTACATGTTTATATTTAGGCTGTAAAAGAGCCGACCGCTTAATAGACCTGTTAAAAACCAATAAAATTTACGCTCTCTTTAAGGATTATTGGTTTCGGCGTAGAAGATATATACAGTAGTTAGTTTTAAATCGAACTTTCTAGACAATACAAAATAGAAATCCTATTGATACGTACGGTATAGGAAGTGTAGCGTTATTACAGCCTAGTATTACCTGAAACAATAGTAATTGATATGATTAAAATCTTATCTTCATAATTTATTTGCATACCACCAAGTTACACTTAGCACTTACAATAGTTACAATTAGAAATCTCTTTTCGATATAACTTCATCGAGAGAGATTTGCGAAGTTTTATTGCGATTGACCGTTGTCGATAAGTCCGCCCCACGTACGCCCCATCCAATTACTTACAAGTAACCGAGGCCCCGAGTACAGGGCCTTATCTAAATTTCATCTAAAGAAGTCAAAATCAACCCGCGTTCAATCCGATACTATCTATGATTCATGAACTATGTCACAATAAATGGATGAGATAAACAAAATGGAATATTTATAGGGTACTGACTGACCCTACAAATAATTTACATTTTGTATAGCTCTTTTATTTTCATTGTTTGATTGTTGATTAGTTTAATATAATTTAACAATAACCTTCCTCAGGTTAAAGAAAATGGCTTTTCTTTTGAACTGATGTGATTATTAGACCACTCAATTAAAATGGCAAATGACACAAAATCGTATTCTGAGAGTTGAAAAGACCAGGATTTATTCATAAAATTTGAATTATTCATAGGTATATATCTGGTATATGGATATGGATGGATGTTTGTTAGAGTTTGTAGTCTAAACGGCTGAACGGATCTCGATGAAATTTGGCATAAACGTAAAGAATAGTCTGGAAGAACACATAGGCTACTCACTTTTGTTTTTTTTTTTAATGCCAGGCAGACGGAGTCGCTGGCGAAATCTGGTATTAATATAATTTAAGAATCAGAATCAGAATTAAATTTTACAACAATACAAACAACTTGTATTAAAACGCTAAAATACTTAAAGTAATGAACAAAAGCTGCAAACAAATGTTTAATGGAATCAAGACTTCAAAGCATCAATAAATTTCAGCTTCAAACGAACAAACATTCCGCACATCAAGTGGAGTTAATGAAAGTTAGTTTTGGTAATCGGGATACTCGTGCACGTTGCAGCGGCATTTTAACACTTGATTTATCAAACAGCTATTTCAATAAAGACATAAACAATTGAATATCAAAATCACCGAAGTTCTTTTTAATATAAGGAGCTAAAATGTAACTTTCTCTAGCCAACTTTTATTGCTTCTTATCCCCATTTTTTTGCAATTTTGCTTCAAAGGATGTATAATTTATATTGGTAAACAAATAGCCCTCATTTCGAGGGCCGCTGAAATCCAATTAAAACGTTAGCTTATCTTTTGGTAACGCGAGACTATTTAAATTTACTATGGCTTCTCCATTACCCAAACATTTTACAAGGCAAATTTTACAAAGTAAGTTAATAAAACTTTATTACCTTTTATAACAACTACAATAAATGTAATGCTATTTGTATTAATTAGTCTACTAAAAGCAGTTATGTTATTATAAAAATTGCTAACAATTTTTATATATGTTAGCAATTTTTAGGGATGCCCAGTTGCTATTATTTAAACGCATAGGTACAGAGTGACATTTTAAAAATATATAATAAACTAGCTTTCGCCCACGACTCCGTCCGCGTGGAATTAAAATTAAAACAAAAGTCAGCCTATGTGTTCTTCCAGACTATCCTCCACGTCTATACCAAATTTCATTGAAATACGTTCAGCCGTTTAGGCTACAAACTCTAACAAACATCCATCCATCCATCTAAACTTTCGCATTTATAATATTAGTATGAAGTATAATTTATTAATGAGATATGTAAGCTTATTAGTATAAGTAGGTAATTTCAATAAAATTTTATGTACAAATAAATCAGCTAGCAAAACATTTTAATAATTTCTTTTCCAAGCGATGACGTATCGCATTCTTGAGATATAATAAAACTTCTATTTGTATTATCTCCCAGCGTCTCATTTTGGGACAATACGTCTAATGTAATACCACAAATGAATACGGAATTCCGGGAGGGCCATCCCCCAAAAACTAGGGGAATGCCACACCAAGGGCAAAAGCGGAAGCAAGTCGAAGTGAATCAACGGACAACGGACATGGCTGCATTAATTCGTTAAGATCGACCGCTTTCTCGAAACAAAATGAGAATAGACGGCCCAGTAATCATTTGTCCCAATCGGTAATTTACTTTCAACTATTGTACTTACTGTTCTCTAAAATCAATATCTTTTTAAATCGTCTGTCATTCTTAGTTTTTTTTTAAACGCGCTTAAATTGAGCCGAAATGATTACGTAAAAATGAAAACTAAACGAGCGAAATCATAAATGTATCAAATGCCGCCTCAGATTTTTTTTTAGGTTAGGTAATTTTTAGAATTCGGGTTTAGGCAATTTTATAATAAATGTTTCTTTGCACACTAATTATGCAACGTTTATAAATTGACATTCAAATGCTCCAACAATTAGTAAAGAGTCAGAAAATTCAAAGGATTCGAGCTAATTTCGTCAAATAATGCATTCATTCAGTTTGATTCCTATCATTTCGAATAGCTTGAATACCACAAATAACATAGATGCCGTTATGCGTTGATCGGCTAAATTATTAAATGGTTCGAATAACTCGTGTTAAAAGTCGCAAAGTTTGCTATTAATGGTATCAGGTAAAACCGACGATCATTTTCGTTAGGCGATTAAATATATTCTGAACATGATCCGCTCACGGCTGGAAGCGATTCAGAAGGTGAGCACGTGATGTCCATCAATTTTTATAGAATACGAATAGGCCTGAAAGCGTTTTTCTCAGCAAATTTCCCAGCATTTTCTTTTGCGTGCTCTGAAAGCCGAAATCTTGAAAGATAAGAGATTTTGTTATATTTTTTCTACGCTATAAACAGGTTTCCATTATTAACATTTTACTAAGTCTCATTTGTTCCAATAGTAAATGACATGATCTAATCACTACACTGCAACTCTTGGGGAAGTTGCAAAATTAACTAGTTTCACATACTAATGTATGGTTACTAAATAATGTTACTCTAGCCTGGTTAAACCTATATAGGCAACCCACGATAATTTAATAAGAGAAGTTAATGCACTATATTTAAACGGCCTAAACATGAAATATGTTATAATTACAGTTTCAAAACGCGCTCCTGATTTATGGATACAAGTTAATACTGCGTAAGCACTTCACACATTAAGCTTTTAATATAATACACGATCAACTGATACTGTCAGACGAACTTTCACTTTATGTGAATAACATAAGATCTATTTTCGTAAGTGACATATTTAGAGGACTTGACTGGCGCCATATTTTGGCAGCTTTCTGTCTTCAGCCGCAGGAACATAATATGTGGATGATAAAATTACCATATAAATCACCGTGTCGTGGCATATATGGACTCCAATATTTACGAAAAGAAGTCTCACTTATGGAAGACTGGCTTATGTTATGAAAGCATGACATTATTAAATTTCGAGATAGATACAGGATGTAAGACGATATGAGTTTCAGATTTTATCCAATAACTATTAGAACTACACACTAAATACAATACTTTTTGTAGGGAATAAAATACACCTAACAGGTATTTAAATTCCAGCCAAGACTTTGAATAAATGTAAAAGAAAACCATAAAGTGAGATTAAAAAGAGAGATCGGAAATCGTAAAATTTGCTGAACATTTGAAGACGTTTGATTCAGATATTCAATTCGGTTATGAAAAGCTTGCGAAAACAAAGGAAGATCGCGAGTTCGAACAAATCTTAATGAAGTGTAAGACCGAGACTGCGGTGGAAGCAGTCTTTAGTTGTAATTAACATTTCATGCCATTTCTATTCTTTTCTGATTTACAATCATTTTTACAAGACCTTCCCTAGAGTTGCCTTTTCCCGAACGAAAAGGCAACTCAAAATAATGTCGTTTTAATATATTCAAGTATTTAAGCCTGTCACTCGAACAGCTTGAATCTGGTGAATTAAACACTCTTTACAACGAAAATTAGAATAACTAGCATATTTGTAAACCTTTCCATCAATTGTTAATTCGAAAATCTATTTATTTCATGTCGTACGTAGTTGTATACTTTTTACGGTAACATACTTGTGTAACGTGGATACGACAGTAGACGTTACCACAACATCAATTTTTAGTGATCAAAATTCAGCGAATGTCAGTGTACCCTGTGAGCCGGAGAGGGTATATCCATGTGGGACAGGAAACACGCATCTTGTTATGGAAAACCGCTCTGCATTCATTCCGCCACCCAAGAAGTGCAAAGTGGAGTAATATATTATAATTTTATTCAGATCCATTCCCCCGGTGCCGCTTTTGTTGGTACAATTGCATTTATTGGTAGTTCGGTTCAATGTACTACATTGTATGAATTACTAGCTTTCGCCCGCGACACCGTCCGCGTGGAATTAAAAAAAAGTGAGTAGCCTACGTGTTCTTACATACTATCCTCTACATCTATACCAAATTTCATCGAAATCCTTTCAGCCATTTAGGCTACAAACTCTAACAAACATCCATCTAAACTTTCGCATTTATAATATTAAGTATGATAGTATGAAGTATGATTAGTATGATGTACATAGATTTTTTTAATTTAGATTTTAAATTACGAATACCAAATGTAAAAGAAAATCATCAGAATCTATCCTTAAAAATTGTATCATATTTTTTTCATTATTAACATTAAATATGCCGTCAATCGACAACATCTCTCAGAATAACACGCTATATCTATTCCTAAAATCTATATTTGGCCAACTTGTCTGCTAAAAGGTGACCTTTTTACTTAGCGAATATTTTTAGAATACGTAGACATTAGATTTATTCAAGTTACTAGATTTATCTAACAAGTAAGATATCTTTATTATTGGATACTAGCTATTCCCATGCGGCTTCATCCGCATGAAATTGTAAAAACCATATTTTATTGTTTACATTTGTCAAATTCTCAATTTTAAATGTCAAAATTACTGTTACTATAAGAACATTGCTAAAAAGAAATATATAGCTTAAAGCGTGTCGTAAGTGTAGGGCTTTTTATTAAAGAAAGAATTATTCAAAAATATGCTGTGATTGCTGAAATCCTACGCCACAAAGTAGTGTGTGTTTACGCTTTATTATATTAGTACAGATATATCCAAAATAGGTTAAGTCTAGTACTATTTCAAAATGTAGCATATTAAAATCTATTAGTTGCGGTTCAAAATTCCATCGAACTCTAATGCATACATCAGGCAAATAGTGATGTAACAGACAAAATGATCCCGGCCAACTAGCTAAATGAACTCGCAGGAGGCGATCGCACGTGAATTTGACGTTGGCCAGTCGAAATAGGATTTGAGAGATGCAATTTCCTCAATCCCAACAAAGGCCGGCCTTTGTGATGTGTTGTAACACGAATCACAGATTCCCCGTTATTTTGATGGTACAAGCGAACGGTGCACTACTGTGTTTACTTTGCCGCATCGCTAAATCTTTATTCCATCAGTAGATTTCAAACTTACGTTATTTGTGTGTATTTCAAGTTGAAAATACGTCTACAAGGACAGTTTAAAGAGAGTAAATTGATCTAAAAACGTCTATACAATTAAGAAATGTAATTTTTTATGAAGTTTCCTTAACATGATAATATTGTTCACAAAATTACATAACAGAATTAAGTTTGATTGAAGCTCACGTAACAAATACTTATAAAGATGAGAAAGAAAGTAATCTCAGATCTAACTCTGTGTGTTGATTAAACAATTTATATCTCAAAGTAAAGACCCGCTCAGCTTCGGTATAAATACCACGTTCAAAAATTCACGCTATTGTCTCTCACGTCGGCTTTCCTACGCGAAATTAATTTAATTTAGAAATAACAGAATTAAATTTGATTGTAGCTCACGTAACAAATACTTATAAAGATGAGAAAGAAAGTAATCTCAGATCTAACTTTGTGTGTTGATTAAACAATTTATATCTCAAAGTAAAGACCCGCTCAGCTTCGGTATAAATACCACGTTCAAAAATTCACGCTATTGTCTCTCACGTCGGCTTTCCTACGCGAAATTAATTTAATTTAGAAATAAAAGAATTCATTCACTATTCATTTTCGGTTGATGAGTTTGTTCGTTTTCATGAAGCCAGTATACGAGTCAATTATTGGGTCGTCTCTATCGTAATGAAAATCCGTTCTATTTGACTGCCAGTTAATTAAACTTCGTTGTTTAATAAATAGTAATCCTGAATATAAATAAATTAACCTGCTTTCTATTGTCACGAATTAATCTTATTGTACTCTTACTTGATACGAACTAGACAATATTTTCATTTGATAGAACTCTTGAATTGAAAGACGTAATATTTTTAAATATACTCTTTTAAAGTATTTTTAATTATGTTCTGAGTTAAAACTCAGCCTAAAGCTTAGAATTACAATTTATAATCATGTGTTTGAAATCTTGACAACGAAGAGAATTAATAGATTTCATCCAGGAATCGAACAAAAGCTACATTTTTAACGCGGACTTAGAATTCACTTATCAAGATTGTCGATGTTAAGCTGCGGAACAGAGTCGCCTGGATAAAGCCACGTTTTCATTGCTCCCTCGCGCAAAACGATCGCGACAAATTGATTTTTTAGAGAGTCTAGTAAATGAAATGGTGTGAAAAGTTCACTTCTAAGCTTCAATGATTCAATAGTAGAATTAAATAAATAAATAATTGAAAATAGACACGTTTTGATTTCATAATAAATAATTATCATGATGACTCATTTAAAACACCTAATAGAAATAAACTCTAAAGCTAGTCAGGCATGTTTTTAAAACCACATAAAAAGCAATCCCGACTCCGGGAATCCATAGGAGCGCTTGAATTCACAAAGGACTTGGAATTGCTAGGGCTTCTATACGAACTATCTATAAATGATTTATTACAATTGCGGGAACGCATAAAGGATGGTATGCGGAAGTCAACAGTTACTATTAGAACGCTGAAAATATTTTACTAAGACAAATGCCTACGTTACGAAACTCTTTCGATGTCTATGCAACAAAAGTAATGGTTTAGAAGAATTTCTTGCGCATACTGAACTACTGAATCCGTTTCCAATCCATTTACTTTCAATGTTCGATTATTATCAGCGAACTTTATAGAAAGCTTTCACTTTGAGAATATTTATGTCGGTGGAATTATTAGTGACCAAACTGTGACGTCTCAATTTTTTTAAATGTTAGTTTTTTGTAGTAAGATTTAAAACATCAAAAAGCTTTTTGGGTATCCACCAATTTGTGCCTGAAAATACTTCCAACGAAAAGCGTTTTCAAACAACAATACCATTTAGTGTCGGTAAAACTGCAAGAATAGTACTGTAAAATAAAACTACGTCTCTGTCCAAAGCAAATTGGAAAGTTCGCCACAATAGCAGCACGTTTACCCTCAAACAACTTTTAGGGGACCATCTAAATGCGCATAAATCAAAAGTTTTCGCGCTCATCGGCGATGCTTTTAAAAAATATACTTTTCAATTTCCCAAATGGCTCGTAGTCGTTAATCCAGTTTGTAGTGAGTCTCGGCTTAATGCAAAGTTTGTGGAACAATTTTGTACGTGACCAGAAAATATCAAAAACAATTAATCAGTATAATTACACTTTAATTCATCGTCAAGGTGTAAAGGGTAGGATCGTGCTTTGTCGACATTTTCACTTTGAAAGAAAGTAAAAGATGGATGTTAACTGGCTGACTACATTTAATAAAAAGTGTTATTAAATAAATTACACTAATACGCAAAGCCTCCATGGCCAAAAAAATATAATCAAAGCGTAGCGCGCTTGGTACAAGCCAACACGCGCTAGCATGCAGCATGTTCTTATAAAAGCAAAGGTCACAGCTGTTCGTGGAGTCAATTTGTCAATTTTACGATGTCCCAGAGCGGCTCAAATGACGTTAGACTACAATATTACATAAAACTAGCCATTCTTCGAAGAAATAAACGAAAAGTATCTTTATAGAAATGAATTATGTAGATCTAAAATAAGATTCAAAGTTATATGCAACTTCACTTTAGTTAAACACATTAAGAACCAAGATCTCAACTGCACCAGATATTGTAGTTGGCCGAAAATTTATTTCTGCAATTTCAGAATCTTATTGCATGTTTTTACTAACTCGTTCCGAACTGCAACGAATTAAAGTCAGCGTATAAATGCAAACCCGGCCGGCAATAAAAAACGTGCTCGCGACTGCTTACACCGTAAAACTTGAATGGAGCTAAAGTTCTTCGTGCAGGAAAGAAATGTCTTTGTTCTCAACAGTCAAAACATCGTGTTCGGGTGTTTGTTACAATAACAAACGTTTGTACAAACATTTGTCGTGAAGAATGAGCGAAAACGTGCTCAATCAAAGCACTGTATTGAAAATATTTTCTCTCCATTACAAAACGTGCGACGCTTAAGGCGTTCAGGATTAACCGCTCATTGTTAACTGCGAACGCCTTACCTGAGTAATAATAAAATTCTTCGCTTTAATTGCATTTCGGTGTGAAATATTATTCAAGTATTGGTCAACGCTCGCACGAAAGTTATGCCAATTCCAAAGTCGATATGTATAACCAAGTTAACCTCATATGAATCAAACGAAGCAAGTATTTCAAGTGTTTGCTGCAATCCAATCTACGTTACGTATAAGCAATTGAGTTTAGTGTTCGA
Organism: Papilio protenor; assembly: GCA_029286645.1. Lineage (NCBI taxonomy): Eukaryota > Metazoa > Arthropoda > Insecta > Lepidoptera > Papilionidae > Papilio > Papilio protenor. The sequence continues at coordinate 3,657,822 of JAGSMZ010000043.1, forward strand.
TATTGAACTCTCTTAGAATATATTACGGTCTACAATCTCACAGCTATATCGAACAAAGTTGAATCTGCAATGCTTCTTCCTGCATATTTACGAGCAACAAATTATGGCAACAGAATATGGAATATTGAAGATATTGCTCCTCACGCTCGCACGGTGCTAATAATAAACTTCGATGCAAAGTCCGATTACTTCTTCAATTTAAACAATAACTCTTGTGGAACGTGCTTTCAAGAATATTAGATAGGTAAAATATGTGAATATACTTAACAAAGTTTAAAGGTTCATTTTTATTTAAGAGGGTTAAAAAAAAAGAAAGATATGTGACAGACAGTGGTCTTTTTTTCCTATTTCAGGAACTATATATACTAGGAAGACCTAAACTGTAGTATAGGAAGAAAATTAAGAATATGGTCCAGTATGTCCAGGAACATTGTAATGTTGTAAAGTAGACTGGATCTTAAAAAAACTATGTAAACAGTTTAACAGGAACAGGGATGAAAAAATGGAACAGTTACGTTTAATAAATAAAATAATAAATCAACAAATATTGAACCGACAACACATACGTATAGGCGACTGAAGTATTGAAATAAATATGATATACATTCTTAACAGCCCATGCCGCATTTCGTCTAATTATCCAACAAACGTGAGTTTCATTGATTTTACTCCGTTTGTGCTAATAAAGTAATAGCGCATTGCGTCTAGACACGCAGACAAAGTAAGCATTCGATCCCTCGGTCGAGTTCAAATTCGTAAAGGATATTTCGCTGACGAGGCATCGAGGCAGGCGAGTTACACGCTAATTGTGCAAACAAAGCAGCTCCAACGCTCAACGATTGTTTACGAACGTTGCCTTTAACTGAAATTGAACTCTGAACACTGTTTACAACAGTAACCGATATTCCTTCACCGGTACCATTCATAGGAAATAGAAAACGATGTAAATATGCAACTAAGTGATGCTGCGGAAAGACGTTATTGAAAACTTTCACCTGTTGTTTGAAGAATTTACGTTTCCGGGTTGCGGTTATGAAAGAAAAATTTATGAATATTAAATTCTGTTTATTTATAATAAATGTTTAGACCTAAATCAGCTGTGCTTGTGTATTTTGTGTAAGAATAAGTATTTTTGGTTTAGCAAAAAACAAGGGTCAATAATGAAGTAAACATATTTTAACTTTGAGCAAAACATTGACACAAAAAATGACGTTAATTCTTTCGATGCCTTTTAATTCTGTTATTAAAAGACAATGAAAAGATTTTACTAAGAAATTAAGCAAATCGAACAAAACTGTAACCAAATGTTATAGAAAAATAATACGTAATAGTAAAGTTTATTCTCACATTTCACAAAAGCTATTCCAAATCAAAAACATCTGTTAACTTTAGCAAGTTCTTTTCGACGCCGAAACAACGAAACTGGCCATTTGTATTATACCAATTGTTAGGGATTAACACAAAACAATTCTGATTTACGAGCCGTCGGCATGTGTTGGCAGAATGTTTACCACTCATTGTATCACAATTTGAGGTTGTTGCCGAGCCAATGAGAGCAATGAACTCTGTGGTTATTAATTAGCAAAACGCTTGTGTCATAGACCATTTCATTCATTTTAGTTTAGGCCGGCACATTCATTAATAGTTTCGGCTGAATACCAAAAAAACTTGTCGCGTTTCAAAAGATAAGACGATTTGGAAAGAACATCTACTTAAAGAATTTTCTGGTCAAGGTTGCGGCAATAAGATGGGGGATGCCTACGTTTAAGAGATGACGACCATACGCTGATAATGATGAATTTTGATTTGTACACTTGCCTTGCCATCTTCATATTTTCTGCTGTTAAGCTATTTAAGGGTTGGCTTCTCTACCAACATTCAATATCTAATCTATCTAACGATGGTTTTATTGACGTTACTGTTGCGAATGGGTAAAACCAATGTACACTTAAAAGAGACAGGTTGAAAATTAATGGTTTTAAAAAAACGATTTGGCAACGCGTGGGAGCAGCCAGCAACAAAGGCGCACGTGTTTTATCTGAGCCAGCGCAAGTTGCCCGAAAAATTATTGCCACATGTTGCAAAATGCCCGGCAAAAAACCTTACCTGAACTGCTGTACTCGATTGAGACATTTTTGTAACGGCCTTTTGTACTACAGTACGATTTAAAAACTAAATAAGAGATTAACTAATCATACGGTTATAGTAATTGTTGTTGAGAATTAGTGTCAATAACCAATTATTTACCAAAGAGAATTCTCTACTATCAATCTAACTTTGGAAATGTTATAAATTACAGTATATAAAATTATATATAAAAAGGTAATGAAGTAGAGTAGATAAAAAAAAAACTTATAAAATATATCGATGTATCACATAATTGCCATGTCTGGTACAAATTGTGATGACAGTGGCGACACACTGGGTGGTCTGCCGGCGTCGGTAATAACAAGTAAACGATCGTGTAATTACATCACTACACGTGTCTATGTTCTTACCACCGACGACGTTTGTTACTATCTATTTATTTATTCAAAATACAAAATTCAACGACAGTGTAATTTCACTGAACGGTAGATTTTTTATTCAGCGATCTATTTCAGGTAATTGTCGGTGGTTTACGGTGTCATTAGTACGTCGTATTAAGAACTTTTTATTAATAGCAGTAAGTGATTGGTAAATTAACACCTTTGTATTTGACCTAAATAAAATACTTGATAAACTACCTATATGACTTAAAATACCATGGCGTATAAATTATCTTTGACTTAGTTAATCTAACATTATAAAAAATAGAAACATGTAGATTAAGGTTTAGTATTGTGTTAAATTCAAAGACGAACAAAATTCCGTATTAAATTTGTCGGAAGCGGCGAAACGTAATCCCGATGTAATACTTACCTGGCAACGTACGATTGGCGAAATAAATTGGAACCGAAATACTCGTAAGTAAGGTCTAAGCAAGAAGGAGCCTTCGATAAATTGCGTTCAGAAACCGCTATCACCGCCCCCTCGCGGCGCCGCTTTAAAAGTTTACTTGTTAGAAATTTCCGACTTCGCTTTGCTTTGCCAGAAAGCTCTTTCGGTACAAATTGACCTATCAATTCATAGCTCCACTCGTATCCCAATATAAGGATGGTTGTTACGATATTTCAGTATTTTATATTACGACATGTTTACGCCTTAAAAGCTTGTTTCGGTTCGTTGAGAACATTTCAAACGAACCGCTATATAACAGTTAGATGATTCACAAGGAAACCGTTTTAATTGAATGAAATAATTCTTGTTGAAATAAATGGCTACTGCAGTATCTAACTACTAACAAAGGCGTACTAAAAACTTTGATCGTATTGCGAAACGCGGACATTTAAAATAGAGGTAGAAAGATTTATTTAATTTCGTAGTACTTTCAGTTCACGTATTTTCTGTAACACTAATAACTTGTGTAACGTTTTATATATCCAAGCCCATCACAGTTGGATAGCAATTGACAGGTTTAGTAAATAACCACTCATCAAACGTCCATTAGGACGTACATACGCTATTAAGCGTTGCAAATATCGTTACCTTACATTTAACTTTGAAATCAAACGTTATTTATCAAATAAATAGACCATGTAGTTAAGGTACTTAAGCTCGGGCATTCACCGGTAAATAAAATTAATCAGGTAACATAACTCTCTAGAAATTCCCACACCGTACACTTAAATTACATTAACATGAAGTTTAGAGAAATTTCAAGGAGCAAATCAAATCTGCAGCACTGAAATTTCTAATTAACCGCCCGAACACTCGAGTTATTAGCAGTTAATTTTAACCTAAATGATATACCTCCATCAGCGGCAACTGAGCGAAACTCCGACGAATTAGAATGTTTGATCTGATTACGCAAACCTTTGTTACACAATTAGGGTTAGTAATTACCACGCACGAAATTAGCAAGCATTCAGTTGATGTGTAGTTTACTATTATTTGATGAATAGCTAACAAACAGGCGTATTTGTGACCGAACCATATTTAGCATACACTTTAAAATGATTCAATAATTTTAAAATTACATAAAATGTCTCGGAAACGTAAACTCTCTTTCGTAGGTTTCGAGTAATTATTTCAGGTTAATTTTAAGACGCTTTTCGGACAGCAACCTTTTTGGCAAAGCAAAAGACATTCAGTATATTTATAGAAACGACGATATTTAGGCGATAACGACACAAAACAAAAAAGAACTTTTAACAAACAGGGCAATACGTGTGTACTTTACACTTCGCTGCGAGAATTTATTGAGAAACTTCTTCAAAACGGTTTCAATAAATAAGTACTTGGAACATTACGCGGGGCAAAGTTAAGCGATACACCGCTTACGCTGACAACGCGAAGGAATATATTGCCTCTTATGGACGTCTCTCGCACGTAATAACGGCAGAGTCAAACCACGTTCGATCACCGTAGCTTTCTATAACGCAAATGGTGTTAGGGAACAACGTGACGAAATTTACACCTTCCTTCGCGACCATCAAGTCGACGTGTTACTCGTGCAGGAAACTTTTCTCAAACCGACAATGAGGGACCCAAAGGTCTCTAATTATAACATCGTTAGAAATGACAGGACCGGTGCCCCAGGCGGCGGTACTGTTATTTACTACAAAAAATCTCTGCACTGTGTACCGATTGACACGCCCGCGTTAACGCACTTAGAAGCCTCGATCTGTCAGCTGGCCATGACAGGCCACGCTCCCATAACAATAGCTTCAGTTTACCTTCCTTGTAGAATAAGCGCAACAATTTTACGCTCGGACTTTGAAGCCCTCCTATCTATAGGAGATGCTACAATCCTTGCTGGCGACTTCAATAGCAAGCACACCCGATGGAACTCGACCAGAATCAGTAAAAGAGGCCGTGCGCTCGACTCACTATCTGACTTACTAGATTTTGAAATCGTAGCGCCCATAGAGCCCACCCACTATCCCCATGTTCTGGGACACACACCGGATGTGCTTGACATTGCAATCGTCAAAAACATTAACTTAAACCTATGCGATGTCAAGGTGATTCACGAGCTTCACTCGGATCACCGGCCAGTCCTTCTACAGCTAGGGCCATCTGCACCTACCGCTCCCCAAATTAAGACAGTAATCGATTGGCACAAGCTCAGAGCTAAACTTAAAATTGTAAACTCACCCGACTTGGACATAATCCCTGATCAATTAAATACTGAACAAGACATGGGTGTCGCGATCGGCTCTCTAACAAGTCATGTCCAAAACGTCATGGAGGACTGCTCAAGGCAGATCCCAGAGATGAATAACCATCGTTGGTCACTAACACCAGACATTAGAGACTTATTGAGGCGCAAGAACGCGGCTACCCGTGCCCACGATATGTATCCCACCGAATTGAACCGAAAACAGCTACGTAAACTACAGCGTGAGGTCAAAGCACGCATAGCTGCATTTAGGAACGAAAGGTGGGATTCAGATCTCAGTAATTTAAAGCCATCGCATTTAGCTTTCTGGAAACTCCCTAAATCACTCAAAGGCGACACGTACCCTACGATGCCGCCACTCTCACGTCCAAATATGATACCAGCCATGCTGGACGATGAGAAAGCCGAATGCCTGGCTGACAGTCTCGAGGCCCAATGCTCCCCTAGTAGCCTACCGGTCGACCCTGAACACCTCCGAAAGGTGGACAGAGAGGTCGAGCGGAGGAGTAACGTACCCCTTCTCGATTCCATTCCTCCGGTAACCAGCGATGAAGTTGAGGAATTAATTAAAAACTTACGCCCCCGCAAAGCTCCCGGTTCAGATGGCATTACCAATAGGGTGGCCAAACTATTTCCTGCTGCTATTGTACAGCTTCTTGTAACCATATATAACGTAGCAATGACTCAAGGTGTCTTCCCCCGCGAGTGGAAGGACGCTGAAGTCATAGGGTTCCTCAAACCATCCAAGCCGCCGACAAATCCCACATCATATCGTCCCATAAGTCTTCTCAAAACTTTTGGGAAGATTTATGAACGCCTAATACTAGCCCGCTTACGTACTTTTATGGATACGAAAGGTATGCCTATCGCAGAACAGTTTGGATTTCGCGCCAAACATTCATGCACTCATCAAGTGCACCGCATCACGGAACACATACTAGCTAAACGTCAACGCGGCCTTAACACCGGAGCTCTCTTTCTCGACGTAGCGAAAGCGTTCGACAAAGTATGGCACAACGGACTCATATACAAGCTATATGAGTACGGAGTACCCGATCGTCTCGTATGCATAATACGAGACTTCCTAAGTAGTCGCACGTTTCGCTACCGCGTCGAGGGAGTTTGCTCTAGATCACATCCCGTTCGAGCCGGGGTGCCCCAAGGGTCGGTGTTAGGGCCAGTCCTATTTACACTATATACCAACGATATTCCGCGCGTACGCGGTGTGGAACTAGCGTTGTTTGCCGATGACACCTGCATTTTTACATCAGGCCGTAAGCCTGATGCCATATGCAGACGTCTACAGACTGCAGCAAATACCCTTGGTGCCTGGTTTAGGAAATGGAGGATCGAAATCAATCCTACCAAAAGCGCGGCTCTATACTTTTCACGCAGCTCAGAACCTCGTCTCACATCTGTTAAGCTTTTGGACAGCCCAATACCCTGGGAAGACCAAGTAAAATACTTAGGTGTCATCCTTGACACAAAACTCAACTTCTCCGCACACGTGACCCGGGTTAGGAACCGCGCGGCTTTCATCTTAGGTCGCCTTTCCGCGTTATTGAATAAAAAGAGCAAAATGTCCCTTCGGAATAAGGTGACACTCTATAAATCAGTAGTGCGTCCCGTCATGACGTATGCTAGCCCGGTATTCGCGCACATCTCGCCGAAACAAATACACCGACTTCAGGTGATTCAAAATAGATTCATGCGCAGAGCCACGGGGGCCCCGTGGTACATGCGCAATAGTGATCTTCACATAGACTTGGACTTACCCACCATAGCCCAACACCTGAAGCTGGCGTCGCGTCGTTATTTTGACTCTGCCGTCGGTCATCCTAATTCGTTAGTTGTAGGTGCCGCCACCTACAACCCAATCGCGCTCGGTAAATTTCGACGTGATCATCGCAGACCTAGGCACGTTCTTGACTTCCAAGACGATGCAACAACAATCGCTCAGGCTAGGATTAAACAACTACGACAGACAAAACGCCGTAGTCGCTGTCGACTACGGCAATCATTCCCGCGATACGGCCTCATAGCAGGCAGGTTTTCTCCTATCAATGATAGAAGCGTTGCTGGAGTTTCTTCCGCCACTTCTTCTCCCAGCGCTAACGCTTTCCGAAGTGGTAGTAATGTTAGATGTATTAATAATAATAATATTAATCAGATAACAGCAGCCGATCAAGCCGAGGTTCGGCCCTCTTGGGCACCCTTGAATCGGAATGCTAAACGCGTATTGAGTGACAGCCCAAGCCGAGGTCCCCTCTCGGGGGCCCTTGTGCCTAGTCACTCCATGGAGCGTCCCCCGAAGCGATCTAAGAGCTCGGTGGCCTCCCAATCCGGTAATAATACCGAAGTAACGGCCCGAGCCGAGGCTCCTGAGGGAGCCCTCGAGCCTAGTTACTCATAAACGAGGTTTAGACTAAGCGCCGTGCGCTCGGCCACCTCAAGCCATTAGAAGCTGTAAATGCCTCTTCAAGGCAAACAGTGACAAATCAGTCACAAAAAAAAAAAAAAAAAAAAAAAAAAAAAAAAAAAAAAGAAAAAAAAAAAAAAAAAAAAAAAATTCGCGGGACGCTACGTTGTTCATTGAGATGGAACTTGTCTGTGCGATTATTTAATGTATTATAGGAATTTATAATAAACTTACTATACAGGAAGACAATAAATCATTACACTAATGAATTTACTACTATTTAAAGATCAATTTCAAACAATAAATCTACATAATCGTCATACACACAATACAAGTACAAAACGTTTAGTGCAGTACTCTTTCGTTAACAACGTAGCATCTCGTTGCAGGAGCATTGTCCGAATTTCAACACAACACTAAGCATTCTATTAAAAGTGATGTAACGACCTAGTTCTTTGCGCCGTTCAGATTTATCGATATTTTAAAAGTATCCGACAAGCGATGGGTATCGCTTGTTCATTGTTGCCGACTAAAGATGATTGACGTAAGCGCCTCGCTTCAATTTTGGTGCACGGTTTTAAACGAAATTGGTTTAACTACGGCGTTTTTAACTTGTGATAATTATGTCTCCAATGTAATGAATTGGGTAAATTATTGCAATATTTTTGGCTAGCGTCATTATTATTGTTAAACAACTTTTTTTCAGACTAAAATATAAATATTTTACTTGCTCATAAAAAGTTCAGAAGTCAAATCCTCGAGCAATTCACATAAAGAATAAGAAGTATAACTTCCAAACTTCAAGTAGCGCAAGTAACGACTCCAAAGCACTTGTGGCGACTTAAGTCAAAGATATTTTTAAACAAGCTTATCTTACTTACAAGTGGTCTGATAACGGGGATTACGGGCACATGCCGTGTTTATTTACGTGCATGTTCATTTCGTATAATGGTCTACTGTTTCTTACAAGAAATTGTATTACTTCTGAGATAACACTTTGTAGAATATTCATAATCAGGTTAAATTGAAGTCTTTGCTTACTTTTAAATATTAGAAACGTAGAAATATTACATGTACAAAAACTACGTTGAATATTTCTGGATTAAATTTTAGAAAAGGTTCGTCCGAAAAGATCGTCGGTGGCTCAATGGTTGTAAGCACTTGACTTGTAATCTACAGGCCTTGGGTTCGAATCCCGCCATGTACTAATGTGATTTTCGATTTTTCGAATTTTCGAATTTTCATATGTACATAATATACCCGACGTTCTTACGGTGAAGGAAAACATCGTGATGCAACCTACACATATTGGCGAATAAAATTCAAAGATATGTGTGAAGTCAACCACTCGCACTTGACCAGCGTGGTTGACTATGGCCTAGTCACCCTATCTTAGGGTAGGCTCCGAGCCCCTCGGTGGGGACTTATAGTGAGCTGATGATGATGGAAAAGGTTAATTCATAATTCGTTCACAATCCTCCAGCCTTAACATTTCAGTTTGCATGACAGAAGTGGGATGACACACACATCGACTAGTCCATTGCACAAGTAAACCTGTTATGAATTCTTGAGACATGTAATTTTTTTCTCTGTATTGCTATCATTAAACTAGAATATTATTAAAAACATAACACACCTTTAGATGTAACCCGGACGAGATTCGAAATCGACATGCAATCAAAGCTTAATCACAAACATGAGCCATGTGTCCGTGTAACTTCGCTGGCTCTGCAAATTGCAGTTAAATTAGTCCTCCGAAGCTGCGACGCTGGCGGAACTGTCTCCAGACTAACATGCACTTCGAGCTTAACACTGGCATAAATTGTTCGTTGGAAATACTTAACTATTGTTTTGAATCTAAAGCGTGCATTTACGAGTAGATCTAATTTTGGAAGCCGTTTATTGATTTTATTGAATTAATATTATATTATATTTGTATCAAACGAATTATATTTTCATTTCAATTTGTATAATATAATAATATTTTCATTGCTTTTTCCACTGAGTTTGTTGGTGTTACGCAAATAATGTTTAGGAAACTAAAATATATTCATTTGTGAAATAAGATATCAATCAAGTAGTTTAAATCAATACATTTGGTCTTTACCTCATAGGTACACTAAGTAAATAACGTCGTCTCCATCTTAAATCACATAAATTGTCGATGTTACATGGAATCGTGCTCACAACTACATAGTACAGAGTTGAGCTGAGCTTAATATAGCATTAATTAATGTAACAATGTACTGTGGTTAATGACTTACGAGTTGTATTAACTTATCATTGATATCATACAAATTAAAAGAATAAACTATGACCTACAACTGTTATTTATTTGTTGTAGTTTTAATTTCTAATAGTAATATGAATTTAGCTTGAAAGTTGTTAAAGAAAGCCTGTTGGCCTTTATCTTTATTTTAGTACTGTATTTAATTAAATTTCGAAACGTTATTACTTTAAAGTAATTTTGTTTTATAGATTTAAATGTATTTCCCGTTTCTAGCATTAAATTTGCTAGTAAATTTTCGATTCGCAAATTCAAATACAGATTATCAAGAGCTCTGCAGTCTAAGAAAATATCAAGGGGAAACTCGTGTACGTGTGCTGCATAATTTAGGAATGTAGTGCATATGCAGGCTGCCAACTTCGTTCGACCGAATGTACTTACGGATGTTTTCAGCAGCTTTTACCCGCAATAGCCTTATACGGTGTTGGCTCAAAAGGAAAGACAAAAATAAGATCTTTTTTTTACATCAAAAGAGGACAAATAAGCGGCGGGACCACCCAGGTGATCAACGATGCCCATGGACATCCGGAACACCAGAGGAACTACAGATGAGTTGCCGGCCTTTGAGGAAATGGTAGGCTCGCTTCTTGAAGGACCCTAAGTCATACTGGTTTGGAAATACCGCCGTGGACAGACCGTTCCACAACGCGGCTGTGCGAGGCATAAAGTTTCGCGAAAACCCCACGGTTGATAGATAGATCTACGATCATCACCCATTTATACGACCACAGAGTAAAAAAGATTAAAAAAGCAGTATACGGTATAATAAGTTTATTGTGTTATGAGATTTTAAAGTCTTTTAATGCAACAGAATAATAATTTTATCTTTTATGTAATGTGTAAGCAACATGTGAAATTCACTAACACACTTAAAGTTAAGTGGACTTGCCTTAATTAGTGTTCCTAATTACATTGCAAGCTAGATTCTAATAACCACAACATCATTACATAATGTTAAAACGAGCGTTAGTGCATTAAAAGTGTAGACTATTAATTTGCACAAACTTTTCAAATCAATCATCCGCCGTGTACATTAGCGACGCGATATTAACCACGAACAAGCACAATTACGTTCCCGCCACGAGCACCTGTTATTAGATAACGTCAACTGTCGCGTATACTGCAACACCAGCGAACCTGGCGGATGATTTATGAACTACCCGCAAAGATACCGCGGTGAAGTCCGACCGCATGAAAATAAGAAAGGGACCGTATCAAAGGCAGTAAGGCATCCCCGAGGGTAACCTTTATTTATAACCCTCGCCTTTGTTGGAAATATAAATAGTTCTCGCTGAAGCCAATGCGATGCATTCTGGACCGCGATATTGTGAGAATTAATGACGTGGTCAGTTAGATTAGGGCACTGTTGAATGGTTTCGGCGCGAGATGCTAAAAGGATCGGGCGTTGCCTTCGTTTTCACACTAACGTAAATTGGGTAAATACTCGGGGGCCGCATAAATTGCTCTCAAGTTAGTACAAATCCTTTTAATATACTCGAGAGAAAACTTCCCGTTACTTTGCCTTAATTTATTGAATGGTATTTGTTACATTATTTTATACTTATTTGTAATGAGTTAACTTTGGAATTAAAAGAGTAAAGTATTATTTCGTCTTGTTTTAATTTCTATCCTTTTCTTATCTATGCTTGCTTGCTTGAATAAGTATATTTATGGTACTATACAAAGCTTTATACATAATGTACCAAGTAAATGCAAGTAGGTATCTACTGAATGGCCAGTTACTTAAATATTTATGTCTAAGAGTCGAGGGAGTAATAACCCTAAAAATGAATTATGTGCATAATTCACAGCGCAGTTTCTCTGTTCTAGTTTGCTATTTTTTTATCGACGAGAAGTATTATTGTTATATTTGGAGTCGTATTCATTTAAAAATGTTGAAATTAAATGATTATTGCAAATATATATTTTTGCAATGTTTGTAAACTTTTTTATTTAAGGTCAGTCAATAAGGTATCTATGTTTTTATAATGTGACTTGAAAGTTCATAAGTAACTTTATGACTGTATTTAAACTGAATAATAGAAAAATATAATACCTAACAATACACAAATTAACACCACTATGTTGTTACTACTTGTAACTTTTTAATAAAGTTCATTTTTTTATTTCACAAGGAAGTATCAAATGAACTTCTTTATAAACAAACCCGCTATAAAACTAATTTTACACCATTAACTATGCACAAAGTTGCAAAGAACTTACAAACAACTTATCAGAAACATGAAACTTTCTGTTGCCGTCTTCAGTTCATTAATATTTTTCCAGTGATATTGTGAAGCGAAGGGTGACTTATCTTGATAATTTAATAAGAGTTTTATCTTTACTTGCACTAAACATTTAAAACGAAGTGTAATTTAAAAAAGGATACATTATCGAAATATGAAGTGCGTGCGCAAACCTGAAACTAAACTATCGCACAACTGTTTAGTCTCGTTTCGATTCCCATGAGCTTATATGGAAGTGCGCACGCTACTCGATTTTTAGTTGTGAAACTAAACAGTTGAATTGACTGCGAAACAATCGACAATCTCACAACAGTTGTGCGATAGTATAGTCAAAAGTGTGTGCCCACTCTTACAAGTTGCCAGTGTTTCACCACCCGCTCTGAAAAAAATACTTGTTCCATTTACTAGTAGTTAAGTATGTCGAGTAGAATACGCACTTTAACGGCGTTACTTGACATATTTTAAACAAGGGTTCAATATTTATTTGTGATCTCAATTGTTTTCCATTAAGTTGATTATGACAAATGATATGCGTTTGTCCACATTGGAGCGTAAACACAAAACGTTGAATAATGCGGGTTTATTGTTCGATGGGTGTCCGTTTAAAGGGTTAGAATGTTCTGTCAACATTGTGTGAATTATTAACTAGATACTCGGCTTGGCACGAGTGATTAAAGAAATTATATTGCAATGCATGCTGAGCAATAAAGGATAATGAATCGTTTTATTTGTTAAAGGCAGCATTTTTTATCCTTTTGTTTGGAATTTAAATACTCTAAGCACCTTAGTAATTGACAAACCTGATCTTCATTTACAGGGCGCGTTCATTTTCTTTTTGTTTTAAACTAGCTGTAGCTCGCGACTTCGTGCACGTGGAATTAAAAAATAGTAAAAATCATAATTACTCACTGATAATGTAGCTTTTCAATGGTCAAAGAACTTTTGAAATCGACTCAGTAGTTTTTGAATTATTTCAATAGATAAATACAAATCTTTCCACTTTATAACATTAGTACAGACAACCTTCGGATTTATTTAAACCATAGATTAAATGGTTGGGTCGTATATCCCCTTGATCTTAATACGGAGCAGCTTATACTCGTTAAAAGAAAAGCCAGTTGAAGTTGAAACCATACCTTCGATGTTCAAAGTATGCAGTTAGTACGTACAAAGGTACAAACAAAAACGGTCAAATTTAGTAGTTCGATGAAAAGTACCTGAAACAAAGTTATATAAAATTACACGACATGTTTTCGGTTCTCTTACAAATTGAAAGCTTAATTGAAATGTCAGCGCCACCTGCTGTAACGTATAGTTACAGGGTGTTTGATATTTTAGTTTTCGATATTTCGCAACATTTTTCTATGAATTGTAAATTATTCTGAATACAAACATTTGTTGGGAGTACTGCCACGATTGATATCGAAAAACAAATTTGCTACATTTGAAAACTATTAGTTCAAAGTCGCTTTAGTTTTTCATCTCTATTGAATGATTTTTTGATAACTTATTCTAAATATTTATCATCAAGAGCTTTATTTAACATAACATTAATGTAACAATACCAATTTCCACTAAGTAGTTACTCCGAAGTTAAGTTAATGAACAATAACAAGACAGTCGAGTGGATATTTAAAATTAATTCCACTTTATGTTCTATGGACGAATAAGGGTTTTATTGTAAACGTTAAAGAAGTTGCTCGTTAATAAGATTAATTTACGTCCGCAGTGGGTGTCTTAGGCAATTGCTTCGTAAAGTGCCTTGAATTGCCCGAATTAAATAACTTTTGAAACTTCAATGATGGATCGGAAATTTACCATTTTCAAGTATCTAATTATAAAAGCTATTAGCTATTATAATAAAATAGGTAATTGTAACTGACTTCGTGTTTTTTTACACTAAAAAAGAGATTGACTGAGAAAACCATTAACTAAAATAACAAAAAAACAACAAAATATACAAGACAAGCAAAATCCCATAGAAGACGCTAAGCAGAACTTTCAACTTGTACACGCATAGACAAACACAAATTTCCCTGAAAGCACTTGACCGGCTTGGCTGACTCCAGTGTTGCAAAGACCCGTCCTGAGGCCATAAAAAACAAAACACTTTGGACTCCAGCCAGCCACCACTTCTACTCAACCTCATTGAAAGAACCATTTTAAACTTGAAACGGTACCACTTGAATCCGTTTCGAGTAACGAAAATATCTAAATAAGTCTTTATTAAAAGGTCCGTTTACATTACCCTGCCTTTTTCTCGAGAGATGAAAGATGTTAAGATAAACATTGGTTAATTAATATCCGTTTTTCAACCTCTTCAGCGCCAATAGCAAATATTTTTGTTTGTATAAAAAGGCAAACAAGAGGGACTTGTTATTAACTTCAGTTACTTTCGATAGAATCAAATTTCTAGCTATTACAAATGCTTAATTTAAATTACCGAAATAATGAATAAAAAAACATATTTAGTAGCCTATGTGTTCTTCCAGACTATCTTCTATATCCATAGCAAATTTCATCCAGATTCATCCGTTCTATACGTGGTAACAACATCCATCCATTCATCTAAACTTTCGCATTTAAAATTCAAGTATGAAGTACGAAGCACTATATTTATTTAAATGCTTAAAGTCGCCATCATAGTAACTCGGCGAGGTACTAAAATTCTTCTGTATGAAGTGATAGTAAAAATAATAATTTAAAAGACACTGTAAAAATAAAAGCTTGCTATAAACAATACAATACATGCTTTTATAGCGTTCCGCATTGCGAATAACCTCAAAACTGCCGTCTAAAAGTTAAATGAAAGAACTTTTTATATCCAAGACATCAAAATTACATTTCATACACAAAGCATCGCTACATTTCCGTCGAATGGGTTTATTACTAAACATATCATCACTATTAAATCCAATTAATCCTGAGTAACTTAATAATGATTTTTCAAACATAAAATACATATCACGTAATCTGAACGATTACATCGATAATGTTAGAGTTTTTTTTTATAACATAAGGTGGCAAACGAGCAACCGGCCACCTGAATCCGTCAAAATGGCGAAGCGACCTCTGCCTATAGACATTCGCAATTGCAGATGCGTTGCCTACCCTTATTCGACGGAGGAGGAGACGCACATAAAGAGGATATTTCCGCTTCCTATGCATTTCCTCCACCGTCAAATCCACTTCCCCTTCCCATCCTCTCCTTGTAAGAAAAGGGTGGTAAGAGAAAGGGACTTAAATTAGGCACCACACTCATCAGACGAAACACGGAATTGCTTCCATTTCACGCCTGTCTTCTGTGTGGTCGTGGTATTACACCGGGCGTGCCGGCCCATTCGTGCTATGATGTTAAAGCGGGCACTACCACTGTTAAAATCCTAACTACAATTACGCAGAACACCTAATTTAAATTAATTTATTAAATGTAGAAACTAGCAAGCAGTTAAAATAAACACAGTTTCATTTAATTTCTTATCAACGTTTATGCGAAACAACTTTTTCAACGTCAAAAATAACGAGTTTAAATTTCATCCGCATTGTAAACGTCCGGGTTAGATTAATTCCGAAAGGGAAGATTTACGCGGGACATTCATAAAGTTTTTAATTTTATTAAAAACCCTACTTGTGCGAGCGGTTGTCTAGATTGGCCGTGCTGGACCGGCGAGATACCTGCACTAAAAATAGAATAATACCACTCAGAATAAAGAGCTCTACATTTCATAGCCCACTTTAACATTGTCGTTTTATTGTTTAGAATCCGAGAGAGCGCCGTGGACCGCTTTTTCCACACATTCGCGTAAAGCTGGTAGAATTTTGAGGTCGAATTTCGTTCTCTGACCGTATTTCGTTAATTGCGCTTAACTGTTCGAATGCAAGACATAATCGAGTCTTTCATTAGCGTAATTCTTAGTGAGAAGAAACATTGCGTCTTGTTATAAAATATCAAGTTACTGAAGCTCAAGACCACTTGAAACACGATCGAATGATTAATTATTGTTATTTGATTATACCATCATAGCTGGATTAAGTTTTCGCTTCTGCGTTTCTTTTGAACTGTTAATATATTTTAGATGCAGTACAACAAAAGATGGCTTTATTTCTTGCAGTTTCTTGGCTTTGTTAAGGATTCACTATTACCCTGGATCATAACAGGTCCTTTGTAACGACGCCTTTATATTCGTTCGTCCTTTGTCTTACATTGACATAGTACAGCGTGTACATAAAATGTAGACTACAAAAAAGTTATGTTTAATAGAGTAATTTAAGATTATATAGTCGCCATAAGATTATATAGTCTTTCTTTCTTAAATTCGATACATATAAGTTAAATTAGTTAGTCACAGTATTTCCGTATTATATACAACATTGTTAGATCTTAGATATAGTTTAGTATTTTTTGTTGTGTTGTGTTTAAGTTTTATTGTTTTTTTTTAAGTAACTATGGTTAATTAACGCCCGTCTTAGATAACCATGACTCTATGGAGTAAATAAAAGAAAACTTCTATTACAAAGGGGAATGGAAGTAAAACAATGCACATAATTCATTTTGATGCCCATAACATAATGGTGGTAGTAAAAGTGAAATAACGTAACATTTATGAGGCGGTCCGGTCAAAATCCCCTATGTAACTGTCTTACGGGGACAGCACAATGGCTTCTGAATGATCTCCCGTGGAATACCCTCTACATCACGCGCGCCTTTGTTTACTTCTTTTGTTTTTTTCTCTTTGTGTTGTTAGTGGTCGTGCGGTTGATAGGTAAAATGAAACCCGATAAGGCATAACTATAGAACGGAAATATCATATTACATCAAATTACATTAACAGCCTTACTTAACTAGCTTACGCCCGCGACTTCGTCCGCGTGTAATTAAATAAAAAACAAAAGAAAGTAGCCTATGTGTTTTTCCAGACTATACTCTAGATCTATGCCAAATTTCATCAAGATCCGTTCAGCAGTTACAGCTAGAAACTTTAACAAAAATCCATCTTAACTTTAACATTTATAAAATTAGTAAGTTATTAAATAACGATATAACAATTATTTTAAATATCAATTTCTTGTGCAAAATCTTTCACGTCCAACTGCCAAAGTATTTTATGAATAGCTATTCTCAACAATGTAAATACTTTGGAACTTTATTATACGCAAAGAAAAATTCAAACGCGGAACAAAAAAGAACTTCTTATGAGATCAGAACGCCCAACTCTCCCCACTCTCCCCTAACCGCATGGTGGTGGAAAGGTTAAATCACGTTTGAGGTCACAATAAAAGGTATTAAATAGCTTGGAATGTTGCTTCCCGTCCTTTATAAAAACTGCGACACGCGTCGAATCCCGACGCAGGTATGTGAGATAACTCGTATAGTCCGCTTAAGAGATTTTTTGTTAACTTTTACAATCGTCTTACACTTTTCTAAAGATGAATATTAATTGATGTTAATAAATAATAATAAAGTTCATTATTGTGAGTACGGATAGCAAATCTCGTTGACGTTTTTTTTTAATAAATGCATTATCTTTATCTCATTGCTTGATCGGTCTAACGGGAAACACCATCCATTCCAGATGAAATCTATAATTTACAAGGTCGTCGTCATATTCCAATACAGTTTCTCATGAAATACAAAGGAAAGTGTGAATGAATTTTCAACATTTTAAAAGAGACGCCAAAAACAATAGAGCGGTTCGTAACACGTGTCTACACTGACATCTTTTTTTTCTAACCGTCCGTTCCGAACAAAAGACCATCTGTCGGTCTGATACGTAACTAGTGAATTTAGAATACACGACGATTTATGCCTCATTTAGTCACAAAGCCGGGGCCGGGAATGCGGCCGTGGCGCATCTGTAATTGTGGCAATTAAGAAAATGTCTCCTTTAATTTACAAGTGACGATGAACCCACGAAACAAATTCTGGAAACGGCAGGATTTGTATCATATGTACAATATTAACTGAGAGACTCTCTTGTATTGTGCATGTCTGTTATCTTCTTAGATCTGTATAGAACTTCCTTTGTTTCATTAAATTAATTGTTCTGGCCATCTTTAAGCGGCAGTTATGGGGTTTTAAGTCTTAACCCATGGTCGAACATTACAATATCTATTAGGCCTTCTTATTTTAAATCATGTTTTATATATAAATAGTTAGCTCTAATTTAAATTTGTAATTTTATAGCCAACTAGCTTTCGCCCGCGATTCCGTCCACGTGGAATTGAGAAAAAAATAAAAGTAGCCTATGTGTTCTTCCAGACTATCTTCTACATCTATACCAAATTTCATCGAAATCCGTTCATCCGTTTAGGCTACAAAATCTAACAAACATCCATCCATCCATCTAAACTTTCGCATTTATAATATTAGTATGATGTATTAAAAGGTAGCAAGTTTTCGATTAAAGTAACTTCAGGACTTACAAAGATATATAATTTCTTTCTCAAACCCCAATACAAATAAATAACCAAAATTGAAACGGTGATATTGTATTTCAAATTATATCAGCGCATATCCATTAGGACTAATCAAAATTTCGAGTTCCTGTGACCAGCGGGCCCTTGTCCCCCTTATTTGCTGAGTAACACGATACGTCATCCACACCAGCCACCGGCCACCGGACGTACTCCTCATTAATGTCAATAACGTTGCCCAAAGCAGACGACACTTATTAACACACTCACTGCTAACCAGTCGAGTCCACTTTAGTACATGAAAGTTATGTAGCATTGAATGTGTTGATAGTTGACTCGCACTAAGTGAAACGATTATTTAACAAGACGAATGACAGTTTTTAAAATGGAAATTAGGGCGCTATTAGTCATCTACCGAATGCTTTTAAGGGACTATTTTATTGCAATTTCTGAACCATTTATTATTCTGAAAGTTGGATACTAGGCATTCAGAATCTGCTGTGGCATATTAGACAGCAGAGTACACTTGTTCCTGACTTGCCAAAATAAATACCGAGCACTTTAGAATCTACCGCATTGATAAACAGTACTGGACTAATGCTGGGTTGCTGAAGTTTCCATTTATTTTATCATTACCTAGCGAATCATTAGTGTTAGGTTAACCTAAATTTCAAAGTAGTAAAACTCAAGTTGCGTAGTTCGGAAACGCATTTCAAGAACTTATCGAACCAAAAAAACTAACGAATGGTTAAACGAATCTGGGAAACTGGACATTAATGTTGTTTTTTGTTACTCACTTAAAATAAAACTAAATCATTTGCTACCTTAAATATTTCACGTCCGAAGTAATGTGCAAATTGCATCAAGTTTAATTCAAACAGATTGATATTCATTGAAAATGAAGTTCCGAGTATTTTACACTTGAAATCACTGAATCTGCTTAGCGTTCTTGTTTATAGAAGTAAATGAATTGAAGTTTATTCCAATAGTTTGCTTTTGCTAATAACCGCTTACGTAATTTTTATTTACTGTGAATATACTCTATTGTCGTGAAAATAAAATGTTAGTCCCATAATATTAAATATGACAATATCATCATTGAACTTTTAAAGGTAGACAGATATAATAAAAAAAGGTTTGTTACTTTTTCGCTACTTTATAAAAAAAAACGAATGGTCTTCAACAAATATTCACTGTTTTTAGTGTGATATATCTATCCCTTGTATAACTACTACTGAATTATTTTTTTCAGTAACGGCTAATATCACAAGGTCTCTTATGATAGGTACAATTATTTACGATCCACTAGGCTTTAAAGTAAAACAAATATTTGTACAAGCTATTATATTTATATGAGTATGTATATGTCCTTTGCGAGGATTGGACTGTGCTCCGCATGTTTACACAAGGCCGGTCTTTTGTTATATCTCGCTAAAGGGTTACTTACACAAAAGAAATTCAAGTCACTATGCCAAAGGAATATTTCATAAACACGCTTTGTATTTTCAAACGGATATGTATCACCTTGTATTGTTGTTGTCATTGAGTATAATGTATGATGAATGTAGGAGAAAATATAACAGTAAGAGCGCGCACACCTTTGACTAAACTGTCGTACAACTGTTTAGTCACGCTTTGATTCCTATGAGCTTATATGCGCACACATCTCGATATTTAGTTGTGCAACTAAATGGATGAATGGGCTGCGAAACAATCGACAATCGCACAACAGTTGTGTGGTAGGTAGATTAGATGTGCGCCTGTTTTAAGTATAGCCTGAACAAGCATTATTTTAAGAAAAATGTCACCTTAATTAGTAAAAGTTCGCCATCCTTAACATATACTACATATGTTAAGGATATTTCTAAACTTGTCGAAATGAAATAGTCAAATTAAATAATGTAATATAATTTATGTTACAATCTTGCATAAACACCATATTGTTTCAAGTACTAAGATGTGAATCAATTTTAGTAACATGGAAACACTTATGCGATATCTGGTAATATGCGGAAACGTCTGAAGTTCGTGAACCTTGTTTTGAGGGTGAATGTGGGTTGAGTACATGCTGGCGTATTGCCAACTTTATTCGATGATGATAGAACAATCATGCAACTTGCACTACATTTTAATATCAATTTATAAAAAAAAACTAAGTAGCCTATGTGTCTTTCCAGACTATACTCTACATCTAGGCCAAATTTCATCCAGATACGTTCAGCCGTTTAGGCTACAAACTCTAACAAACATCCATCCATCCATCCATCCATCCATCCATCCATCCATCCATCCATCCATCCATCCATCCATCCATCCATCCATCCATCCATCCATCCATCCATCCATCCATCCATCCATCCATCCATCCATCCATCCATCCATCCATCCATCCATCCATCCATCCATCCATCCATCCATCCATCCATCCATCCATCCATCCATCCATCCATCCATCCATCCATCCATCCATCCATCCATCCATCCATCCATCCATCCATCCATCCATCCATCCATCCATCCATCCATCCATCCATCCATCCATCCATCCATCCATCCATCCATCCATCCATCCATCCATCCATCCATCCATCCATCCATCCATCCATCCATCCATCCATCCATCCATCCATCCATCCATCCATCCATCCATCCATCCATCCATCCATCCATCCATCCATCCATCCATCCATCCATCCATCCATCCATCCATCCATCCATCCATCCATCCATCCATCCATCCATCCATCCATCCATCCATCCATCCATCCATCCATCCATCCATCCATCCATCCATCCATCCATCCATCCATCCATCCATCCATCCATCCATCCATCCATCCATCCATCCATCCATCCATCCATCCATCCATCCATCCATCCATCCATCCATCCATCCATCCATCCATCCATCCATCCATCCATCCATCCATCCATCCATCCATCCATCCATCCATCCATCCATCCATCCATCCATCCATCCATCCATCCATCCATCCATCCATCCATCCATCTAAACGTTCGCCATCCTTAACATATACTACATATGTTAAGGATATTTCTAAACTTGTCGAAATGAAATAGTCAAATTAAATAATGTAATATAATTTATGTTACAATCTTGCATAAACACCATATTGTTTCAAGTACTAAGATGTGAATCAATTTTAGTAACATGGAAACACTTATGCGATATCTGGTAATATGCGGAAACGTCTGAAGTTCGTGAACCTTGTTTTGAGGGTGAATGTGGGTTGAGTACATGCTGGCGTATTGCCAACTTTATTCGATGATGATAGAACAATCATGCAACTTGCACTACATTTTAATATCAATTTTCACTTTTATGCGGAAGAAATAACAAGACAGGCGATGAAAATATTTTCCTGACATAACTTTAGGAGCTAAAACCAACTGACTAAATGTTTTAGTATTCTAATTCACTTGAATATTAACGCATTTACCTCTTTTTCTATACAATTACACCTTTTCTATAGACAATAAAGTTTACATTTTTAATGATATTCTCAAGAATAAAAGGAGAACGGTAAGCGAAATATTATTGTTTGTTCTTTTTTTCAGAGATGAAAAAGCGTAATGTACCCATTATAAAGTAAATTACTTTCAACCTTTTCGTAATCGTTTTACACAATACAAACGTACTTCGTAATTTTAAAAGCTTATCCAAAACGAGAGATTAAACAATGTTAACGGAATGAATGTAGAGCAAAACATAAAACATAAACTAATTCCATTGCCCAACAAAATCAAATCCCATCGCCTGTTACTGGATTAATACAGTTCTAGTTTTAAAAATCCCTTTTGTTCTTGTATACGCCACACTATTTGTTGCGTTGGAATTCAATAACAACTATCATTGAAAAGGCTCGAAATCGAAACACGAAAGAGGCGATGAATTTTATCAAAACTTATATGAATCTATTCCCTAACATGTATGTATTCTATACATAAAATCTACGACAAAACTATGTTGAATTCACACGGCATTTTTAGATGGCTATAGTCTGTTAAAGTTTTGAATATTGACGGCCCTTCCTTAATTTTAGGGCTTGGAAGAGTATACAGGGTTATTGGTAATTAGACGTATTCCCGTTAGGAGGTAATAGAGGGGATCATTTGTGATAATTTTGATGGCATGTTTTTAATAAAATCTGCAGACCAAGTTCCGTAACGATTTATTTCGTTTTTAAGGCATTTTAGTGGATGAGAATCTCGAAAAATATTGAAGTAAAATGTTTCTTTAGCTCGCTTTTTTAAATTTGGACAGATAAATTATGTTTTTATATAAAAATAATCAGTGTTTAATGGTTTTTATAAATACGAAGAAAAAATTAAGTTAACATTGATAGTTTTTTTTAAATAAATTTTTGAAGTTGCAATTTCGACTTATTTTGAAAAAATCGAAAAATCAAGATTACTCAAAAATGGTTAACTTTTGGATAATGCATCAAAATTATCACAAATGATCCCCTCTATTACCTCCTAACGGGAATACGTCTAATTACCAATAACCCTGTATACTGATGAAAAAACCATGGCACAGATATACTGATGAAAAAACCATGGCAACTGTGCCATAGTTTTTTCCGATTCTTTGTGAAGCTATAGTCAACAGCTATTTATAAAATAACTAGCTTTCGCCCGCGACTCCGTCTGCGTGAAATTAAAAAAAAACTAAGTAGCCTATGTGTCTTTCCAGACTATACTCTACATCTAGGCCAAATTTCATCGAGATACGTTCAGCCGTTTAGGCTACAAACTCTAACAAACATCCATCCATCCATCCATCCATCTAAACTTTCGCATTTATAATATTAGTAAGAAGATTACGTGAGCGTCATCCCTGTTCGGTTAATGCTCTAACTCAATTTAATTGATGGTGCATTTTGAATTATGTTGTCCGTTGCATTTATCGGACCACTTGTGGGCCAAAATAACCGCAGCCTGGGACGCTAATGAATCATAAAATGTTATTCTTGTAAAATGAGTCGAGAGAGATTGATTGAAAACTTTTAACCGGACTAAATTACTGCGTTTTTATACTAATGAACTTAGGGGTTTTCTTTATTTAATTTCAAATTTAAAAACCTACTTTTTTAAGTATAACACTTTTTAAAATACTTGGTCAAAAATTAAGTTACTTATTTCCGAACAAAATTAGCAAAAAATAGTAAAGAAAATATTGAATAGTAGACTCGATATATGATCGTTTAAGTCTCAGTTTTACGCGTATTGTTATAGGCGAGAACAATGACCGCAAAGCGAAATGCAACGGTGCAGCGACGACGGAACATCGCAAGAAATCGCAAGCACGAGCAATTACAACGTCCGAAACAATAGTGAGAAATAGCAGAGGCTTAAATATATTCCATCTGTGGGAAAACACCGAGCAAATTATCACATTTCTCCTTTAAGTATTGTTTGTTCACAGCTAATTTGCTACGCTTAGATATACCTATACGAAAACATATGGTAGTAGCTGTTGGTCGCGACTTCGCCCGCGTGAAAAGAAAAAGAAAACTAGCTCTTTGCCTGTTTCCCTTTTTACTGCTATGCAAATATTTTTAGTTTTTCTGCAATTAATCACCTAAGTGGTAAATTACTTGAAGGTAGACTATGTACAAACTTCGGTCATTTTTATGTCAATTTTCATCATCAAATGGCAACCCTGATATTGTTTTAAAACGTCAAAAAACGAAGCGTCAAGGTCCGCGGGTCCGCGGCCAGTGGCGGCCAGTCGGTCGTCAGTCCGGTTCGTTCGACACAGTCTGTTTCCGACGAGCGATGCCAGCGCGCCGGCAAACCTGTCTTAAACTGCAACTTTATGAAACTTAAATAACAGCTACTGTTTGGTTTAGAATACAATGTTTAATTGCGGTTGTTTTCTCGCACTTATAAACCTCAATAATCTATTCTTTTTGTAACACTTTCTGGTATTAAAATTAGTATTTTACAGGTAGAAAAATCTAACAAAACAATCGTTTAAAAATCAATGTTAACAGATAGTTATTATAGCTCTATCGACCTCTGAGAGAACTTGCGTACTTATGTCCTGAGTCACATATCAAAAGCAAAAGTATGGATGGATTGTGTGTAAGAGAATATGCTTAAGAAAAGAGTGGATTCAGATATGACGGCTGGTAGAAATGTATGGAAGAGCAGCACATACTGTGCCGACCCTCCATAAGGGATAAGGGCAAGTTGATGATGATGACCCAAATTAAAAGCAAAAACATAAGATGTATTTGCAAATTTAAAATACGAATGAATATTGGAATTGATTAACTCGTCGAATTCATAAGTATGTCGGCCTATTTAAGATTTGCTAAGCCTTTTTGCCTATTAATACTTCCGTAAGTGAGCAGTTTCTTTTGACCGTTTAACTAGTAAATGTGTCAATGAGTTTGCAAGAACTTATGTAGAACTAGGACATTTCCTCGCTATTTTTCAAATAATTTACGTAACATAAATAATTTTAATTAAAGCAAAAGAAACGAAGAAGGAATGTAGAACGCCCTGGTGTGTGAACCTATAAATTCTTTAGCTATAAAAGTAGACTTTTCAAGATAGCCAGGCTACACTAACAGTAAAAGATTTTGGGAATTTAGTATTGTAAACCATATTTAATAAAATAAAATGGAGTAGATATCAACGCAGTGTATCTATTAATGATTCTTATATGAAAGAAATTGATGGGACTGGTCAAGATCATAAAACACTAAGCATTTATAAATAATGGCTTAATAATCTATCTCACGACTGGCACGAGTGTAATATCACAGTAATAAAACTAACTTCAGTTTATCACTACGCTCACTTAGTAAATTGCACGCCGCAATTCATAAATATCCCAGTGCGGTTAATAAAATAAACTATAACAATAATAATACAGCAAATAAAATAAAACGTGGAAAAAATTAACATGTAAAATGAAACAGGAAAACCTATTTTACAATTAAAACTATACAAGAAAAACAACGTAGAAAAGCAAAACAAAAGAAAAGAATAAACCAGGGAGCGTAGGGTCCGGTTCTAACAACAAAAACTCGACACCTGAGTGAAATTGTCGGGAAAATATTCGCAATGTCCCCGCTTCCCGTCCGCCGCAAACCGGTTACAACGCGATAAAGCCGGTTATCAAGAATTCAGAAGCTGTACGAAAGCGATATTACTTCGAGATGCACTCTGCAGACGGAAATTTACATTATTGAAAACCGGCTAGAGCTGGCTTATTGGTTTAATGTGTCATAATTCAACTCTAAATGGAATCAGCACGAGCCAAATTAATTTTATCGTCTGGTTTCAGTGAAAGTTTAGTGAAATACTAAAAAATCTGAAAGTGTTTAAATTAACGGTATTTTTAGCTGACATCAGATTTATATTTTTAGACTATTTAGTAACTACGTAGGTAGTAAATAAAAATAATCTGCAAACCTTTAAACAATACTATAAATTTAAAGAATAGTTTTTAATTTTACTTCAACTACTAAGATTCGAATGTTCTCAGAATATCTAATAATAGACGGTTTATAAAATTCATTGAATATAATATGGAGTCTTGAATGAAATCGACGTAGTTTTATGAATCATAATGACGTCACGACGTAATAAATACAAAACATAAGGCATAGTAGAAACGAGATATGATAAAAAATTGTGTAAATAATGATAAATGTTTCACAGAAACTGTTTAGAAATACTACTTTCATTAGATACTGCAACTGCAAAAATAAAGAGAAACACGACTTTGACACGAAAAATATTATCCTGAGAAAGAAATATAAACTGTCCTGTGATATAATGAGATCATATTCTGCATTACCATATATACAGAAACTCAGAGCATAAACAAACAGATAATAAGAATTTTTAAATCGAAAAACTTCAAGATAAGCTAGGATTTATTCAGTAGAATATTTTCATTGGTTGCGGTAATGCAGTTGGGATGCAAGCGACCGCTTTGCGCAAGAATATTACCTAATCTCATATCGTTAAAAGTAAGCGAATTCAGGATAGTAAACATTTTCCTAAGATTTTCCTAGAATCTTATGTAGAAACTGACTGCATTATAAAAATTCAATAATGACATTAGATAATAGCACGTTTATAATATCTCTTACATCTTTCATTTAATTGATTCTCCTCAATTCTTGAAGTCTTTTTTACCTTTTCACTTTTTGGTGTTGTTTCAATAGAAAACATTGTCAATCATTCATTCATCATGAATCGGAAGTTGTTTCCAGATTGCGTTTGCTTTTAATTAACACTGTCAACCTCCAGTATCCAGAAGCCCCAGGACAAAAAAGATATATAATTTAAAAAAGATACAATTTAAACACATGACGTCTTATTATTTGTTTTGACGCATTAGCCAATGTATGACGACTATGTAAACTAACGTTTGCAAACCGGTTACAGAGCAGTTGAGTTACAAATATTAAACGTCTTTGTTCAGACATTATAATTTATCAAATGGAAATTCTAAAACTATAAAATCTCTAACGTTATTAATGTTTTAGGGAGCTGAATATTTATGTAGATTCATCTTGTATAAATATTTGCCTCCATCTTTCCACAGCCTTGAAATGCATGACTCATGTCGTGCATGTTTTTAGTGCGCAAGGAAACAGTTATTTTTCAATTTACATACGGTCGAATGGTTCGTTTGGCGACCCAATAAATATCAACCAATTTATATAAACAACCACTTACGCCATTACTCTAGAGGTAGGCAAAGATACTGATTATCACGTGCAAGTCACAGTCATTATTCTTGGATTTATAAATGTCTTGTCTATAAAACTTAGATTAAATTCATATTGTTATTTGTATAAGTTAATTTATCTCAAATTCAAGATGGGTGTTTGTCTAGTTGTTATATCGGTTTAACAACCTTCAACCGATCTTAGTCAATGAATACCAAATGTTTTTATTTATCATTCGGCATTTACACAAAAGATATAACCTCAAAGCGTGCGATATTGTTCTGATTCTCTAGTATAAAACGTGTGGATATAACATAGTTTCGCACAGATAACATATTTAACCTCCGATAAATCGAATCGTATTTGTAGGGACTACCTGCTTCAAGATAACATATCTCTGGATATCAGTCACCAACATAAATAGTAATGCATGTACATTCTCTTAATATCGATTCTGATTTAATTTTATATGACATATTTTAGTTTTGTCTAGTAACAAAAATTTCGTAGTAAAGTAAAATACTTACGAGCTATAAACCTTAGTAGACTTGTCATTTATCTCAATCAAGTCTAACTCTTTACTAAGGGTTGTGTTTGGAATTGTTTATATAAAAGCTAGCTTGCCAAGAATTTTGCTCCCCTGGTACACTGACCCCTGTCAAATTCACCATCTAACAACCTACGTGCAAAGAAAATAAGAATCACAACCGCTGTTTACAATTCCTATGAGAGAAGTCCTTTTATTGTGCTGAATCTTGTAATTTAAAATTACACATTTTATTAATTTAAAATGCTTTGGTTAATTAATTTAGAAAGCATACGTTGGAGTATCTTATAGGAGAACTTTATTAAACTGCAGTATACTATTATTAATCTTGTTTTACGTTTGATTTACTGCATTCTGCTTTGAGTTTTACGATACTATGTACCAAGGCATCATACCATGTGTGCGGTAGTTATGTTGTCACGTAAGTGGCCCGGTACGTGATATGTGTGATGTGTGTTCGTGTGATTCATCACGGTGACCCACATCACAGCAACACCGTTACTATAAAAGTATACTTTACCATTTTAACGAGGCGCACTCCGACCTTTTTTTAAATTAAAACCAACGCACTCATGGCTGCATTCTTGGATACAACACAAAGTTGGAATGTCTTACCAAGCGTGTTGCAGTACCAAATACATATATCCTAGAAATTAGACTTTATACAAATGCTGGTCTATGCAGGGTGAAACTCCTCCATCTTTGTTCTCAAGGAGTCGCTAATTTTGGTTTCAGAATAACCTGGAGTCGTTGTATTGTTTTAAAAATATTACGCCAAGATTTCGGCGTCAGTTTGTACTCGTAGAACTTTTAATCTTGATAACTCCATAATCTTAAGATATCTAGATATTCAGCAGTTAATATTTGACTTGGCAGACTTTATACATTTAGATGTCTTCCGAGGAACCATGATGATTGTATGAATAGCTGGCACATAGTCATAATGACAGCTTGTGTGCGCGTTAACTGCATACAGCTAAGGGTAACGACACCGCTGATGCGTTCAATTTGCATGTATACAGCATTAGAGCGGGATTCACGCAGTTGCGACAAACTTGATTGGAATACAATATGAATTATTGCGATCTTTATACTTTGTAATATTGGACGAGATAATGAAGAAATTACAATATGTACAGATTTTAGTAGGTATCTTTTTTTTATACAATAAGGAGGCAAACGAGCAAGCGGCCACCTAAATCCGCCAAAATGGCGAAGCGACCGCTGCCCGCAATTGCAGATGCGTTGCCCACTCTAAATCGACGGAGGAGGAGACGCACATAAAGAGGATATTTCCCCTTCCTATGCGTTTCCTCCACCGTTAAATCCACTTTCTCATCCAATTCTTTTCT
Organism: Papilio protenor; assembly: GCA_029286645.1. Classification (NCBI taxonomy): domain Eukaryota; kingdom Metazoa; phylum Arthropoda; class Insecta; order Lepidoptera; family Papilionidae; genus Papilio; species Papilio protenor. Next base: position 3,687,013 of record JAGSMZ010000043.1, read on the forward strand.
TATTTGATTTCTCATCTTTGTCGTATGATGTTTGAGTTAATTATGCAGTATTAGAGATGTACTAGTAGCTGGCCAATGTTAAAACATCTGAACTCACTTTGACCTTTTACAACAGATAGATATCCGAGGTCACAAGACAATGAAGTGCAAGGTTCTTCACTTCACAATGCAGATTATAATGCATTTATTAATTTTGTAGTCTATAAGTGAGCGTTATTCGTTAAAAACTTTTTTTTTTTAGAGCAGATGAGTTGAATCGCGTATCTTCACCATTCTACTTGAGAAGGAGTTATACCTAGGTTCTAGATAGCTTCTCGTACTGTAATTAAGGTGATTATTACCAGCGCAAATATATACCGGTGTGCTTGCAGACTAATGATTGATACAGCCACGATTGTGAAACATAGTATGGATATATTTTCGAACATTCATGTTTACGCGAAATTTGCATGTAAAATTACAAAGCTTTATCATACGCGGAGCAATCATTAGCCCATTATTCAAATTGCTGTTGAACAAAAGAGCGGATGCGATATTTCCATTCGATCGATTCGCTGGCGTTCGGGTGAGAAAGTAACGCATGGACGCGTCCAGAACGAATGTGGCAGAATTCTCAATTGTTCCAGGAAACCTGGTCTGTAGCCGTGTCGTGTTACTGCCCTGTTGAACAACTAACGGACGGCAACGGTTTTCGCATAACCCTTCAAAAGCCTCCAAGCAATTGTTGATTACTCTTGGCTCTACAATTTTTTATCCCTCCTGTGTTAACGATAATCTGTATTTAAATATTTATTCTTAAATATCTAATTCAAATCAAATAAGAATAATTGGTTAAATAACTTAACTGTAACTCGATATTTGTTTGATTTTAAGTATAACTTTATAAAAATAAATTATGTAGGTTATTTTCATTTAGATACGAAACTAACTAAATTCAAGGTTGGTAGTCATAGAAAGTTCCTTTTTCATTTATCACTTGTAATTGTAGCATAACACTGTACTTTACATTCTAACCTCAAAAAATATGTATGAATCATTATTTCCATATACCTATGCTAATTAATACCAACTTTCAAAAACCAACCTATTTAATAGTTTACATTTAGAGTAAGTATCACGTTAAATTAATATTAAGTTGGATATTAAGTTTAAAACTAAGATTAAGTACTTAAACAATAAGTTACCTGTTATAACTGCCAAGAAGACCGCTAATGCCGCCACACCTGTCGCTCTTACTCGCGTGGCCCTCATTTTGTCTCTTTTCAACACGATACTAGTTTACGTTCTCATGAACAAGAAAAACAACAGAAATTTAAACCCAGTCTTCAACTGCCCTTGTCCTTTGTTTAAAAACAATAAAGTATAACACTTGCGATTTGTTACACCTACGCTGATATTGTTTGTTCGAGATCAAGTAGATAAAAAGGTAATCCACAAAATTACACAACAAATGTCCTTAACGTTTCCAAAATGTCGAAAATAATGTTTTTCTCAATTGTTCACTCAAGTTCATCGTGATGCTTTACTGTGATTAAAGATTCGAAGAAGACAAGAATGTCAAACTTGTTTCGTATCGCAGTATCTGTGCGGCGGCAGAGCTGCGTACGTCCGTCCTACTCGAGCGCGAAGCCGAACTGTTGCTACACGAGCGACATGCCGCGGTGACGAACGTATGAGGAACTAAGCTATAGGCGCCATTGGTCATACAACTTCGATGGAATGGAATATATTTATTGGACCGTTAATTTCAAATTAAAACCATGATATTCTGTATTATTCTAATTTCAAAAATTACAATTCCATTAAAATACAGGTATGGAAGGCATGAGAAATATAACAAAATAAACGATAACAACCAAGTTAATCGTTTCGTAGCTTTTCGTTTGATCAAACGTAAATTCAAAAAATAATTTCATTTGGTCATCCATTGTCAACATTCCAGTCTAGCAGACAGGGCTCAGGGCTGCAATTGCCTAATAGAGCGGTTATTGGAATATGGGGTGTACGTTTTTAATTCTATTTGCGCAGTCAAAACAAGGGCCAGTCCTCATCCCCTTTCAATTAATTTATCCGAGTAACCCCTACGTCAGTTCTTTACGCCGATTCCAATTTCCTAAAATCGAAAATAAAAGGCGATATTGTATTTCATTATCTCACAGAATATAGACAAACAAGGAGAATGAATTAATTTTGCTGTAATAGTGAAAATTCGACAAACAATAACTACGTATGATTAAAAAATCCCAATAAGTAAGCTTATTTTACTTATTAACTAATTATTTTACGGCTATTACTCACGTCTATTTTTTCGGTGGCGGCCCCTTCCAGTTTCAGACCCTTTGGGGGTCCTTCTTCAGGGCGAGTGTTAAAAAAATAATAAAAAATGCCATAAAATAAATAAATATGCCATAAATAAAAATAAAGTTAAAAATAAAATGCATAAGATTACACACAGTTTCCGATAAAAATAATGTAAAAAGTCAAAGCAAAAGATATCACCAACTTAACAGTGGTTTAACAAATAAACGAATTAGAATGGTGTAAATATCAATCTGTTAGCGATTTGCATTAACTAAACTCTAAAGTGTCGGCGTAGGCTTCGTTTGTCCGCTCCCGGCTTCCGTCGACAGTCTCACTTATCGTCAAGTCGCGAAATAAAACCTCCGCCGTCGAGCTACTGTTTATTTTCCAGCCAGTTGCTGAATTTTGCGAATAATTCCGTTCAAAAATGGATCCGATCTATACGATACCGATATTTTTATTTCGATACGAGGAATTTGGCTTTAACCCACGATCTTATCTAGTGAAAATTGCTAAAGTGCACTCATGTATTTATGAAGAATGAGTTACTAAAAACTGTACGAATAGTAAATTATGAAACTGTTTCTGATTTTTTAAATACAAAGTGTGTAAATCTTATGTACGTAATAAAATAAGTAGTATGAATTATTGTATAATTTTCACCTGCCTTAAAGCTTTGAAACATATGCAATTGTTTTCAGTTATTTTCAGGCATACGAATGTTCGAACAACAATTTAGTTTTAAAAGATCTTTCGTGCTCTGAGTGGATCTGCTGCATAAGTTATAAAACACAAATCAAGGCACAAACGACCATTTCTCTTTGTTAGAGATTTCATACTGTCCGGGAAATGCAATCCACCTATTTTCTAATAACAGTTGTTACTCTATGCTCTATGTGGACGCGTTTTCTGCTTCTTTGAAACGTGGACGTAGATAAACTTGAACATTACATGAGCATTTGTTTTTAAATAGAACAATAGTTTGATTCAGCTGGAAAATGCAGCTCTACGCTTTATGTCGATAAATGCTAAAATCCTAGTAATGTATAGAATCTTTGAAGAATTTATAATAGCTTTTTATCATAAAATATCTGGGTGTTATTTATGTTGATTTATCCGTAAGTTCTCACTGCCTAAAATAGTTTGTTACAATATGTTTTGTTACCCTTTTTGTTTAAATCTGTCGCGAAATATGGAGGTCGATAAATATTCTAGTGGCTTGTCAAAAATCGTTAAAAGGCCTATTAACTAGAGATTACAACATTGTAGAGTTTACAATGTCCTATCCGTGTTGTAATCGGCATTTAATCAAATAAATAAATTGTTATGTGAAACCCAACAAGGATATAGTCGTCATTTGTTTTCTAATTATGTAACGTTATTTGTTACTGTTTTAATACTCTAATACAAGTGGATATCCGTGAAGGCTATATCGGTGCACATACTCGTTGATATTGAAGGGAACATCACTAGCTTAGAGTGCATACCTAAAAAGTATCGATGTATCACAGCGAATTGGTATCGATAGCGTATTTACACACATTAACACGTAATTTATACAAGCGACCTCGTTTAGCTCGTGCCGACGTTGGCGAGGGATGGGCTCAGCCCCATGCGATGTCCCGGCGGATTAGTGCCGGCACACTGCCCTCTGAAATCACCAATATCGTTAAGGTGAGGCGGCCAGGATATTACAAAATTCTAAATAAAGCAATATGCGGCGTTAGTCGTGCGTGTGATTTGCGAAAAGCGAAATTATAAGCTTCCCTGGTTACCGATAACGATGTCACCTATCATTTATAACCTTTAAGCAAGTGAATTTAAATTCATGACGGTACAGATCAACGATCTGTTGATGCCTCTAGATGTGAATTACTAATTGTATTTTGCATATCTGATACTTTGCAGGTACCTACATCAATCATTTTTCAATCGTTAGTGTCCTACTTACCTAGCTTCACTATCTTTAAATCTTCGTAAGTTTAGTAATCTGGCATCGATTACAATCACAACCCAAAACGATATTATTCAAGAAACCTAGAGGTATTAGTGGAAGCTTTACTTGTTTTCTTAAATAAAATAAATGCTACTGTAACCAATAAATCAGTAATCACTGTCGCCTAAACAAATATATTTCAATCGGTACCAATCTGTTTTAATATGCTGCCTTATTTAAATACATGACTTCCAAACTTAATTGAGTACGGAAAGGAATTCACGCTCCAGCCGTTTCCTTTAGAAGCCGCAAACTTGAGGGCGCGGGACATTGAAAGACTGCATTAGTGAGATCCACGTTATGACTTGGAAAATGCGACACTTCTTACCCTAAAAGGGAGTACTGTATTTATGACGTGCGTTTGATTTATTACACAACAGCCCTCGAGTACGTTTTGTTGTTTCTTTGTTGATGAGGGCGTCGCACCCTGGGATCTTGAGACAATCGGATATCTGAGGGAATACAACTTTAGATGCGTCGAATATCTTGTTGATGTGATGTGAAAAGACAATCAAAACTTGATTACCATCTAAGCTTAATTAAATCGACGCAAGGAGATATTTATTTATTTATTTATTTATTTATTTATTTATTTATTTATTTATTTTCATGGAAGACCAACAGCTGATATATGCGGTGTAATATGAAGAAAGGCGTAGCTATCATTAGGAGGCGATTTACGATTCCTCGTGCGTTCGCAGTCCATTATTCACATTTCATTCCGGCGTGACTACATTGAAAGCTACTGCGGGAACAGCTACGTTGCGTAAATCATTTGAATTACACGCTGGCGACTACTGCCCGAGAGTCTTATTGCTCCCTCAGCGTTTTCTTTGGTGTCTTACAACTGTAACATTTGAAATTTTAGCTTGTTACACAATATATAATAATACATGATAGTAATAATATTTACTCTTAGTGAATAAAAGCAAGAGTTAAAATTATATTAATCTGTTACCTATATTAATTTAGCAATATTCACACATGTATAATTGCTAATATATTTTAAAAGGCGTTACAATACAAAAGTACATTTTTAAAAATAAAGTATTCATATTTCATTTTCACACTTGCCTTATACTTAATTAACCTTACCGTCGTTTAAACTATGTACAACAAATAAAGTAGTGTGAAAAAGTTAATGAATTTTTTATGGTAGTTGTCACGCGAGTCTTGGCACGAAATACCAAGACCTACCGTAAAATGTAGATAAGCGCTAAATAATTGGGTCACGGCCGGATTAAAACTTAACGATCAGATGTATGCATATCGCACACATCTAACTATGTGGAATAAACACTTGACATTATTAAAGCTCTGATCAAATTAAATAAAATTATTTTTATCGCTATATATGTATTTATTGAGGAGGGAACACACAGATATATGTAAACCTGACGATTGAGATCACTAACTGGTATGAATCATTTGGACCCAAAATGTACGTTAATATAATTGTCCAAATTACTCATAAGATATAAGTAGTCTGTGTTAGCACAAGTGTCAAAGCCTGCTAACATCAAACGTTCCAAGTTAAACGAGGTTTTGGATGTGAGCTTGAAAACAAAAGGAGATAGCGGAGATTAATTTCTATTCTGCAGATATGAGGTTTGCGGGCCGGAAGGCGATTGAAATGAAGTGGGTTAGTTGAATGTGGCACACGTGAACGCCTCGGCGACGATAGCTTTGCAATTAAATAGGTCGTCTGCTCGCCCCGGACTTCTATCGATGTTGATATAAAGGTGGCCTGGATCATTTACATTACGTAAATAGCGACCTATGTTCTGTATTTTCCGATCAAGTTATACTATTTTCCACGAAGAGTGCTCATGCATTTATGATTGATTGAAATTCATGTTTATTACTAAGGCAGTGCGAAAGTATGGATGAATGTTTGTTATCAAGTAACTCTAGAACTGGTAAACGTATTTGAATGAAATTTGGCGTATACGTAAGTCATTGTATGGTCTACGCATAGCAGACTTTTTATGCAGAATGAATGTATGGTTTCCGTGGTAGAGATTTAATTGTGTTTCACGGAGAACAGTTAAGTAGTAAGACAATAAACTATAGAATTGCATATTGTGAAACCAAGTTTCAAATCATATTGCTTTTATCTGATCTAATCCTTCCAATCTGATTTTTATTACTATTTCTACAACTAAATCTCTCTCCCTTCTATAAATCCTGTCGTCCTGTTGTCATCGTGACATGACACATGTTGTCATTCACATGTCTATTTATCTGACAGTCGCCGACGGGGCCACGTGGCGCGGAGTCGCGGCATAAGCTACAATTGTAAAAAAGTCGACAACTAATCTGCAAAGTCAATGGTGAGATTATGTGTATTTGCTTCTGCTTTTTTCCTACGGCTATTGACTGGAAATATAAAGGACGTTTTCGTATTTTTTTATTTATTATATTTTGCGAAATATTAAAGGTATTTCCTAAGTATGTTTTTATTTTTTAGTAATAACCTGTAATAGAAATATGCACTCAACACCAATAACTTTCCACTTCTTTTTGTTTAAGTTTGCCATTTAGACTCATGTTAGCCTGATTTCTTTTTTTTTCACTAGTAAATGACAAAACACCTTTTAAATATTCTACTTAGTATTGAAACGGATTTCATTTGACCCGAATTCAATAGTTTCCCCTAATCGATTCGGTACAATAGCAGTTTAAATCGGATGCTAAACACGTGTCAAACGCCGTGACATCGCTTGCAACGTATAAATGAGACTCGAAATAATATAATAGTACGACAAGAGATCGGGAAAGGGGGACAATAGACGTATGTGCAATGTGCGTAACGAATGGCACCCCTAGGGCTACCACCAGCGGATATTCGAGCTATAGGTTTTATATGAAAGTCTTCTGGGCACAGTAGATACAAACAAGTATTTCTATTTTATTCACCTTCAGAGTAGTTAAATTATTTAAACTTTCGTGAGACATTTTATAACTAATTATTTTACGGCTTTTACTCACGTATACTTTTTTCCGGTAAGTTCAGAGTAGTTTTGAAGAATCGATCGTCGTTTGTTTTTTGGACGCTTGTGTACACCTCTAAGTTTACTGATAGTTGACAACCCTAAGCACACACCCTGTGTCTGTCGCTACTAGATCAAAATGTTCGCTGTCGAGGTAAAAAATAAAAAATTAATCGAATCAAGTTTTACTGTAGCGTGAAATATTGAAATATTGTTGAATACTCGTTAGTGTCACTCCTCTTGATTCGTTTTGCGTTTCATTTCGAAATCCGTTGCAGATTTTTTTATTTAATTAATATTTGTAAGGATGTTTTTATAAGGATAATTAATAGGAGTTCAATTATTTGTTTGCGGCTGCAATTATTAGAATTACATGTTTTCGAATACAAAGTAATTAATACATTTTATCTTCTACTTTTATTTATGTAAAGACACGAAGTACAGTTTCACTTTACTAATACTTGCTTTAAAATAATATATTAAACTTATTTGGTCAATAAACGATACTTGCTTTCGTCGCTATTTACATTATACTGCATTAATATCACATTAATATTAAGAAATAATTATTGCAGAAAATTAAATTAAATGGTCTTTTTTACAAGCTAACCTAGTGAGAAAAAACACTAAAACCAGGACATGGCTTTGATAAGCAAATTTGGTAGTCATGCAATGACATTACCAGTTGACAAGTTCAATATAATATTATTTGTTAGCATGCATCGTGTGTCTGTTTGTGCATTCGATATAAGTTTATGTACCTCACAAGTCCAGTTCGTCTGTCGCTGAATATTCATGAGCTAGAGTCTGTTGGAGTTACCGCCGCTACGCCGATATCTTCCTACTCGACAAATTAGTTTAAAACTCTCGTTATAAATGTCAAGACGGGAATTAATAATGCTAGAACATTTCGGTAATATTACATGTTAATTGCTGTTTTGTTTTTGTGATTTTTATGATAGAAAGCAGTAGAATATTAACAGAATGACTTAAAATAAATCTGATGATATTAGACTTTTAAAACTAATCAAATTTTACAAGATGTTAAAATTAGACACACGAAAAAAAACCCCAACCAAGTTGGTTAGTTAGCTTTCGCCCGTTACTCCGTCCGCAAGGAATAAAAAAACAAAAGCAAGTAGCCTATGTATTCTTCCAGACTGTGCTCTACATCTATGCCAAATTTCATCCGGATCCGTTCAGCCGTTTAGGCTAAAAACTCTAACAACCATCGATCCATACATCCAAACTTTCGCATTTACAATACTAGTAAAAAGTAAGATTAGTAAGATTTAATATTCGAATTAATGATTCCTATCAACGTTAAATTAGAGCATTCTAATATTTAGGCTACAGTATGTATGTACTCGTACGCCAAGCTCAGATTTAGATAGCTTACTCTATGTTATTTAATGCAAGAGACGTCCCTTTGCTTCTGGTATGTACTTTAAGATTCTCTCGGCTCAGCTGCATTTATATGTATTTACTTAATTAGTAGATAATTAAGATCTGCCAGAGTTTGTAACGAAATAAAACAAAGTGAAATACTTGTTGACTAATAAGTAATATACGGAAATGAATGTAGAAAATGGTAAACTTTTCTTTCTAGAAAGATCTCACGTCCGTAATTGGTTTTCTCATTTTCCTAGAATGAAGTCATCTTCAAGGACCGATAAGAATACTTGCCTACATTCCGGCGATGCTTGTGTTTAGCAGGAATGTGGGTCAAGAATTGACCTGTTTAAGACAAAAATGGAATATGGATTTCCGCATCGTTGAGTAGCACATACATTTAGCCAGACAGACCTACAAAAACTAATTACAGTTTAAGTTAGTTTTTAATAGAAAAATGTACTCTTTTAATTTTGACTATTATTTTATTACAGGCGCTACACAAAAATTTATATTCGTCTTTCTATTCTAAACATAGATAGACTTATAACTTGTTAAGCTAATTATTACAATTTAATTATAATATAATTTAAAAGTACACATTCGATTACGTAGTTGTGTACACTATACCCCTTCTCTATCGACACTAAATCGATTCAAAGTGAACACGAATTCGCCACAGCTACAATGTTTATCCAATGCATATTTTATGAGCGGCGAAACTCTTCCGTAGGGATTAACACCTTCGGAGCTTAGCGTATAAGTAGGGGCGAAATTAATAGTTCCATTTTCACGTTACGTTCTAAGACCGGTTATTTCGTCGTCCTACGTAAATTATAAATTGGATTACACGTGTACTAATTTATTTGGAAATAACATGCATGGTGTATATAAGTAAATACGTAAAAGGCTTTGGCAATGAAGAGTCCATATTTTCTTTTACAAACACATACAAGCCACCATAAAAATTTGCCGTTTTTGCCGTGTTTTAACGATCTTACCAACAAAAACTTCCTTCTTTTATACAAAATACGTTATTTAAGAGTCAAATATATATCAAATAGGTATATTTTAAAGATGGAATTAATCATTAGTTTAGCTGGCCCCTGTAACTATACATATGAAGGGGAGAATGAAACATTTGTTTCCATTATTGCCATGAAATTAAATCTGCGTGCCGAGTGCTCACTCAATTTGCTAATGGATTGCACCGGCTTATATAGATGTCGACATTACTAAAAAAAATTGATTGGCACTACAATCCCTATATGAAACAAATCTATACTAATATAATAAAGCGTAAACACACACTTCTTTGTTGCCTAAGATGTCAGCAATTACAGCATATTTTTGAATAACTCTTTTTTTAATAAAAAGCCCTACACTTACGCTTTAGGCCATATATTTTCACGCCATTAAACTTAGGGGTAAATATTTTGGATAAAAACTCTAATGGGGGAAAGAGACCATAAGTTGCTGCCAACATCAAGGAATCAAGATTGCCATGGTTTGTAATGTCATATCATTTTGACATTTGCAATTGATAATTTGACAAATGTAAACAATAAAATGAAATTTTTATAATTTTATGCGGATGAAGTCGCATGGGAACAGCTAGTCTGGGATAAAGTAGGAAACTACTACTACTAAATCGATGAATACTACTAATAGATCTTGATAAAATTTCTTAACTATATATTAAGCACAATTTCAAATGCGGGATAGATTTTATTAGTTTCTTTATTGTAGATCATCATCACCAGCTCACTATACCTCCCCACTGAAGTGCTCGGAGCCTACCCTAAGTTGGGGGTGATTAGGCATTAATCAACCACGCTGGACCACTGCGGGTTGGTTGACTTCACACATATCTTTGAATTTCTTCGCCGATATGTGCAGGTTACATCACGATGTTTTCCTTCAAAGTAAGAATCTTAGATAGTGGAAGAGACGCATAGGAAGGGGAAATGTCCTCTTTATGTGCGTCTCCTCCTCCGTTAATTAAGGGTAGGCAACGCATCTGCAGTCGCGAATGTTTATGGGCAGCGGTCGCTTTCTATTTCGGTGGATTCAGGTGGCCGCTTGCTCGTTTGCCACCTTATATAATGAAACAAAAATTAGTTCATTTCAATCACCCTTACTTTTGTAGATTAAAGAAGAGTAAAGTATACAGTATATAAAATTACAAATTCTTTTTAATACGTATCTCGTGAACAGCTTCCTAGTAAGAGGTGGATTTAAAATATCAGGACGTTCAAAGGTAAGGAGATTTACCTTTAATATTTTAGTAAGAGAACGTCCCGTAAGCTTTGCGTCGACTTCAACTGAATTTGCATGATATTGAAGACGGAATACGTCGTTACCATCTAAGTTTAGTGTCAGCGACGCTTTGTATGAGTGGCGGGAAGATATTTTATGGCTACAGCGTTGGAATTTGTCACGTATTTCATAAACCTGGCTAAGCGAACGTCGAACTCAATATCCGACTGATGTACCATTTGCGAACAGTACGACCCTATTGAATTTTTACTATACATTTTGAGGTTATGAAATTACGAAATCATAAATAATAATGTTTATTAATATGTTACTGTGGAATTCAAGCGCTTTAACTTTAAAATACAATGGAATAGTACATAAAAACAATGTAATAAAACAAGACCTTTTTACCTACTATTTACTTATAATATAATTCGAAAGTTTACTTTATACCCTAAATGGGTGAACGGATCTTGATGAAATTTAGCATAGATGTAGAGGATAGCCTTGAAGAACAAATATGCTACCTACTTTTGCTTTTTTTTAAACTCTACGCGAACGGAGTCGCGGGCGAAAGCTAGTTTCACATTAGCTTTTGCCCGCGAATCGTAGTGTAAGCGTAGTTTAAAATTGTAAACGCATCAGTTACATTAAATAAATCAATGATTAAATAGTTTAATAGTTCATTATTATTCCTGACCCTTCACAACTGCCGTGTTGCCATGTTCCAATTCGCGCAATCCCAACTGCGCTCGTGTGAACTACATGTAGGCGGGCTTTAGAAACAATTTGCTTCTGTCCTTTTGAGGTAATTTTGTGGAGAATACAAGTGGGTAGTTTATTTGATTGTGTAATCTAAAATGTATGGTATATATTATAAATATCCTGGTGTATGTCTTAAGTCACAGGTATATGGTTCGGTGAAAAATCAACTTTCGAAAACTCTCTTTTATTAGGACGATTTTCGGACAAAAATCATAATTTACGATATTTGTATATCACTTTGCCCTTAATAGACAAGTTTAACGTAAAATATTTCAGATTTTAAATATTAATACGTTAGCAGAAAATATTCAGGATTATGACACAAAGAAGCAAAAAATAAACAAGGGAAATTCACGCTCTCCCTTGTTTGCTTTCGTCATTGAGGAAAATCCTCGAAGGGAAGAAATTCCTTATTGACAAAACGTGTCTTTTGCCTTGTATTGGAAATATTTTCCATTCCTTGCAAAAGCGACTTTAATCTTGATATATTTTGCCACTTTTATACCGAAAAATATTTGATTTTGTATTGACAATATTAATTGATAATTTAAAAAAATTAAGGATTTAATACGCGTGAAGTCTTTCTTTTTTTTGTAGTCAGACCGATGACCTCATAAGAACAGAACATGGTTGGAAAAATGTATGAAATACAAATTTAATCGGATAGATTTTGTTTTAGAAAATAGAAACAATCGTGGAATGGACGCCATGTTTCACAACTACCCGCTTGTAGTTTGGCGTCGGTTAGTTTGGTGAAGTTTCGGCGTGTTACAGTAACGCTACACAGTGTAAGCTTTCTGAAAGGACATTTGTCATTGTTGGATTTGAAACTTGTTGAAGCAAAGTTACTTGTCCTGCTAATTTGAGTTACAGGTTAGTCATGAATTAAATTTCTAAGCATTTTTAATTACAATTTGCTACTAATATTTTCTGTATTGGAAAAGAAAAAAACTATTTGTATAATACGTTTTCATGCAACACAAATGGGACTTACGATCCAATTTTTTTTTAAGATCGTCGAGTAACGTTTATTGTAGGATAATCAAAGGCCATTTTTTATTTATACTAATACTTGATATAAATACAGATAGATATTTGAACATTTTATAACTTCTTCGTGAGATATTTTCAAAGCAATCATTCGATATTCACAAAAATAATTAATTTACTTCTAACACAAGAGAGTAAATGTTTTCACAAGACGGAGTCCATTAAGGCTTCCGCCACCTAATGGCTATTGTTACATCAAGTTTATTTAAAGACGAACTTAAGTTACAGTTGCACTAACTTCGCGTACTTTGGACGTTGCTTGTCTTTAATTGTAACGTTACTCGTCTTCAGTGTCATTTGTTTAACTTAGACTAAGTTTTATTTTCTTGTTAATTCAAGCATCTAAAACTAACAAAATAGATTCACGGTGGACGCTCGTAGAAAATGCGAATACTTCAAAATCGGCCCAGTGTCCAGCTATCGCATAATTTCCGAGAAAATCTGTTTTTCGTGTATTGTATTTTTAAATCAAAATCAATAATACTTGTCTATAAAACATTTCCTTTATTGTCATTTTACAATTAATACTAACATTATTTTATAAAATAAGATTTTAAAAATATCGGACTTGATTTAAAGAATTCATGTAAGTGTTCACAACAACGCAAAAGTAAATGAACACGGCTGCAAAAAATATTAAAACGAAACTAATAACAAAAACACGAAAAGAGGCCTCATAATGTAACTCGTCGAAAAGTTCGATTTCAATACATACCTTCATAAACGAATCCAACAAAAATAGTAGTAGCTGCCGGAGCTAGCATATTTTGCATGAAGCATACAACAGATCTTGCGATGTATAGAATGCCGTATGCTATCAGGATTGACAGATGCGATACGTACCACAACGAACATAGGAATATGCTGCTGTTCACCTGTAAAATATAAAAATAATATAGTTACTGGACATTCTGTCCTCGTAGACGGGTAATGTGGTAGACGCCTGTAGCAATAACGTCTGTTGCCTACCACAAGACAAGTATAACGTAAAGTGAAAAGCAATTTTGCATGTCATCTCATGAGTGTGCGTTCCGGAGACCTAATTTTAGTCCCCTTTTTTGTTGTTTGAATTAATTCTGTTCCATTCTCAAAATCCCTAACTTAAGTATAAGTAATTTAATATTACAATCTTAGTACTTTACCCAGAAAGTTGGGGGGGGGGGGGGGGGGGGGGGGGGGGGGGGGGGGGGGGGGGGGGGGGGGGGGGGGGGGGGGGGGGGGGGGGGGGGGGGGGGGGGGGGGGGGGGGGGGGGGGGGGGGGGGGGGGGGGGGGGGGGGGGGGGGGGGGGGGGGGGGGGGGGGGGGGGGGGGGGGGGGGGGGGGGGGGGGGGGGGGGGGGGGGGGGGGGGGGGGGGGGGGGGGGGGGGGGGGGGGGGGGGGGGGGGGGGGGGGGGGGGGGGGGGGGGGGGGGGGGGGGGGGGGGGGGGGGGGGGGGGGGGGGGGGGGGGGGGGGGGGGGGGGGGGGGGGGGGGGGGGGGGGGGGGGGGGGGGGGGGGGGGGGGGGGGGGGGGGGGGGGGGGGGGGTTTTGTACTGCCTAAAATGATTTTTTATATCTCTGCGTATTATCTCTAGGACCTTCGAATATATGTGGAATTATTATAGAGATGTATGTATTACCATCCCGGTAACTCCAACAAACATCACACTCTTCCGAGGGTCGCGACCGCAAAACGATGTGAGGTCGCTGCATTTGAATTTAAATTTTCCCTCATTGTTTTGTGAATATGTTTCCGATTTCATTTCTAATACAAACGTCAAACAAACGTCTATGCTATCAATATGCTATTGACATAATTTTTTTAGTTGAAAAAATATTAATTTTGTACAGATAATATAAACATTGAATTGATTAAAATGGTCCGGTCACTTCTATTTACATTTTTTATATAATAATATTATATGAAATAAATAAAGCAAATCATGATATAATTTTCAACCCCAACCTACATTTGTAATAGCTAGAGAAAATGGAACTCATAAAATAAAGAAGCGTAAAGTTAAATGGATCGTACAAAGGATATTGCTCTACAATTCCTAAATTCTAAGCGTATGTAAAACATTTAATTTTCTTTATATTTCATAGCTGTTGCTCGCGACTTCGCCCGCGTGAAATTTAAAAATAATAAAAAATATAGCCTATGTTACTCACAGATAAATTACCTTTCTAATGGTGAAAGAATTTTTAAAATTGGCCCAGTAGTTTTTGAGTTATTTCAATACATACAAAAATACAAATCTTTCCTCTTTATAATATTAGTATAGATTTATTAAAAAAATATTGTTTATTGAAGAATGTTTACAATATTTGTAAAATAATATTTTTATCAGTATCAAAGTTCTTTAATGATTATTTACGTTTAGTGTAGTGTTCTCATACTAAAACAATACTGAGGGCTCATATTAGTCACTAAGACTTTGAATGTAGCAGTCTATGTCTTAAAATTTCACTCACGTATTGTAGAACTTACATTTTAAATTCAGTTAAGTTTCAAGGAGAAGCAAAGCCACATTCATAGACCTTTTTTTAAATAAAGGCTCTGACAATGCTGATCCATTCGCAACTCCTTTGGGAAATCTTACATTTTATGAATTTTCAGTACATTCCTAAAATTGGAAAATCGTATTAAATGTTAATAACGTTTTATTATTGTCTCGTTTTTTATAGAAGGGTTTTTTATATAGTTTACCTTTCTCGAAATAAAAATCCGTCTCGCAAATTAATTTATAATCTACGATATCTTAGTATTTAAGTACTATAAAGAACCTTTGTATAGGTAAGTTTATTTATAAAATAAATATCGTGTAACAGAAGTATTTAAAACTAGCTTTCGCTCGCGTAGCATAAAAAAAACAAATGCGATTAGCCTGTGTTCTTCCAGACTATCCTTTACGTCTTTGGCAAATTTCATCGAGATCCTTTCATTAGTTTAGGCTACATACTCTAACAAACATATTCAATTAAACATTCTTTGTGAATTTGTGATAATTTACCTATTATGTATTTATATAAATGAAAAAGTAAATTACACATAGTACAACTAACAGCAAATATAATTAAATGGCCACATTAATGTTAATGAAATGGCGATTCGTTTTCAACGATATCAACCGTTACACTAATAGTTAATTAACAATTTTAAATGATAATAAATTGTGCAGCGATTTTAAATGAGAGAATTTATAAATTCATTAACTTATCTTACTAATATAAATGCGAATGTTTAGGTGGATGGATGGATGTTTGTTAGAGTTTGTAGCCTAAATGGTTGAACGGATTTCTTTGAAATTTGGTATAGATGTAGAGGATAGTCTGAAAGAACACATAAGCTACTTACTTTCGTTTTTTTTAATTCCACGCGGGCGGAGTCGCGGGCGAAATCTAGTATTTGGATAAATTAGAGAGTAAATAAACTATTTTGTAATCAAACTTTTAATCAACTCTCACAATCTTAATAAGAAAATTAATTGCTATTTCTAATTTGTATGTAAATGAATTTAACGATAGGTTCCAATTTCAGTTTCAGTATCTGATAAGTAATGAAGAGGGACGTAATTTCACTTTTATTAGATAAAATCCCGTCATAAATTTTACGTCTTTCAAATATATTACACGTTTTAAGAGAAGATAATGGTCAGTTAATTTTCAATTTGTATTCATAAATTCTGGATTAAAATATTTTATATTTTATTAAAAATCGAGATTTAATTCAACTGGCTTAGTAGTAAATAGACTATTCATATTCAATCAGATAAGTGTCGTCATTAATCTGAACAATAAAATAAAAAAGTGAATTACATAAATTATTTAAAACAATTCATCATCATCATCATCCTCCTTATCCTACTCCCGTAAGGTCGGCACGACAGGTGTTTGTCCTCCACATAACTCTAACATACGTCATCTCAGTCATCACTCCATTTTTGATCATGTCACCTTTCACGCAATACATCCATCTCTTTCTGGTCTACCTCTAACGGCGTACCTCCACACTCATAACTAACGTTCTCCTTGTAACATGCGATTCATCCCTCATGATAACATACCCATACCATGCTAACCTTTTAGTCCTTACCTTCTCTACCACTGGGGCTACTCTTATTAATTATTTAAAAGAATTGTTAATGTAAAACTAAGTACTCACTTTTTGTCTACGAGGTACTACGAGATTTAGCTACGATGTAGAAAAACTGCTTTGCTTCTATTATATCTTTATACAAGTTTTAGAGACTTTAGTCTATTAGTTATCTAACTTTACACATATTTTAAATTAAAAAAAAATGTAACAGAAACAAAAACTTTACGTAAGTTTTAACCTACATTCAGCATTATTTATACGTGTAACACAAGGCGCGTATATTACAAAAGTTTAGTTTTCATATCTAAACTAGCACACGATACCTGCAGTTTTTTTACAACATAGTTCACCACTAACGTGAAACTATAAAAATAATTGAAACATACGAATGAACGTAGAATTATCCTGTAAGACCGCGCATCTTTGACTAAACTATCGCACAACTGTTTAGTCGTGCTTTGATTTCCATGAGCATATATGGAAGTGCGCACAATACTCCATTTTTAGTTGTGCAACTAAACTGTTGAATGGGTTGCGAAACAATCGACAATCGCACAACAGTTGTAGGATAGTTTAGTTAAGAAGTGCGCCTGCTCTTAATATTATTAGCATAGTATATTTTTTGTTTAAATTGCAGCGCGATTGTTTTTAATAAAAGTTAACGACATTAAAGTCATGTATCAATAGATTTAATCTTAACAATTAATCTTATCACCTTAGTACACGTGAGCCTTTGTCTAATTGAACCGTCGCACTGTCGCACAAACTTATTATGCTGGTCTGTGTTTACGTGGCGCAAACAAGCTCTTACGATTCAAGTTTAGTTTGCTTTGAATCGTCTTTGATACTCGTACTATATCTTTACCTATAGACACAAACAATAATCTTTAATTATCTTTATTTTATTACTACGTTGAAATATTTTGTTAATGTTTAACTTACAAAGAAAATATCGCACATATAGGGCCTGTCCCACCACTGGCTGATAGTGGCTCAGATAGCTTAAAAATGACGTCACTGTCAGATAAGGTAACAAAATCCGATATTTCCATCACTTATTTTACACGTTGGATTGTTATTAGACAATTTACAATTTGGTGCGACAAGCCCTTAATCTTTTATTTTACCGCATTTTTTTATATCCAACTGAACGATCGAAAGACGTGACACAGAACAATATCTCTTTTAGATATAGCGGTAAACTTAAAATACAAAAATTTTAAATTTCCCGGCGGAGTGGCAACTGGATTAGCATTGTCACAGCCTACACTCTCGTGCTCCCTAAAGCATTGCACTGCATAAAATGTTTGCAACTTAAATACACTTTATAGTTCACCAGTTTTATATATATTTTATAGTTTTAACAGTGGTAGAGCCCGCTTTAACATC
The DNA here is from genome assembly GCA_029286645.1 of Papilio protenor. NCBI lineage: Eukaryota > Metazoa > Arthropoda > Insecta > Lepidoptera > Papilionidae > Papilio > Papilio protenor. The sequence goes on from JAGSMZ010000043.1 coordinate 3,705,235, forward strand.
TTCGCACGAATGGGTCGGCTCGCCCGGTGTAATACCACGACCACACAGAAGACAGGCGTGAAGTGGGAGCAATTCCGCGTTTCGTCTGATGAGTGTGGTGCCGGAGGCCCAACTTTGGTCCCTTTTCCTTCCCACCCTTTTTCTCATAACATCAAAAGCTTTTGACGTTATGCTACCACAGAGCCGGCATGTTTCACAACTTGCAGTTGTAGTTTGCAACGAGTTAGTTTCGCAAACTACACGGAGTTAAGTTGTATTCAGGTGGCTGGCTACGGTTTTAGAAAGAGCAATTGTCATTGTTTAAATTTATACTGTACAGATGCATGGAGTCAATCTTGTATACGTGTGGTCGTACTGCATTCGTAGCAAACGAATAATTGACGGTTGGTATAGTACAGTGAAAAATGTTCTCAAAAAAATTGCCGATTATATCGTCGATAAAAATAATCGTACTTACTAATATTAATAATAATTAGTAAGTTTAGATGGATTGATGGATGGATGGTAGAGTTTGTTGCCCAATTTGCTGAAAGGATCCCGATTAAATGTGGCACAGATGTAGAGGATAGACTGGAAAGAACACATAGGATACTGCATTTGTTTTTTTTTTTTTTTTTTTTTTTTTTTTTTTTTTTTTTTTTTTTTTTTTTTTTTTTTTTTTTTTTTTTTTATCTAACTGAACGATCGAAAGACGTGACACAGAACAATATCTCTTTTAGATATAGCGGTAAACTTAAAATACAAAAATTTGAAATTTCCCGGCGGAGTGGCAACTGGATTAGCATTGTCACAGCCTACACTCTCGTGCTCCCTAAAGCATTGCACTGCATAAAATGTTTTCTCATAACATCAAAAGCTTTTGACGTTATGCTACCACAGAGCCGGCATGTTTCACAACTTGCAGTTGTAGTTTGCAACAAGTTAGTTTCGCAAACTACACGGAGTTAAGTTGTATTCAGGTGGCTGGCTACGGTTTTAGAAAGAGCATTTGTCATTGTTCAAATTTATACTGTACAGATGCATGGAGTCAATCTTGTATACGTGTGGTCGTAATGCATTCGTAGCAAACGAATAATTGACGGTTGGTATAGTACAGTGAAAAATGTTCTCAAAAAAATTGCCGATTATATCGTCGATAAAAATAATCTTACTTACTAATATTATATAATAATTAGTAAGTTTAGATGGATTGATGGATAGATGGTAGAGTTTGTTGCCCAATTTGCTGAACGGATCCCGATTAAATTTGGCACAGATGTAGAGGATAGACTGGAAGAACACATAGGCTACTTACTTTTGTTTTTAACTCCACGCGAACGGAGCCGCGGGCGAAAGCTAGTAATGTATAAGTCATAATTAAAGTATTTTTCGTGTTAAAGAATAGCTTTACCTTTTAATATTTTATGAAGAAGGCTGTAGCAGATTTGTCCCTAAAAAAATCCGTTGCCAGTGCTATAAGAACTTATTCCTACATTCTTCAATCTTTTATACACACAACAACGTTTCAATCTTAATGTGTAAAACATTAAAAGCCAAAAACATTATTACAGTATGTGCTGTAGCGTTGAGAGGTTACGGATTGCGAGTTGGAATGTTGGGACAATGACAGGCAGGGGAAGGGAGTTAGCAGATGTGTGTAAAAGAAGAAGAATAAATATAGCTTGTTTGCAAGAGACGAAATGGAAGGGATCGAAAGCTCGAGAAATTGGAGAAGGATATAAATTTTACTATTGTGGAAGTGATGGTAAGAGGAATGGAGTGGGGATTGTCCTAGATAGTGAACTGAAAAATTGTGTTACGTATGTAAATAGATTGAATGACAGAGTGATTGTAGTAAAATTAATGATAGGAGATCTGGTTATGAATGTGCTGAGTGTTTATGCGCCCCAGTCTGGATGTGATGAGAGTATTAAAGATCAGTTTTGGAAAGACTTTGATTCGGTTGTGATAGATATCCCTGTGAATGAGGAATTATATGTGGGAGGTGATTTTAATGGGCATGTTGGTAGAATGGGTACAGGGTATGAGAGAGTGCACGGTGGGTGGGGGTTTGGGGTAAAAACGTCGAGGGAGAATACTTATTAGACGCATCCATGGCATATGATTTGGCAATTACAAATACATTTTTCCAAAAGACAAACGAACATTTGATAACTTATAAAAGTGGCGGTAGGGCAACACAAATAGATTATATTCTTACAAGAAGGGGTAAATTAAAACTCAGTGAAAAATTGTAAAATTATACCGGGGGAACATCTAACAAGTCAACACCGACTGCTAGTAGCGGAATTCAAAATTAAATTGAAATTCAAAAAGTACAAACAAAAATCTTCCAGCAAAATAAAATGGAGTATGCTAGAGAAGGATGAATGTGCAAAAGAGTTTTGTAAGCATGTGGTGGATAAAATGATAGAAATGAAAGATATGACTGGAATGACAGTAGATGATAGTTGGAATGAAATGGCCAGTTGTATTAGAGGGGTGGCGAAAAGTGTGCTAGGAGAGCCGAAAGGTAAAGGGAAAATTGAAAGGGAAACTTGGTGGTGGAGTGCGAATGTGAGAGAGGCTTTGAAAGAAAAGAAGAAAGCATTTAAGGAATGGCAAGCCGTGGATGAGGTTGATAAAGATTTGAAAGAGAGTAAAAGAGAAGTATATAAGGAGTGTAAGCGATGTGCAAAAAAAACAATTGCAATTGCTCGGGCACAGGCGCAAAACAAATTATATGAATCCCTGGGCAGCCCGCCCAGGACAAAAACATTTGTTCCGTATAGCAAGAGAGAGAGAAAGAAGTGGAAGAGACATAAACAATATTAGATGCATAAAAGACGATGTAGGAAAGGTATTGATGAATGACGATGATATTAAAAGGCGATGGAAGGGATATTTTGAAAAACTGATGAACGAAGAGAATGTTTGGAGTGGAGTGTTGGATAACATGCCAATTAATATTGGTATGGTGAAAGAGATTAGTGTGGATGAAGTGAAGAAAGCAGTGCAAGGTATGAAGAATGGTAAGGCCGTTGGGCCGGATGGAATACCAGTGGAAGTATGGAAGCTGCTAAAGTCGGATGGATGGGTGTGGCTGACTTTATTCTTCAACAAGTTGTTACAGGAAGAGATAATCCCAGACGAGTGGTGCGGTAGCGAACTAGTGCCAGTTTATAAAAACAAGGGGGATGTGCAGGACTGTAACAACTATAGAGGAATAAAGCTCATGTCACACAGTATGAAAGCTTGAGAAAGAGTGATAGATGCAAGAATCAGAGAAGAATGTGAGGTATCTCGGAACCAATTCGGATTTACGCCGGGTCGGGGGACTACGGACGCCATTTTTGCCATTCGCCAATTATGCGAGAAATTTAGGCGCGTGCATAAGAACCTGCACATGGTGTTCGTAGACCTCGAAAAAGCCTATGATAGGGTTCCGAGGAATATTTTGTGGTGGGCTTTGAAAGTGAAAGGAGTGCCTGGGAAAATACCTGCAGCTTATTCAGGCTATGTACTGGCGAGCCAGTACCTACGTCCGGTCCGCTGCTGGCGATAGTGACAGGTTCGGTGTCTCGGTGGGCTTACACCAGGGGTCGGCTTTAAGCCCGTATCTGTTCCTCCTGGTAATGGATGCTTTGACATTAAACATACAGGAGGAGGCACCCTGGTGTATGCTTTATGCCGATGACATCGTGCTTGTCGGGGAGGATGAATGCGAGGTACAGAGCAGGTTGGAAGAATGGCGAGTTAAATTGGAGGGAGCTGGTCTTAAAATCAGCAGGACCAAAACAGAACATTTATTTTGCGATTTTGGCGGTCCGACCAGCTTCTCTCCAATCGCCTTAAATGGCGTGCCTCTACCAACCTGCTCCGATTTTAAGTACCTCGGTTCTCTAGTCCAGTCCGACGGTGGCGTTGACCGGGACGTGAAAAGCCGAATAAATGCAGGTTGGATGAAATGGCGACAGGTTACTGGTGTGACTTGTGATCCAAGAATGCCTCTTAAGCTTAAGGGACAGATCTACAAGTCCATCATTAGACCTGTCGTATTGTATGGATCTGAATGTTGGGCCACCAAAGTTGCGGATGAAAGGAGATTGCATGTGGCTGAGATGCGTATGTTAAGATGGATGTGTGGTGTGACAAGAATGGATAAAGTTAAGAATGTGTATATTAGAGGAAGTTTGAAAGTAGCGCCAGTGGTGGAGAAATTGAGAAGCAAAAGGTTAGCGTGGTATGGACATGTTATGCGACGAGACGATGGGGACATAAACCAGAAAGTGTTAAGAATGAATGTGGATGGCTACAAAGGAAGAGGAAGACCGAAGAAAGTATGGATGGATTGTGTGAAAGAGGATATGCTTAAGAAAGGAGTGGATTCAGATATGACGGCTGATAGAGATGTATGGAAGAGCAGCACATACTGTGCCGACCCTCCATAAGGGATAAGGGCAAGTTGATGATGAACAACGTTTCAATCTTCTAGTACATATTGTAGATAGTAAATCTTGCTTGCGATTAGGAAAGACATGTGTTGGATATCTTTTTTATTTCACCTATCGAAGCGTGTAACGTTAAATTGCAATTTGAACAGCTTACATCTGCATCCCGGTTCTACGCGGCTCGTTGATGAATAGCGCCATTTGTTATAATCTAAATGGTCCCAGTTGCAGACCTATCTCAATAAAACTGCAATAGATGACTCGCGCTTAGAGTAATTGCTATACTTCATGTGTTGTTATGACTTTATATAAATATAGCTTTTGCCCGCGGCTCCTTCCGCGTGATTAAAAAACAAAAATAACTAGGCTATGTGTTCTTTTGGACTATGTTATACATCTATGCCAAATTTCATGGAGATCTGTTCAGCAGTTTAGGCTACAAACTCTAACAAACATCCACCCATCTATCCATCCGTCCATCTAAACTTTCGCATTTATAATATTAGTGTGAAGTAAGATAGTTTAGCATTAAATTAATTTAACTTTTATTGCTATAGTTGTTTTGCATTAATAGATGTTAAGGAATCTTGAATAATAAAACGATAAAATTACAAGGTGAAAGTAAATAAAAGTCTGTATTTTTTAATAATTTCGCTTATCTTCTGACAACATAATATCAGATTCTGTTAAGAAAAAATGTTGGAATTAATTAAATTGATTAGCGGAAACTACTTTTTATATATTAGTGTGAAGTAAATAAAAGTCTGTATTTTTTAATAATTTCGCTTATCTTCTGACAACATAATATCAGATTCTGTTAAGAAAAAATGTTGGAATTAATTAAATTGATTAGCGGAAACTATTTTTTATACATTATTTTATATGTCTATCGAGGTATTTATAACTTTTGCATTTTAATTTGTGTAAATACAACTTAAAAATTAATGCTTGCTTCAAATTTATGTTTCAAATTTTGTATCTACGTCTTAAACTTGTGCTGTCAAGGAATACCTTAAAATTTATGTTTCAAACGTTTGCCAGCTAAAAGCTTTAAAAACTTTATTCAACGTCTAATTTGATATCGTTGCAAACTTTGAACTTTGCTTGAATAAATTTTCTGACGTTTTGAACTCGCTTACATCAATTAAGTGTCAGTTTTGTTAGGGTTGAGATTTGTTACCGCGTCAATTCTGACATGAATTTGCTGTGTTATTTATTGAGAAAGATAACCAGTAAACTTCTTTATCCTCTTTGAATCTTTTACTTTTGATGAGGATTTTGCGCAGAAACCAACGTGATGGCCTATCATTAAAATACACAGAGTTTCTTCGGCGTTTGAATTATTTTTGTTACGGCAGTTGGAGGATATTTATTTTTACTTACCTTTTTGGAATCTTACTTCGTACATATTCGGAACTTTTCCACGATTTTTTTAATTTTAATTGTTGTTATATATCTATAAATACAGACATATTTTAAAGTTTTAAAATATTCAACGACAAAGTTTTTGAAAAAAAAATGTGTTATTGTAGTATAAATGTATTTTTACTTCAAGGGATTATCTGTTAAAGTAAATAGTTACTAGTACGAATGTCCCACGCAATTTAATTAATTAAAGCGATAGGTTTCGACTAGTCACATAGATTCGGCAACGTGATATCTGAAATTTGTATTGTTAAAACTTTTGGGCTGGCAATTCTCTAAAGTTTAATTGGCGTACCAATTCTAATCTAACGCGTGTCCGTTATTCTCACTTTATTTCGCACATTAATACAAAACTTGTTCATACGCTAAATATAACTTTGATATAAACTTTGTCCTTTGAAAATTGAAAAGCTGACAACCGTGTTTATATCTGTTTTATAATTTCATTAGGCTTTATTTTTACGATTATACGAGTAATAGGTCCTAGAAATGTCTAAAATGTCTGCAAAGGATTTTATAATTTGTTTTTTTTTTATAAATTCGAATAACTCAACTTACTACCTTTGTGTAAAATCACGTCTCTAAAATTGAGTCATTTAGGGATTGAAAGACACAATGGAATGGACAGATTTAAAACGGAGAAAAACAACACAGTAAAGCAAATTGTTAAATTGTTTTGTATTGTTAAAAGAAAATAAAAAAAAATCTGCTAACCAATGAATGTATTTATTCATACTAATTCGATGTTAAATCTATTGTTGCTTGTTTAATTTATATTTTGTTTCGTTTTTGAAAGACAAGTGGAATGAGCTTAGCTGCGAGTGGTTTAAATCGGCGTCAGCTGACGGAAATTGTTTTAGAGAAGCTCATCCCGACTTAATAAAGATAATGGCTCCGCGCACTCCCAGCGCTCACTAAATATATTATATTCAATAAAGAAAATTGTTTAAAAGATTACCGTAAAAAAACACCTAGAATTTAACAAATCATTATCAATTTTATTTTTAATCAGCATAAGGTGGCAAACGAGCAAGCGGCCACCTGAATCCACCGAAATGGAAAGCGACCGCTGCCCATAAACATCCGCAATTGCGGATGCGTTGCCTACCCTTAATTGACGAAGGAGAAGACGCACATAAAGAGGACATTCCTTTCCTATGCGTCTCCTCCACCGTCAAATCCACTAAAGGGAAAGGGATTAAAATTAGGCCTCCAGCACTACACTCATCAGACGAAACGCAGAATTGCTTCCATTTCACGCCTGTCTTCTGTGTGGTCGTGGTATTACACCGGGCGAGCCGGCCCATTCGTGCGAAGATGTTAAAGCGGGCACTACCACTGTTGAATATAAAACCAAGTGATGTGGAATTTTAGTATATTAAAATAACGAATCTGTTGTTAATCTTCTCAAAAAATGTCTCTTTATTATTTAAAAAAAATTCAATTAAGAATTCTCTTGTTTTCGTGTTTTTAATTCACCTCGCTAAACACACTTTTAACAAGTTTACGCGACTCGTTACGAATGCAAATACTTCTTTGCAAATTTAAGCACTTTAAATTAAACACTGATTTTGTATAAAACTTTCGTAATTTAGAACAAAGGGAAACTTAACTGTTCCAAACCTTCTTTATACTGTTACTTTCCGCAAATGGATTAACATGAATTTTATACATACAGATTTTAATGTCTAATAAAAAATCCTTTGGTGTGCAATATCGAAAAGCATCCTGTTTAGGAAAAAAGAAGTGTAACTTTGTCTCTTAAGGTTAAATAATATTAATCATACTAATTCATACTTCATACTAATATTATAAATGCGAAAGTTTAGATGGATGGATGGATGTTTGTTAGAGTTTGTAGCCTAAACGGCTGAACGGATTTTGATGAAATTTGGTATAAATGTAGAGGATAGTCTGGAAGAACACATAGGCTACTTGCATTTGTTTTTTTTTTAATTCCGCGCGGACGGAGTCGCGAGCAAAAGCTAGTAACATGATAAATATAGAAATAGTTTTCTATTGTCGAGTATTATCTATAAATTATCTCTTTAATTCAATTTAAATCATTTTGATATCAAGTGCCGAGCATTTCGGTATTTTGCAGGATACATTTTAGAGAGCGCGGGCGCGGAATTTCATAATTTGATTTCCCACTCAGAGTCCAGCGTGTATACATTAATGTTGCTTGTTACAAAATATTTAATAGTGGTATTTGTATAGAGCAAAGGCGCGGAAGCTCAGTGGTTAAGCAATGGATTTGTAATCGGCAAATACGGTTCCGATCTTCGCAATATGCTGTCATTTTCCGAATTTTATAGGTAAATTTGTACACGCGTGCGCACTTTTGTCTAAACTATCGCACAACTGTTTAGTCACGCTTTGATTTCTATGAGTAAGTATGGAGATGCGCACACTATGCGATTTTTAGTTGTGCAACTAAAGTGTTGATTGGGCTGCGAAACAATCGACAATAGCACAACAGTTGTGCTATAGTTTAATCAAAGGTGTGCGCCCGGTCTTAACCAACGTTATTACAATGAAGGGAAACATCGCAAAGACCATCAATGGGGACCCTCGATGGTGACAACAAAATAAGATATTATGCCTACTTAACCCCAAATAGTATTGTAGTCGCGTACTAATGTGAACTATTTTTTATACCTAAATTAAAGTTGACGTCACTGTTAAGCGCAGCTTTTCATTAGAATTTGCCTCGATGCGGGTTAGTTCACTTAAAGAGCCTTTGAAATACATTTTTTTCTCGGTAAAACAGAATTTTTCACCCCACTTTCTTTAAGCCCGGGCACCTCATTTACTTACTGCACTTTATTTAACCAGTTGCTACGAGTTGACCTCATAATTTTAATGCTTTATTTTAAATTGTAACTATCTTAATTTTTATCAAAAATAGATAGTTTGTGGTTAAATTGACTTAATAAAAAGATAATAAATTTTAAATAATCATTTGGATGATCCAATTAACTTGTTTTTTTCTATGTTACTTCGTTTGTTATAATATTTTTGTGTAAACGTGCGCAAAAGGCTCAATGTTGAATAAAACTTGATCTAGAGGTGAAACTATTTAAATTGAACTATTCTAAATAAAACGTTATATTATTATAATATTGTTAATAATAAATAATCTTGAAAACAATTACAATATAAAGAATTTCGTATATTCAAAAAGGAAAGCGAGAGTATCGTATTTGAAGTCAATTCGCTTTAGCCCAACTGCGACCATTGTCAGCTACGCGACGCCGCGTTCCATACAATTTGCATCGTTCATAATACTCCAGTTGGTATTTTGCACAAAACTTTTTAACTACATTACTAAAAAAAAAATCCAAGTTATTTGAAATGCTATTTTCTTGAAATTTTGAATAAACATGTATGTAAGTAAATCTAATTTAAACAGGATGCATGGAGAAAGGGTAAATATAAACGTTTACTTATTTAAGTAATCATATATTTTTAACATAATAATTGAAATTTATTTGTTATAAGTAAGTTTAAAAAAAAGCCAACTTCGATATATTTTACAGAAAATGTACATAAAAGTATGACGTATGAAATAGGAAGTTATGCATAAACGTTAAATGTGAATATCAAAAGATGAGTGTATGAAGATTGGAACAGCCGTTAATGGGGTCAAGGTAAAAGTAGAGTGCAATCGAGTGCAGCCGCGCTAAATGTAGAACTCTTAATGAAAGTGACTATGACGTCATATGCTAAACACTGATTTCAATAAAAAATGTTCAAAGACAACCTTTCAACATTAGTAATGAATTATTAAGTTTCTAGTACATATAAATAGTAGCTGGCTGTATGAAGTCGTTCATACAGGTGTATAAAAAAATTTAAGAACAATTTTCTGGGGTAAATTCCTATGCCGGCTTCTAGATTATGCTTTTAATCTATGCCTAAATTCATACAAATCTATTTAATCGTCGCGAATTTAAGAAGCATCCACCCGTACATCCATGAGTAGTCTGTTTAATAATAATTGCTTTACAATTAACTAAAAAATTAACTTATACATCTATATCTATACTAATATTATAAAGAGGAAAACTTTGTATTTTTGTATTTTTGTATTTTTGTATTTTTGTATTTTTGTATGTATTGAAATAACTCAAAAACTACTGGGCCGATTTAAAAAATTCTTTCACCATCAGAAAGGTAATTTATCTGTGAGTAACATAGGCTATATTTTATTATTACTAATGTTAGGAACTATTAATAAACAGCGTGTTTCTGGACGCCGGCGTTAAAAAATCACTAAACTTTAACTTTTCTCGGCTTACGCTGCCTAAACCGTTAGAGGTATATAAAAATGATGTATGAAAGAATTGTATATCTCAAAAAGTTCTACAGAAAAGTCCGCGATAGCACATATCTATCTTTAACGGTTTTCTTACAATAACCACTTTTTTGTTTACAAAATGAATTAAAAAACTTACGCTATTTGCAGCGTTGTTTTATTGGTTTCAATATTAATCCTTATCCAAATAAATGCGTTTGTTATCAGGAGAATTTAATGTAGAATAAAATTGTTCTTGCAGTATTTAAATTGGACTAATAGTTTAGAAGATATCGCGAACACCAACAATAAGGGTAACCGAAAATTCAGCTTTCAAGCTACCAGGCTTAGAAATTTGGAATCTTGCATCGGTAGATTTCTGTTATTACGTACATAGCCGCTGGCCTTCCACCCCCCCGCACTTTTCCCCCTTATTACTACTAAGTTAATACTTTTGGTAATAGGTTGAAAAAAAGGGCGAACGTAATAGGTTATATTTGTAACTTCACGCGGGCGAAGTCGCGAGCAACAGCTAGTCTTAAATAAATCAATTTTAAATTTAAATGTAATGTCCTTGCAAACTTCTTACCATACATAATCATACTTTACAATAACACCAACTACATTTTAAAAATTCTTTCACCATTAGAAAGTTAATTAATCTGTGAGTAACATAGGCTATATTTTTTCTTGTATTCTAATTTCACGCGGGCGAAGTCGCGAGCAACAGCTAGTCTTAAATAAATCAATTTTAAATTTAAATGTAATGTCCTTGCAAACTTCTTACCATACATAATCATACTTTACAATAACACCAACTACATTTTAAAAATTCTTTCACCATTAGAAAGTTAATTAATCTGTGAGTAACATAGGCTATATTTTTTCTTGTATTCTAATTTCACGCGGGCGAAGTCGCGAGCAACAGCTAGTCTTAAATAAATCAATTTTAAATTTAAATGTAATGTCCTTGCAAACTTCTTACCATACATAATCATACTTTACAATAACACCAACTACATTTTAAAAATTCTTTCACCATTAGAAAGTTAATTAATCTGTGAGTAACATAGGCTATATTTTTTCTTGTATTCTAATTTCACGCGGGCGAAGTCGCGACCAACAGCTAGTCTAAAATAAATCAATTTTGAATTTAAATGTAATATCCTTGCAAACTTCTTACCATACATAATCATACTTTACAATAACACCAACTATATTTTAAATTGTTTAACTTCAAAGAAAGAGGAACTGTGCGAGGCGCCACGCGACTGCAAAGAAAGCAAAATAAACAATCGCCCTGAAGATGGACCTCATAAGGCATCGTTACCGATCATAAGTGAATTAAATTCTTAATTAGTTTTCAGATTAAAGTTGAAACGTAGTATTCAATTGACATTTCATCGTTTAAGTATGCATCATATTACATTCCGTGTAGTAACAGTATGCAAGATACAAGTTTAGCAACTACATTTACTCGAGTACTAACATTAGTCATCGTTGTAATATTAATTTAGCTTAGTCTCTCTCTAGTTCTGGCAATTTCGATACAACATACCAACTGTGCTGTTCTACAGATAATATTAAATTGTAATGCATTTCTAAACAATTGACGAACGCTTCGGAATTTATGCCGAGACATGCTTAGTCGTTTTATTCTGTACTAGCTTTCGCCCGCGACTCCGTCCGCGTGGTATTAAAAAAAACAAAAGTGAGTAGCCTATGTGTGCTTCCAGACTATCCTCTACATTTAAACCAATTTCATCGAAATCCGTTTAGGCTACAAACTCTAACAAACATCCATCCATCCATCCATCCATCCATCCATCCATCCATCCATCCATCCATCCATCCATCCATCCATCCATCCATCCATCCATCCATCCATCCATCCATCCATCCATCCATCCATCCATCCATCCATCCATCCATCCATCCATCCATCCATCCATCCATCCATCCATCCATCCATCCATCCATCCATCCATCCATCCATCCATCCATCCATCCATCCATCCATCCATCCATCCATCCATCCATCCATCCATCCATCCATCCATCCATCCATCCATCCATCCATCCATCCATCCATCCATCCATCCATCCATCCATCCATCCATCCATCCATCCATCCATCCATCCATCCATCCATCCATCCATCCATCCATCCATCCATCCATCCATCCATCCATCCATCCATCCATCCATCCATCCATCCATCCATCCATCCATCCATCCATCCATCCATCCAATCATATTTCATAATGTAAGCGATGACATAACGTAAATGATTGTTACAATCGCCAAAACAGTGCGATTATCGATTGTTTCGCATTCAACTGTTTAGTTGCACAACTAAAAATCGAGTAGTATAAGCTCGTAGGAATCAAAGCGCAACTAAACAGTTGTGCGATAGTTTAGTCAAAAGTGTGTGCGCTCTTAGTGTTAATACGAGTAAACCATATTTCCGAAAGCTAACTTCAAAAGGCCGTAGAAGCGTAACGGGACCGAAGCAAGTGAAGGCCTAAGGCGATTTACGAATTCAGCCGAACTTTGTAGTCAATCTCTTGAGTTATAACAGTGATTATTTATTGTGACCTAAATATGTCTCATTTTCATTGCCGTTAATATCATCTATATCTATACTTCTATACTAATATTATAATATAAAGAGGAAAGATTTGTATTTTTGTATGTATTGGAGTCACGTAAAAACTACTGGACCGATTTTAAAAATTCTTTCACCATTAGAAAGTTAATTAATCTGTGAGTAACATAGGCTATATTTTTTCTTGTATTCTAATTTCACGCGGGCGAAGTCGCGAGCAACAGCAAGTCTTAAATAAATCAATTTTAAATTTAAATGTAATATCCTTGCAAACTTCTTACCATACATAATCATACTTTACAATAACACCAACTATATTTTAAATTGTTTAACTTCAAAGAAAGAGGAACTGTGCGAGGCGCCACGCGACTGCAAAGAAAGCAAAATAAACAATCGCCCTGAAGATGGACCTCATAAGGCATCGTTACCGATCATAAGTGAATTAAATTCTTAATTAGTTTTCAGATTAAAGTTGAAACGTAGTATTCAATTGACATTTCATCATTTAAGTATGCATCATATTACATTCCGTGTAGTAACAGTATGCAAGATACAAGTTTAGCAACTACATTTACTCGAGTACTAACATTAGTCATCGTTGTAATATTAATTTAGCTTAGTCTCTCTCTAGTTCTGGCAATTTCGATACACCATACCAACTGTGCTGTTCTACAGATAATATTAAATTGTAATGCATTTCTAAACAATTGACGAACGCTTCGGAATTTATGCCGAGACATGCTTAGTCGTTTTATTCTGTACTAGCTTTCGCCCGCGACTCCGTCCGCGTGGTATTAAAAAAAACTGTGTGCTTCCAGACTATCCTCTACATTTAAACCAAATTTCATCGAAACCCGTTCAGCCGTTTAGGCTACAAACTCTAGCAAACATCCATCCATCCATCCATCCAAACTTTCACGTTTATAATTTTAGTGAGATTAGTAAGATTTACTTTTGAATTTTTGTCTTTGGTTAATATAAGCCTCGCTATAGACGGTCGGTTCTAACTAACAATTTTAACTGAACGAACGAACTATTCTCATCGTATATAAGGAGCTTTAAATCTGAAAAGTGTTTAAATATAAGAAATATTTCGTATTAAAACTTTTGATATAAAGAAAAGAGTTTATTTATGACATTTCCATATACATTCTTACTTCTTGGTACTCGTGTGTCAATATAAATAAAATTAGTGCAAACCCGAACAAGTTTTAAAGCTTCTAACTTATAGTGAAGTTGAAGCGAGTTGTGCCGTAAATATTTTATGATAGTATTTTCAACATGAAGTTACTAATGACTTAGATAACTTGGTACGACAGTTTAACGTTACCTATATTTGGTAGTTAATTTAAATTTAACTTGAATTTCTAAAATGTTTTACTAACTACGATAAGATAGACTATCTTTAAACTGAAACAAACAAACCTTGTTCTTAATCAAAACAAAAATGTTAAATTCAACCTTGAAATACAGTTAGAAATCACACTACTACGTACTAATATTATAAATGTGAAAGTTTAAATGGATGAATGGATAGATGGATGTTTGTTAGAGTTTGCTGCCTAAACGGCAGAACGGATCTGCATGAAATTTGGCATAGATGTAGAACATAGTCTGGCACTAGAACACATAGGCTACTCACTTTTGTTTTTTTTAATTCCACGCGGACGGAGTCTCGGGCAAAAGCTAGTATCTAATAATTAACTATACATTGTTAGTGGATACTTGTAATATTAATTTTTTTATTAATTCAAATTAAAAAATCAGGCAACATTTCATACTTTATTGAATGAATTAATAAGTAATCATTTACTGTAATTATTAGCTCGAAGCTTAAACTGTTACGTGCAGTTTCACTAACAATGAACGTTCAGGATAAAACAAATGAAACATTTTCGATGAATATTATATTCATCCGTTAGCTGTACACTACGCGCTTAAAAGCTTTCCATTTGTGTTACATTCAATTTGCCTTTGGATAATTCGTACGTACGTTAGTATTTACTCATCAATCTGTGTAGATTCCATTTTCGTTAATACTGTTTTTAGTTCTTCTCGCATAAAAAACAGCGATGTTTTTCGATATCTTTCAACGATATTATAAAAGAGAAACGACTGCAGCTGGTTTTAGGTTCGAATTCCGTAAAGAAACTATAAAGAACTTTTGGGGGGGGGCCAAAACGAAAATTTACGAGAGTAACGTCGTCAACAAAAAATTGTATGTGTTTTTTCAATTCACATTTCACGGTGAATTCATTTCTTTCACAAGTTCTCGAATTATTTATGAATGTTAACAAAGGTTATTTATTAAAGTTTAATAAGTTTTACGACGTCATTACAAAGTGTTTACTTAGCTCTAACAAGCACTCGTATGCGGAGTTAAGTGCACATGTGACAAAGGAGCGGCAATTTACAAGGTTACGGCATTATAACTTTCGCAGGATTCGCTATTACTTGAAACTGCGGAGTATTACAGCAGCTTTCTTACGTTCAATTGTACATTTCTTTATAATGAAGAAATTAAGGGCCGGAATACACATGCCGGGAAAATGTCAACGAGATATTACGAGACTAGACATGTCGGTGTTTGACTTCGTACTTGCTCTAGCAATTTCTCCAACTTACATGTATCTCTTAGAAAATTAAATAATTAAATATGAAATAAAATAATATTAATAAATCAGGTAATGGCATGCTAGGCAGCGTTCAGACATGCCAATAGATGACACGTGCCTTGCATTAAAGTGTGTCAGCTACTGATA
Organism: Papilio protenor; assembly: GCA_029286645.1. NCBI lineage: Eukaryota > Metazoa > Arthropoda > Insecta > Lepidoptera > Papilionidae > Papilio > Papilio protenor. The sequence continues at coordinate 3,720,760 of JAGSMZ010000043.1, forward strand.
TGTGTATTCCTGGCCTATCATTAAGTACAGTGCCAATAATTAAAAATAAACGAATATTTAGTGAGTTCGTTATTCATTCTGTGTTTGTTGAAGAGCCATCGATCACAACAATCTGTTCCATCAAACACGTGCCAGGGACTAACGTTCCGTACCCTTCAATGCATATATAATAAGTTTTTGCCATACACAACAAATTACCAAGCAATTTCTTGCCGCAATTTGTTTTGTTTTGATTAATTTAAATTATTTTGTCCAACTCAAACGCCTTAACGTATTCAAAGTGAACTGTATCGTATAAACTACGGTGAGTTGAGGACGCCTCGTGTGTAGTTGAGGTCGTTGAAATTCTACACATTTAGCTCTAATTGTGCATAATTTGGTCATAACTTTTCAAACTCCAGCAAGTCCAGGAAGCAATTCTGCCACTTCGTGTGTGAATATGATTTCGGCAGTACATATGTTGAACACAATATGTTAATACTTTAGGTAATAGGTCGAAAAAAGGGGCGAACATGAGTTTTGAACTTTTAAATTTCACGCGGACGAAGTCGCGGGCAACAGCTATTTTAGATATAATATTAGTTCGATGTCCTTAAAAATATTAGGACATAATGATAATAAAGTTATTGTTCTATAAAAAAACATTATTTTATGTAAGACTAGCTTTTGCTCGCGACTACGTCCGCCTGAATTAAAAAATCAGTAAATATTATATAGCCTGTGTTAATCACTGATAACGTAGCTTTTTATTGGAGCAAGAACTTTTGAAGTAGTTTTTAAGTTATTTTAATAAATACAAATCTTTCCTCTTTATAATATTAGTATATATAAATTGTTTTGTAAAGCAAAAAATAGACAAAAAGGTCTAAGTTTACCAACTTTGTAAGTGGCAGATGCAAAAATTATTCATAGATTATGTTTAAGTGACTTAAGTTTCTTTAGTGAAACCTTCGGCTACGAAATATAACCTTAATTAGAACATTAAATCGTGTTAAGTAAGGCAGAGAGCTGCACTTAAGGTACAACTTGCGGCGCCGCCTGTGCTTAATTGATTCCGCGAGTATATTTAAAATTAACTGTGTTAGTACGCCACGCTTTTGTTGTTATTGCAATTTGGTATCAAGTTGTTTACTTCCGTGAAATAATCATACTTCATACTAATATTATAAATGCGAAAGTTTAGATGGATGGATGGATGTTTGTTAGAGTTTGTAGCCTAAACAGCTCAACGGATTTCGATGAAATTTGGTATATATGTAGAGGATAGTCTGGAAGAACACATAGGCTACTCGCTTTTATTTTTTTTAATTCCACGCGGACGGAGTCGCAGGCGAAAGCTAGTTTCTTATATAAAAGCAATTTTTCATCTATGTCTATATCTATACTAATATTATAAAGAGGAAAGATTTGTATTTTTGTATGTATTGAAATAACTCAAAAACTACTGGGCCGATTTTGAAAATTCTTTCACCGTTAGAAAGGTACTTTATCTGAGAGTAACATAGGCTCTACTTTTTAATTTTACACTGGCGAAGTCGCGAGCCACAGCTAGTTCATTATATTTATAAGCACTTTTATTGCTAATATGTCGTATAAATATTGTAAATCCATGTAAAAAGAAAGAAATTAGTGTTATAAGTTAATTAATATAAAATAGAGATACCACGGATTTAAAACAATCCCACTAAAGAATGAACTAATTAAAAAAAAAATGCACTTTGTTATACAAAAAAGTTTTATGAGGAATAAAACATTTAACTCCGTCATAGTTCCCTTCGTGTTTAACTATTCCAGTTTGCTTACGGTCAACATTGCCTCTTGTGTATGAAATATACACATACTAAACAAGTTGAAGTCCCCGCAATTCTAGAATAAGTAATTTGTATAACTAGCGTTACTTAAAAGGCTTTTGAAATGTAACTTAATTTATTTTCATATATCCATCAGCTTAAGAGCGCGCGCACACCTTTGACTAAACTATCGCACAACTGTTTAATCGCGCTTTAATTCCTATGTGCTTATATGAAGATGCGCACACTATTCGAGTTTTAGTTGTGCATCTAAACAGTTGAATGGGCTGCGAAACAATCGACAATCGCACAACATTATGCCATGGTTTAGACAAAGGTGTGCGCCCGTTCTAAATATTGTAATATCAAGAGAAACGAGATTGCTTTTATCTGGATATTTTCTCTTAAACAGCTTTGATATATCAAACATACTTTAATAGCTGTTTTCCTGCCATGTTTTTATTTAATATTGACGCCTTAAATGTTTTCGGAGCTATTAATATGTTCATAAATATAAAATAGAAATCATATATGTACCCGTAAACGTAATAAAAATTTTAGCCAAAGTAAAATTTAAGTTTAATTAAATATTCTCTCCTTTGAAATAAAGACATTCCTTAAAGTAATTTAAAAAGCCTTCGATAAAGCTTCGATTTTATGAAAAACTTATATTGCAGCGATAGCGGAAGTGAACTACATTTTGAAAGCTTTTATGAGAGAAATGAGCTCTTTTGTGTAACCTTACAACATTGAAAAAATCAAATGTATATCCTTTTACGATATTTTGTGTTTAAGATACTAAAAAGCCTCTGTTATTTACAAAGATTATTTCACTAAAAGCTTTCTCGTATCGGTTTTTAAATTTGTCACTAACACGAATATAGTTATAAATATTTTCTGTTTGAAATTCTTTTTTTTTTTTTAAATCTGATGTAGACTTCGAACGAAGTAACAAAACTATACATATTATAAAATTGGAGTGTCGATTTGTAATATCTAAAGAAAAATTCCAGATTTAGGGAAGATGATGTATTTGCTTTGATGAAAACGAAAATCGTATTTAACATTTTTTGTCTGTCTGTCTGTCCGCAATCCGCGTTGGTTCCGGGTAATTCTGGGCCGATTTCAACCGGACTTTCACTGAAGGGTAGCTGACATAGACGGGCATATTATAGACTACTTTTTTATCTTAATATTGCGTGAACGAAGTTTCGTGCAACAACTAGTCTTAAATAATTTCTGTTCTCTCTGAAGCTATAATAGCTGTAGTGTAAACAAGATGTTGCAGTGACATAATAATTGTGCAATAATACTCAGTTAATGCACCATTTAGTTTTCCGAGAGAGCGAACACGGAGCCTTCTCTGTAATTGTCTAGTCAAAGGCGAGAAGCATACTCGTGAACAAGTGTATCTATTTATTAACATAAGAACATAGCTATGTGAGTTTTGATAGAGATACGAGTATCCTAGATTTATATTCATAAAAAGAATAGCTTAGGCTAGATTTTTTAATGTCACACTGAAAAAGTCGTGGGTACAAGTACAGCTAATTCTATTTGTAAAGTACACCCTATCTTAAAATAGGATCCAAATTACAACTTACCTTAAAAAATTAAATTAAAGAGAAAATGTAAGCATCGCTGTAGAGTTCCTTAAAGTGTTTATTTTGTAAGATAATGCTTTACCGAGAGCTAGAGATTTTTATCTGGTAAAATATTAACTTTTCATTAAGGAGTTTAATGGTTTTAATGAAGTGAGGAGCTGATTACGTTTTATAAATGGATTTACTTAAAGTTTTACGTTGCAAAAAGAGGTTACAGAGTTCAATTTGGCAAACACTAATTGAATAGAAGCTAGCCAACAACCACTACTAGATTTCCTGAAGAAAGCTTAATAGTTGATGTCGGTACATATAAGAATATTTCAGGTTCCTACTCATTCCGCGACAAAACAATTTAATTGCTATCCTTATATAATACTGGGAACAATATGCCCGATAATTCATGGAATGTAATGACGTGTTGGCTCGTATAGATAAAACTGATGCTTGTATGTGAATATGAATATTATTCAAATTGTCCGTAGCTCGTCAACTCGCCATTGAAACAGTTGTAATCAATTTTGATGTTCTGACTGTTGCTAAATTATTTCACGTACATTATGAATACAGTCACGTTAGAAATTTAATCGTTAATTATAATTTAATTATTGATTTTCTTGTACTCTTCCATTCGTGTGTTATTCTTGTTTATTACCAATTAAACGCTTGTTCAGGTCTTAGACTACTCCAGTGTTAAATTAATATTGATGAAATTATAAAAATGATTTAACAATATTGATTCAACACTTACTGTTTACATTTTGACATTGAAATTAAAATAATTTGTTAAAATATTTTTCTTCTTTAAAACATCTATGAAATTGATATTTTAGTCAAAACAATAGTAAAAAATGTATATATAACTATAAATATTTTTGTAATATCTGTTTTTTTTTGTGACTGAGTTGTCACTGTTTGCCTTGAAGAGGCATTTACAGATTCACCGGGCTTGAGGTGGCCGAGCGCAGATGGCGCTTAGCCTAAACCTCTTTTTTTAATAACTAGGCTCGAGGGCTCCCTCAGGAGCCTCGGCTCGGGCCGTTACTTCTTTATTATTACCGGATTGGGATATCTGTTAAAATTCAGTTCCATTAAGTATGCATGGGACTAACACGCCGAGGCTGACGCCTCGCTGCCGGCGTGTGGCTGCGGTCAACTAAATTGAGATCGATTTGAGCTACAACAAACACTCGGCATCCAATAGATAAAAAAGCCAAACAAAATTATTAAACTCAAGTTACATCAAGTATTTATTAATAGATATTTCGCAAGGAAATCGTGTGTTTTAGTTTCACAATGTTGTTTACTTAAATTATAATTTTTTGTTGTTTCAAACGTTTTTTGCCTTATTTTGACATTAAGACCATTGAGACATTTTTCGAGTGATTCCGGAAGTCTGTGAAAATAATCAAATTTTTGTTATTGTGTAGTTCTATTACTTACTTTTTATCAAAATAGATACAGTTTGAAATAATAAAAAAATATTTGTTACATAACTCACACGCACAAAGGATTAAGAGCTATTCCAGTCTAGTGGGCTTAAGTTGAAAATTCTATCTGGGAAATGCTTCAAGAAATTTAAATCTCCTTAACATAAAATATAAAAGCACTTATTTTCTTTACGTCATTACATTAAATCTTAATTTACATGCAATGTAAATACCATATAAGGAAGTTCAATTATTTAAACGATCAAAATCTTCGTTCAATTCAACTTCGATTAACAAACCTACTACATTCCGAGCTTTCATGTGAGGAACGATTGAAAACCGCAACCTATTTCACATTGCACAAAGTCAAAGCGCATTTACTTACGAAAACAGCGGGGAAATTTCATTTCAATCCAAACATGCAAAGGGGAAATAATCACATTGAAATTAGGACTGTTTAGAGTTTATTCGAATAACACTTTTTAGACCTTGTTATAGGTTTAATCCGACAAGGATATCTGAGTCTGAGATATGTAAAACCCACAAAGGTATAGAAAATCACATAAAAGGACATATATCAGGACAACTGCAGTACGACAAAGATTTTTAGGTCCTAAAGATCGAGTAGTAGAAGTTGTACGATATCGGGACGTATGGTAACACAGTAATTATGTTGGTCAGATCAAGAAGACTAATTACAAAGCATTTAAATAGTTACGAGTAACTGCTGCTTTTGCATAAAAGAACAAATTATTCTAATTCTTTTAACACGTATTAAACCATGAATAGCTTTTACAAATTTTGTTTTGTATGGTACTTACTAAACTATTCAGAATTTGGGAGTAGTATCCAGTTATCCTTACTAAGTACAGTTGAGCTCTTTTAAACCGTTCCCGGCTCGGGGCGCTGAATTAATCCTTTTTAAAACAAAACAATGTTCAAAGTTCAAACAAACACTTTTACAAGATTAAATTACAATTATCACTTTTATGTTAATGTTTTTCGTAATAAGGATAGCATTTTTTTAAAAGCATTTTATAGGAAAGCATTGATAAGATTTTTTTTTCTTAGATAATGTTACATATTTCTATCCAATTTCAAAAGTTTTAGTAAAATAGTAACTGTATTTCAAATATTTTTATGTTAGAAAGAATTAATGGACTTTTCCTAAAGATTTATAAATATCGTGAAAGTTCTGTACAAATCCCGAGCATTGTTCATGCAACAGAGAACAGAACGGTGTGCAATTGTAACTGCCGTAACCTGGTTTATTTTTGCGATTGCTTCTGTAAATAGAAGTATACAATTGGTTTCTTTTTATTTTACATTTGATCATTGGTAAAAGAAAGCTAGACTACAACTATAACTCTATCTGGGTGCGCGGCAGTGCACCCGCCAAGGTGAGCACGGCCTAACACTATTTTCTCGAAGCGCTTCGGGGCACTTTTGACACCCTTGTAACTTTGTTGTGAATAAAGATAGAAAGTTGAAATTTTGAACATCGATCGTTATATTGCCAAAATTTCTTTTAATTATACCTAGTAGTTTACAAATCATAGCTAGTTGAATTCTTCACTTTTTTACGCAATTTCCTGTACAATCATAACTTTAAGGCACTTCCAATGGTGCTACCAACTTGAAATTTGGAATTTAGTCAGCGCTTCAGTATTATGTTCAGATTTATTTATTTTAATGATCCAACATTTTCATAAAAAATACATAAAAACCCCCGTAACTCCGTTATAGATGAAGCTAGAGGTTTGAAATTTTTAAAGCAAATAGTTATCATATACCTTGTTATAAAGACAAAATATTTTATAATTACAGTTTGTAGTTTACCATATACGAGTATAATCAATAGAATTCTTTGCATTTTAAGGAAATGCATGTGTAATTATAATTCTAAGGTACTTCTAGCAGTCGTACAAAGTTGAAATTTGGAACATAGATAGAAGTCAACGTATAATCAAAGTATAAGTAAACGTATAAGAAAAATGTAATGTCCAAAAATAATATAGATAATATAGATAGTAATAACCATTTTAACTTGACCTCTAGAATGTATTTTGAGGTAAGGTAGGGATCTAACTAATTTGGTGACTTAGGACGAACTGGCACATTTATATCTCGCTTTTGCAAGTATTTGTTATAATTGTTCCTTCCACATCCCGAAGCTCAGTAGTCGCACCGACTTCTTTTAACTTATCTTGCATCCATTTAACCATACGTACACAATCTTTTCGGTACTTTACATCACAAGATACTGAAGGAATTGCAACTGCACCTTTAAGAAGTTGCTTGTAAGATTCGGTATTCTGATCGACAAACGTGAAAATTTGCGGCAATGTTTTATTTGCCATAATTTTAGGAACTTGCTTAACTGTAGTTGAATAAAATAAAGTAAAATCAACCGACCGAAATGTACAAGCGATCAAGGTGCGACTACTTTTAAGCAAACTGGCTCGACAAACTGAATTAATCAACATTTTTGCACGTTGTTTGTGGTCGTAGCAGCCAGTGATGTTCTTTTCTTTGTCGATTATTTAAATCGATTTAATATGTAAAGAAATTAATCTCTAACCTCATAATAGATCGTTTATTATGCAATGTTTTTCGTTCGTTCTGTAACATTTTATTTTGAGTCTTGCACAAGAAACAATTACAAGAACACGAATACATGAACATTTAGATTTAAGGAAAAGGTTTTAAATTTAGAGAAAAGGTCATCTAAACAAGTGATTATTTCTGTAACATTTAAAAAAACCAATCGACCAACCGATCGACCAACCGTTCGACCAACCGATCGACCAACAAATCGACCAACCAGTCGACCAATCGGTCGACCAACAAATCGACCAACCAGTCGACCAACCAGCCGACCAACAAATCGACCAATCAGTCGACCAACAAATCGACCAACCGATCGACCAACCGATCGACCAACCGTCGACCAACCGTTCGACCAACCGATCGACCAACCGATCGACCAACCTATCGACAAACCGATCGACCAACCGATCGATCAACCGATCGACCAAGTTTAGTACGCCACCTCGTGTCCTTGTTGAAATATAATGAAAATTTTTACAAAATTATAATGAGCTCCATCTTTTGCTAAAATAAACTAAATATTCTTTTGGCGATTGGCGATTGCGATTGGATTTGACTTGGCAATTGCTCGGTTTATATGGTCAATATACACATATGCATATTGTTCATAATACTGTTGGGCGTAATGGCAATAAATGAATAGAATCATTTTCATAGTTACGTTACCAAGCAATTGCCAAGTCGGTGCATTAATCAAAACAATAAAGATGATACAGTAATGCTATACAATCACTTTAAAGCTAATATTTTGGTAATTGATTATATTTCAACAAAATTATTGCAGAAGTCTATCCAGTCATTAACTAAAATAACAGCTTGAGTTTATACGAGATCTCACAAATTTTTGTAAGGAAAGAGACACTACGAGTCTTGGCATTTTTTACATTTCATGTTTTTGATGGAATCATATCTTTTAATCCAATTAAGATACAACAAATAAAAAACGAATTTATAGCTTGACTACAAATTTAAAAACCCTTGCAATATTGCGGAAAAATATGAAACTACTTTGCGAACATTAGATACTGCCAATTGAAGCGCCCTCTATCCAGGGTTTATATTTTTGGTTGGGCTAAAATTCATTAGTCGTAGAAGTTCGTTAAAATGTGTCCTGTTCTTTTACTCGTTTTGAATAATGAAGCAATTATTAAAAGCAATAAACATTTTAAACTCTCAATACGTAATCGTGATTTCTCTCTGTCGCCTACTTCATTATTCCGAGTCCTTAAACTGTTTGTCCGGAACGAGAAAACTGTAGAGCGACACAAACAACGGACGTGACGTCATTACAGGAACGAGGATCGAAAAAGAAATGCAAGGAATACGTGCCGACTATAAAATTATTTGAAGCAAATGAACCGGTAAAGGATTATTGATTTGATCGGAGCTATGTACGTGACCCTCAAGGCGATGGCCAGGTGAGTTGAATGTTGAAAAAGGAAACTATTTAAGCAAGGGTAAACACTTTGTAATAAAATAAATCCGATTAATAGCTTATACTTAGCTCTAGGTAGACCTAGAAAGAGATGGATGGATTGCATGAAAGGTGACATGAATAAAAAGGGAGTGATGACTGAGATGACGTACATATGATAGAGTTATGTGGAGGACAAAAACCTGTTGCGCCGACTCTACGGGAGTAGGATAAGAAGAAAGATGATGATGATTAATAGCTTATCCGACAAACTTTAAATCGAAAACGAATATGAAATTATTCTTCTTTGTTTTTACAAGCTAATCTCTTATTGCTTTCTCTGCTTAAAACAAGAACATACTCGAAACTGTGCTATTGTTTGTTCTTTATAACTTTGATGAAATCTATAGTACTGCACAAACATTTAGGCTAAATGTAAAGTTTAATTTGTTATTCGGTTTTGTTATTGTCCCGATCTTTTGTGACCGACATTTACTCTAACAATTCTAATTACAGAGTTAAGTTTTTACCTTCACAGTTTACTCACAATACAATGAAAATTAGTTTTCTCTTGCATATGTTTGAACAATTGTTAACAAAGGTATATGTTTTAATACAAGTATTTTTGTACCTAAACAACGTAACAACAAAATAGTTACGACAAAAAATATGTAATTTATCTTATCGTAAAAATGTATCTAGTCTTTTAACAATTTTCGATCTCAATTTTTTTTATTAGTAAACATAAAGCTTATTATGTTCAAAGAATAATATATCAAAATATAATACTAATTACAATTGTTTTAGTAGTTCACTACAGTTGGGGAACAATGATATTTTTTTAAAGCGAGCTCTTCCCATCGCTATAGTATAACAGGTGCTTTTAAACATCCAACAGTGTGTTCCAACATTTAACAGTGGTAGAGCCTGCTTTACATCTTCGCAAGAATAGGCCGGCTCGCCCGGTGTAATACCACGACCACACAGAAAACAGGCGTGAAGTGGAAGCAATTCCGTGTTTCGTCTGATGAGTGTGGTGCCGGAGGCCTAATTTTAGTCCCTTTCCCTTTCCACCCTTTTCTTAAGAGGAAAGAATGGGAAGGAAAAGTGGATTTGACGGTGGAGGAGAGGCATAGGAAGGGGAAATGTCCTCTTTATGTGCGTCTCCTCCTCCGTCAATTAAGGGTAGGCAACGCATCTGCAATTGCGGATGTTTATGGGCAGCGGTCGCTTCGCCATTTTGGCGGACTCAGGTGGCCGCTTGCTCGTTTGCCAACTTATAATATAAAAAAAAAATGCAAAAATACCGTTTGTCCCAACGATACAGTCAGTGCTGCGTACTTTATTGTAACTTCGATTGAGATATAAATGGAATAGTCTGTTTCATTTTCCATTATTCTACTTTAATATGAAACTAAATTGTTAACTGATAATGGTTGAAATAACTAAAATCTTACTAATGTACGAGTATAAATGCGAAAGTTTACATGGATGGATGTTTGTTAGAGTTTGTAGCCTAAACGGATCTTGATGAAATTTGCCATAGATGTAAGGGATAGTCTGGAAGAACATATAGACTACTTACTTTCTTTTGTTTTTTAATTCTAAGCGGACGGAGTCGCGAGCGATAGCTAGTAACTAATAAATGTGTGTATAAATTCCTTTGCATGTTAAATTTACTAAATCATATTTCAGGACGCTAAAATCACTCAAACTTAAAACTTCGGTTTAAGAAGTCTAAGATTGAAGTTAAGGAAGGTAAATAAACTTTCCGGACTTGACTCTTTGGTAGGTTCCGAGTTGTAAATAAGTTAACGCAAACGTCAAAGCATGAGACGGAAAGTTTTCAAAAGCTGCTGCATCTTGAAGAGGCTGAAGTCAAATTCTTAGCGCCTAACAAATTTCCACTTAAAATCGTGGTCAAGTTTGCACTAAATCTACTACTTTAAAGCACTAATATCTCAATTTTATATCAAGAACTTATACAAATAAGATTGTTTAGGTAAATTTCATTTCTTATTGGGGGATAAAATATTTTTAAGCAATAAAATACGGGCAAATATTTAATTCATCTATAATGTCATAAAGAGGAAAGATTTGTATTTTTGTACGTATTGAAATAACTTAAAAACTATTGGGTCGATTTCAAAAATTCATTCACCATTAAAAAGCTTTATTATCAATGAGTAGCTGGGCTATATTTTTAATTTCACGCGGACGAAGTGGCGGGCAACAGCTAGACTATAAAAAAACAGTTTCCATTAAAAACAGAATAAATAAATGTATTCGTATGTGGAATGTATTTATAATCCTCGCCCATTTCCGTTAGATGTAGGACAATAGTAATGATCGTGGGGATTGTTATGCTAACGAAGACATGTATTTAGCAACAAACAAGCTCCTGTGATCCGAGCCGGAGCTAATACGTACAAAGATGTTTGCTTAAACCATACAAGTAGAGACCCCTATTGTATACCTTAAGCTAGATATAGTGTGCAAGCGGAATTTAAAAATCCAGTAATAAATATAGCCTATATCACTCAATAGCTTTTCAAACAGTGTAATTATTCAAATGTTTCAATTGTTTCGGAGTCTATTAAATTCAAACAAACAAATCTTTCCTCTAAATAATATTACATAGACTAGATGCTTCCCGTTACTTTGCCTTTGTAGAATTTTATAAAAATGTGTATCTCGATACTGAATTTTATGAAAAGAAAAACCAATCTATTTAAATGAACAGTTATTATTATGGGAACAAAGGATCTGTGTATCCAAGCAATTTAAAGTTATCTAGCAACATCAACAAAAGTTTATGTAGTAAGTGCAAGAAAAAGATTAATTAAATCAGAAAAACGTCTTAAACATTTGTACTTATTTTTACATTTACAATTCACTATTCTAACTAAATTTTGCTGTAAATTTAATATTACACAAAACCACATACCCAATCCTATTAGAAGGAAGATTGTATATATTATAATTTTCCATTTTACGCACGATCATGGCTCAAATTCAGTATTGTGGTTACAATGTAAAAGCAAATTGAATAGTTCGTAACATAGAACTGAATGCATGCAACTATTAATAGCAGTTTCAGTTATTCCCTAACGTTTTCCAACTTAAATGTAAAAACGACGCGATAGTATTTTGTTCCAAAGCCGATTGCCAACGAATTTGTATAGCTTTTTTATACATTGCATTGAATGTTAACTTTTTGTGCAACCGTTAATGTCCTATATAAAAAATTTGTTATTAGAGTAGTATTTATGCATTTGTCTCAAGCAATTTCAAAAAACCAGTGTGATTTTTTTACTATCTTGTATATTTTTTCCTTTGGTTTGTTCAACTTCTGTATCATTTTCAAAAATGTTTCAAAACATCAACAATGTAAATGTATGTACGTTTCAACAGTCCTAACAAATGTATTACATTAATGTTATCTGTTTTTTTAAAGAGAATGATAGAAATAAGGTTATTTTTATAACATGCTTCGATCAACAATCTATACTATCTATACTAGTCTCTACTTCTATATCTATACTAATATAATAAAGCGTAAACACACACTTCTTTGTTGCCTAAGATGTCAGCAATCACAGCATATTTTCGAATAACTCTTTTTTTAATAAAAAGCCCTACACTTACGTCAAGCTTTAGGCTATATATTTTCACGCCGTTAAACTTAGGCGTAAATATTTTGGATAAAAACCCTAATGTGGGAAAGAGACCATAAGTTGCTGCCAACATCAAGAAAGAAAGATTGCTAAGGTTTGTCATGTCATTTTGACATTTGCTATTGATAATTTGACAAATGTAAACAATAAAATAAAGCTTTTATAATTTCACGAGGATGAATCCGCACGCGAACAGCTAGTAAGTAATATTTGCTGGAAGAACACAGGTATAACGACAATGGAAACTTTTCATAAGAGAGAGCTCTAAAAAATGCGGTGTAATTTTTTTAATGGACGTCAAAATTGTTTAACAAAGATTTATTTACGCTTGACGGTAACTATAAAATACGAGTGAGATTAAAGCAAGCTAGACCATTAGCTCACCTGTGAGCGCTGCGACGTAGCCCTTGAGCTATCTCGCCTTGTTTAAATAATTTGATAAACGACGCAATTTCGAAGCTTTTGAATTTTAACGACGACCTACTTCTATTTTATTTCAATGTGAATATTTAATTAAACAACACTTTAATTACTGAAACTTTTTTTTTTAATTTCTTAGGTTAGTTATTTAGTTTGTTATATAAACACAATTATTAGAATAATTCCACAAAAAGAAGTACCACGTCTCTGAGTGTCTTTTAAATAATAATTATGTACGTTATCTGTTACCATACTTAAATAATTTAACATTTGCATTCCTTAGTTTTAAATTGTACATTTGAAAGGTTTTTTTATGTCTCAGTTTATTCCAAGAATAATGAGAGAGATGACAATATAGTTATGAACATTTGTTTGAACTGTGGAAACTCGGTTGCGCGCACCGTATAAAAACAAAGTTCAACGTTTATACACTACTATTATATTATGCTGGTTATATCACAGAAAATACAATATAATAGATGTTTTACTATATTACTAAATACATCGTCTCTACTGTCATTAAACTGTTGTCTTAAACGCAGTAGACATTGTATATGAAGCTTGTCCGAAGCGTTGACGTAACGAAGGCTGCGGGCCAAAGAGACCGCAAGCCTTGCGACAAGCCAATTAGAGCGAGAATTCGTGTTAAATGTACGAGGTAGGTAAATGATGCAGGAAGGTTTATATTTTTTAAGTTCAAGTCGGAAATATTTGTAAAACGATAGTTTTCGACAACTTCGTATGTGTGAAATTAAAAAAAAAATTAGTTAACCAATGCACTAATCTAGAATGAATTATGTGTTTATTCTATTTTTTTATTAAATGTTTATGTTCACGTTTATTAATTTCAAGTTTTCATAAGTAATTAAAGCTCAACGTCTAAGTTATTTGATCACTACATTTTTCTATTTAAAATAGTGAAAACGTCAGTAAAAAGTAACGCTAAATTAGACCACCTCACAGTTGCAACAGTTCCAGAACTGTTTAGTTCCTCTTTCCATCCGTACTCTAAGTACTGCACTGGGAACTGGGAACGCAACAAAGCGCAACGCTACTCGTCCACCGTAGCTTCCAGTTTAATAGCCGTTTTTTACTCTTATATAACCTAGTGCTTAACCACAATACCACTTCGTGCTAAATGGCTAGATACTGTTTTTTTAAAATCCTGGTTCAGTGACTATATGGCCCCAACGAGCGTTGCTATATCTCGTAAAGTCTAAATTGACAAAAAACATTAAAGCATAGGTTAAAATAAATCATTTCAAATCTAAAATACTTCTATAGACTTAAAATTTTATAACTTTAAATTAAACCAGGTACGTATTTTTTGATAGCTTTTTAAACTTGTTGTTACTTTGCTAATATCACCCACGAAATGTTGTTTCTTTTCCAAAAAGAAATTTGAATATAAAAGCTCAAGTATATTAAAGCGTGAGCTTCCATTTAAATTGCTTTTATTAAGCTGTATGGAGACAAAACGGTGGAAAAGTTAATAATTGCTCAGCTTGTGTCGTTCACCACTAAAAATTGCTTTCGCTTAGCTCGTTATGGGTTAATTACTTTGACGGAGTGCTGCGCTTGCCTCATTATATTCCACGCTGTACTGCAAACTCATTTATTAATACGTTTTATATGTTTAGAAAGTTCATGAATAATATTATCGTTTATCTTTTAAAGGTGTAATATGCATATGCAATAATTAACACAATTTTTAATTACTAACAATACAAAGATTAAAAAGGTTATTACATTTTCTATTTGAAAAAAGGAAAATCTTATTTTATACCCTGAAAATTCTCATAATATTTATAATAAAATTTATTTTTTTACTAGATGTTGCCGCGACTTTGTCCTCGTAGCCTATAATATGCCCGTCTATGTCAGCTACCCATCAGAGAAAGTCCGGTCGAAATCGGCCCAGCCGTTGCGGAGATTACCCGAAACAAACTCTGCTTGCGGACAGACAGACAACATTTTTTTAATTGCGATTTTCGTTATCAGCAACGCAAATACATCATCTTCCCGAAATCTGATATTTTTATTTTCATATTACAAACAAACATTCAAATTTTATTATATGTGTGGATAGATAAATTTATTTTAATTACGTTACACTCTGTAATTGTAATGTAGCTCATATGTTAAAAAAGATGTAATATGTGAGAAAATGATAGTTGGAATAGTTTATAAAGTAACACACCTGTATCCCGCGCCTCGTCCGACAAACTGATATATGGAGTCATTTATTATAATTTAGGAGCTTCGGAAGTTCAGGAAAGCTCCCTCTGTAAGCACTCCGAAGTTCCTCCTTAACTACTTTATTAGCACTTTAATATATTCTTCCAGTGCCGCTAACGACGATATTGTTTGAAGCTTTGCAAATCTAATCAAATCTTACTTACATTTTTTTATATAAAAAAACCATCTATATTTTTAATTTTATAGTTTTGAGCTTTACTCTGTTTATGAAAATATTCGTAGCACGGTTGAGGAAATCTTATACATAATATACTTATTTCTTACTTATGTTTTACATAAATGGTGTTACATGCTACGTAGTGAGTGATAGTCATTTGTCGTAACACATAAAGGGACAATACTCACCTTACACCATTTGTAGCTGGACAAATACAAATTATAGTAAAAAAGTAAACTTATAGCTATCTAAAATACCATCATCATGTTTCAACAAAGTAAACTTGAATCAGGCGAATGTTCTTTATCTGCCATCCTTCATTAAGGTGAAAGAATTGAAAATTTACTTTTTTTACTTCAAAAGTTTTGTGCGTCGTACAAAGAGAATTTTATCAAAGAATGAAGAATGTATAAAGCTTTGGACCCAGACAGTTACTCGGCGCCTTAACGAACTTGCAGGAAAGAAAATAGAAAGACGATTGTACCGCGGTGTTAAAAAATACAATTCCATTTTGCTACGGTTGTCGCTTGTAGTTTGAAACGTAATTTGAACATGAAATCTAATAAAATATTTATTTTACATGACGAAATGTTTACAATTTACAAATTTTCGTAAAGGACGTAACAATTCTAGTTCTCTAATATTTTACTTATAGTAGCAGATTAGTTCTATAGTTGGGTTTATAATAAACTAGCTTTCGCCCGCGACTCCGTCCGCGTAGAATTAAAAAAAAAACAAAAGTGAGTAGCATATGTGTTCTTCCAGACTATCCTCTATAGATACCAAATTTTATCGAATTCCGTTTAGCCGTTTAGGGTACAAACTCTAACAAACAAACATCCATTCATCCATTCATCCATCCATCCATCCATCTAAACTTTCACATTTATAATATTAGTATGATATATTGCTACGTTACGTTCCAATAAATATTAACCAGATGTTTTGCGTGCTCAGCGTACTACAAAGATACTTCGTTATCAAATACGTTTATTCTCGTTAAAAACTACTATCTAGTCATAATTGAGGTCATGGATGAGCGAATCCGTAAACATACGATAATTTGCAAATTAGAAAACTTACGCTCTGTAATCGTTCTTGTAATAACTTAATCAAAACAACACAGTCAGCAAAAACAATACCACTTGTAAAATATGTCGGTGTAATTTTAAATGGAAGGACTTTTATAAACTTTTTTCATGAATTATTTTTAAATGAAATTCGTGATGGAAAAAACATGCACGTGTTTCAGGTCTTCGATCTAATAAATTGTGAATAACCAACATTTAAAAAAAAAACTTATGTCAAGTCCTAATCTTTCTACATGATAAAATTGACTTCTGCATATTTTTATTTTATAATTAACAAATACATTGTAAATGGACGATGTATCTGACAACTGTACTTTATTAAAATAGTCGCAGTTACATTCAGTGAATGACCGCAAACTGCAAACTGCCGTCACACGAAGTAGCCGAGAACATTACGCACGCTGATCGCAAATCAACTAAATTGTCGCAGAATAATAGAAGAGTTAACAGCGCGCGAAATGATTGAAAATAACCCGATAATTGTTGCACTCACTGCACTTGCCGCAACATCCTGCCCTTTAACTTTTGCCCCAGTAAATATATGAGCCGCACGCATTTCCAGAATCAACTAGCACAAAACACGACGTTTCATAATGTTGATAAAGCTATTCATTTGCTTTTTTACATTCAAAGTGGTCGTAGCTCAGATGAATGGCGAATTCTGGTGGTTAAATGATAAATTGTTGAAATTGTATAAAGTAGAGCCCCCGCAACCTAAATTTGAAGATATTGGAGAATTCGATACAGATGAAAGTGCTAAAATTGTGTTTAGAGATTCGTTTGATGACGCGAAAACAGAAGAATCATTAAGTGATGCAACTACAGAAAAGTCGAAAGACATTGAAGCGATTATTCATTTCAGGGATGACAGTAAATTGGTAAACCTAGTTGAATTCGTTAATAAATCACAAACGACTGAAACCCCTAATAGAATTGACAAAGTTGGTGATATTAAACAAGAAACCGATAAGGATGATGTTTTTAATTTTGTATTCCCGGATGAAGCGGCATCGTTTAAAACTGACAAAAATAAAAACAACGACCAAGTACATGTATCAAAATCAGACAATTTTGTGAACATTATTCATGTTACCAAAAGTGAAAATTTAAACAATAGAATACTTAATAATACTGAAGAAGACGTCTTATTGTCGGAAAACATTTGTACTTACATGAAGAAATCTGAATGTAGTCGCTGCAATGGTGTTCCTTATACAACAGAAAAGCAGTAAGTAATTGTGAACATCCTTTACTTTAAAATTGTGTGCAATTTCTCAAACTATAACTTTACTTTTAGATTAAACCTATTAAAATCTGCAATAAATACCCAAAATGTTTGTTGCATACTGCCATTAACTAAACCAAAATCATCAAAAATAAGATTTCCCGGCAATTATAATTATAATCGAATAAAACGTTCCAATACTGATCACATAAGTCCAGCTTTAAAACAGAGGAAAAATCTTATGGAAAGAAAATACGGAAAACAAACAACAACTACAGTAGAACAAAAAATAGTAACTCCAGAAGATGAATATATAGATCCATATATCAATATAAAAAACACTTATTTTAAACCAAAAGATTATGAAACTGAAAGCGCTGAGCAAGATACAGATTACATTTTCAATGAGTACTATGCAGCAGAATTGCCAAAGCCAAGTTTAGTTGGAATATATTCAGACAATAGTCCTCCAAATTGGTCGTTTGTATATCCAAATAAAGAATCTTCTTATAATGATGAAAGTGTCGAAGAAGAAATTCCATCATTTGGATATTCAACAATTGATCCTAGACAAGGTGAGGCAAAAAAAAAAGTAATTTAGCAATTTTTGGTTCAAAATTTAATTTGAATATTATGATAAAGTGTTTAAATATAGTTATTGAAAGTATTTTTACGAGTGACATATTTGTTAACTAGTCTATTAATAAAAGTATTTTAAGAGTAATCAATAAAAGTAATTTTTCATGTAGAACAAAAGCATTTATGCATATCTACTTACAGCATTCGTTTCTCTTAGCAGGTTCTTCAGCGTTCGTTCCAAACTTAAAAGCTAGACTTTTAAAACTTTCTACTGGCTCAGATAGAATGCTTAATTCAGAAAGTCAAACAGTTAGTTATCATTCAAATCCTGATTTTCAAGTTCTGCAAGGATTTAAACTTTTGAATTTAGAGAATAAAATGAAACCTCCTGTTCGTACTTTGAGAAGAACTACAACTTCAGAAAGTCTTGCAGATAGCGGCGAGAAAATGTTACAATCGGAATCCAGTATAGACGAGGACTACGACGACTATACTGAAGTATTAGACCCATTGTTCAAGAATTGCGGAAGAACAAAGGAAGATAATGACATTTATATCTGTGGTAATTTTTACACGTTTTCTTGCATGTTAAAGCTAATTAACTTTATAGTTAAGTGTATGCGAAAACACTAAGGGCCCTTCCCAACAAATTGTAAATTGTCTAATAACAATCCAACGTGTAAAATATGTGATGGAAATATCAGTTTTTGTTCCCTTATCTGACAGTGACGTCACTTTTAAGCTATCTGAGCCTCTATCAGCCAGTGGTGGGACAGGCTATTAATGTTACACCGTAAAACCAAGCTGATTACTTTGAAAAAGGCCAGAAAGTTATACAAATGTTTTTAGATAGTACACTGGGTGAATCATCAAGAGGGGTACATCCGTGGCTATTGCTCGTCACGCTCAGCAAACGACGTCAGAGCATACTGTGCTACGCAACGCTAATACATCCGCGAGCGGCAGTTACCACCGCTGACTGTACTTATGAGTAAGTAAACTTTAAACTACAGAGATTTTCCACTTTCCGTAACACTGTTACAATCTTCGGGATATCAAGTTTTATCTATGTTGCGAGAAGCTTAAGGGCGTACTCCGCATGTGCTACCATAATTGTTATGATTCTCTCACCACAATCGCTATTGTTGCAAATTCGATTGGCATAAAATACTCTTAATTTGACCTTGTCCCATTGAATTCGGTTGAACAGAATTTCATCTTCTACATTGATACCTGTTGTTTAGTCGTGATTTTATCTGCAGAATGAAAGGTGAAATCACTATAGTGGCTGGAGCATGGGACCTGAGAGAAGAAAAGCGTGGACATTTGCAGTACCGCAAGCCGTTAGTCCGCGCGCATCAGCAATATAGGCCCGGGAAACTAGACTACAACATTGCTTTGCTCGTATGTAACACTTTTATCCTTTTAAACACTAAAGATAGTGTTGTCTTACTTAAAAAAAAACACTTCGAATCTATACCTATACTAATATTATAAAGAGGCAAGATTTGTATTTTTGTATGTATTGAAATACGAAAACTACTGGGTCGAAAACCTTTCAAAAATATTTTCATCAATAAAAAGCTACGTTGTCAGTGAGTATTATAGGCCATGTTTGTTTATTATTTTTGGGATGGGATGAGAGCTACTGCATGTTTGAATAAACAGATTATTGTCAGATTAGTTGATCAGAATAATATTGTGAGCGATATTTCAGTACTGGAGACGTCCATTACGATTGGATTCCCATGTCCAGCCGGCGTGCTTGTCTGACGATACCGCTAACGACTGCGTCTTCGTTGGCTGGGGCGGATACGATCAAGGTATCAATATTTGCTCCTACGTATTTTAAATAGCAAAGATTTCTAAACACAGTCGGAAATATTTATTCAGATCAGGTGTCACCCGTTTTGATTTGAATCAAGTGTGTTTTGGAGCAAAGAATATTTATTCTAAATTAATAACTTTATTTCAGCTGTACGACAGCGACCACGTTGGCAACGAGCATCAATTTTATCTTCTCAAGATTGTGCCGAAAAAATGTCAAATGAACAAGAATTTGATTTTCCAATAGATACATTTTGTGCTTCCGTCGATTCCAAGACCACTGTTGTAAGTTTTAAAAAGTTTTTATAATCATTTATTTCAAAAAAATAACTTCAAATGTTCACTAAATACTGGAATTCTTTGAAAAAGCGATTCTTGTTTTTTTCATAAGGTAACTTTTTCAAATAACTTTGTAAAATATTTTCATTTCTAACGTATTTGTCAATTTAAGTTTTTAAATACTACTAAATACCAATTTTCATTTTCAGACTGGGCCTGGCGGACCACTTCTATGTAGAACGAACAATATATTCTCTTTAGTGGGTTTGTCTGTGTGGCGAAATCACGTCGTGGTACTGACAAGGCCCCGGGAGTGGACAATACGCGCTATGGCATCTTTGAGAATTAACTGAAGCGATAAAACTATGCAGACAGAAGATAATAGTAAAGTGAAATCATTTCCAAGTCAAGTCTGATCAATTTGATATTGGAAGCAAAAAATTTCCTTTTTTCACCTTTGGGATGGGTAGGGGATGGGGATGATTCAAATAGACATTTGAAATAATGAGCCACTATAATTCTATAAGATTTGCAATAAAACATTCATTTAATTTTATAATGTATTTAATTCGTCCACAATATACGGTTACACCTGTGACCTGCGTCAATCTAAATATTACAATAATTTATTTTTTTAATACCAACGCTTATTTTTTACTAGTATTAAATAAAATAACCATACATTAGAAACACGGCTAACTTTATTTAATTTTCTAAACTAATAAATCATAACAAATGCAGCACAAAATATTTTAGGAACTAATTATCAAAAAAAAATACTATAATGGGGAATGTTTGCTACGGGTCACGATATCTATAAAATCGTTCAACACGTTATTTAGTAATAATTGATTTAACATTGTACTTTTTTCATGTACATAATAGATCTTTGGTGTCGAACTTGAGTTTTATGAGATAGCTACGGTCACACTTATATTATGAGTTTCCACTGTGGCAACACATGTACAACAATGCTTATTCTTGAAAAAGATTAAACAATGTTTTTTACATGTGTAACGACAGTCGATTCACTGTTATATTCAAGCACAAAAAGTAAACTTATGTCTTTATACGTAACACAAACAAGTCTTATTCTTTACAATTTACAGCCCTTTTGTATTTGATTTGTCCAGATAACGCAATTTTTTTTAAAGTCCGAATTTGTTTTTTTTTCTATTTTTTTTATATTAATATGATTTTTCTTTGGTTTTAGATAGCCTGGTTATAATTTGTATTATGGAATGAAATAAAAAAATAGATGAATTTTAAAATGAATTTTCATATTTATAAATTAGTAAAATGTTTCCAATCTTTTTTAACGCTCTGGACAAATCCTTAACTTAAACTTCACACAAAAATATTATCTAAGGTTTTTTCTTTCAGTGAGCAATATTTTTGAAGCAAAACAATTTTTTCAAAACAAATTTCATTCGAAATAAGTTAAGGAGTACTCCCTTGGGTTCGAAAACTATAAAATATCTTAATATCGATATAACGGTGAAATAACTCGTTGTCACTTTACAAGAGATCAATTTGTATCCAAGTTGTTATTGAACTTAAACTATTCAAAAAAGCGATTAAATGACAAATGTCATCGCGAAATGACAAGCTGTCAACTCATTGACAGATAAATTCTTAAAGTGACAGCTGACGTCATTGATCAATTAATGGGTGTTATTTTTCCTTTCCTACAGTGTGGCAAGTTTTCTATAAGCGCACACAACTTTGACTCAACTATCGCACAACTGTTTAGTCTCGCTTTGATTCCTATGAGCTTATATGGAGGTGCGCAGACTACTCTTTTTAGTTGTGCAATGAAACAGTTCAATGGGCTGCAAAACAATCGACAATCGCACAACAGTTGTGCGATAGTTTAGTCCAAAAGTGTGCCGCTCTAAAATGAACAAAATTGAATATTCAGGCTTAATGAAATGTCAGCCAGATAGCTTCAGTGACGTCACTTCACACATACCTAAGTGAATCTATACAGACAACCATAAAGTGAATTTAAATCTTTCTACGTAGAATTTTAACATAAATAAATATAAAAAATACTAATAATGACAAGATTTCGTTACATCACAAGATGGCGGGCTCACGCGATCACGAGCGGCTCGTCGTCAGAGAACCCTTGTATAGGAGGCACGTCGTCGTCATCTGCAAACACATACAAGAATTTACTTGTGTCTATATTTAAAATAAAAAAAATATACATTATTATCGCGTTTTATTTATTAAAGATCCCGAGTAAAATTGTTATAAAGACAAAAATTACCTGACAAGAAATTTTAAGTGAAAAGGAAAACATTGCGAACAAAGTTAAACTTAAACTGATTGTATATACGTACAGTCGCGGAAATCCGAGGTGTTCCACTTTAGGAAAAATTGTCTTGTTTTGTAACGAGGCAAACTCCGTCTCTTACAAATAACTAATAAACAGTGAGTCGTGCAAACGAAGGGATAATAAAAAGAAACTAGCCGTGTATCGCTAACCGACTTTGTTTCGTACACACATTTATAATTGCGTTGTGCTGTGTTCTTTGTTCCGCGTTTATTGTAACAAAAAACATTTTATGTTACCAACACACTAAAATCAAAATCTCACGTATTTTTCTCCAAACTAATTAAGTAGATTTTTTTTTAATTAGTTGTTCGTCAAACTGGACATTATCGGATTAAGGGTTGAGGTGGAACACCTCCAGTTAATTCCGCCAGTCCGCCTAATTTTAGGCCCTTTCCACCCTTTTCTTAAGGGGAAAGGATGGGAAGGGAAAGTGGATTTGACGGTGGAGGAGACGCATAGGAAGGGGAAATATTCTCTTTATGTGCGTCTCCTCCTCCGCCAATTAAGGGTAGGCAACGCATCTGCAATTGCGGATGTTTATGGGCAGCGGTCGCTTTCCATTTCGGTGGATTCAGGTGGTCGCTTGCTCGTTTGCCACCATATATTATAAAAAAAAAGTTTCCCCGACTATACGTGTTCGTCAGTATAAGCGCCAATAGCCTAATGTTTAGGGATACGGATTTCCGATCACATTGTCGAGGCTTCGAATTCCGCCATTCCACGTCGTAAACCATATCCTAGCACAAGCCTAGAGCTTAGTTGGAATAGTAAAATATTAATAAATCACCAAAAATCTACTGATATTAAAAAAAAAAAAAAAAAACATTCAGACGAATTCAGTACCTCCTTCTTTTGGGAAGTCGGTTAAAAAAGAAATACGTACCGTGTTCAATAGTGGCCTGTCCGCGGCGGCTGTCGTATCGCGGCGTGTGCGCGGCCAGCCGCAGGAAGCTGCGCGCCAGTCGCCGCTGGCGCAGCGCAGAGTACAGCAGCGCCGCGCCCAGCGCCAGCACCGCGCTCAGCGCCAGCGCGCAGCCCCACCACACCGCGCTCGCCGTGCCCACGCCGTCCACATCCGAATCTAACGTACACCCCACTTCTTGTCACACAGTGCAAATACAATACGACAAAAGGAAATAAAACTAAAAAAAATTAAAAATTCTTTATTTCGTTAACCATTTATACCAAACTAGCTGTTCGCATGCGGATTCATCCGCGTGTAATTATAAAAACTTTTTTTTATTGTTCACATTTGTCAAATTATCAATAGCAAATGTCAAAATGACATGACATGACATGACAAACCTTAGCAATCTTTTTTTCTTGATGTTGGCAGCAACTTATGGTCTCTTTCCCACATTAGGGTTTTTAATCAAAATATTTACCCCCTAAGTTTAATGGCGTGAAAACATATAGCCTAAAGCGGGACGTAAGTGTAGGGTTTTTTATTAAAAAAAGAATTATACAAAAATATGCTGTAATTGCTGACATCTTAGGCAACAAAGAAGTGTGTGTTTACGCTTTATTATATTAGTATAGATTTATACCAAATAGAACATATATGTGGGATCGTTGCAAAAAGTGGATTTTCTGTATAATCTTTTATTTTAATTTTCAATAATCATCGCGGACGTCTTTTCTTCATATTTCTTTTTCGAAATCGACATCTGACATATTCAAACAGTAATAAAAAGCAAAACATCAAAAACATCTAAAACCTCCCACATATATTTGAGACGTTCATTCAAGTATCGAGACTTACGTTTGGAAGTCCCGCTGTTCTAAAGCTAAATAACAGTACTAACTACATTAATTGTAAAAAGAAAAATATAATAAAAAGCAAAAAGAGTAAGAATAAAAACAATATACAAATTAGTTACTGGTTAGTATTGGTTAGTTACCAACAAAAATATGCACAAACTAACATTAGTTATTTAATGTGTAAGAGATAAGTTTAAGAAAGAAGACACTGTGCTTATAACTAAATAAATGTAGTCACTTTAATATTTTAAGACTATTTCACTTGTTAGTTAGTTAGTCACTTGGGCTTCATATGTATTATTCAACTGGAGCTCATCCCTGGACGTGCATCTCCCGGAGGCAGTGCAGCAGATAGCGAGCAAGAAAGTCAATTGACATATGTGAAGATCAGAGTTATTCCTCATGCTTGAAATGCTTTAGTGTTTTGCACAAAACTATTCTTTGTGTCTCATGTTGTGCGAATTTATCATCGTTTAAAGAAGTCCGCTTTTAAATAGTAGATGTTTTTTCCACCATGACGAAGTCGATGAAGAGGACGAAGAAGATGAAGAAGCCGATGAAGAGGACGAAGATGATGAAGAAGAGGACGAAGAAGATGAAGAGGACGAAGAAGATAAAGAGGATGAAGAAGATATCGAATCAGAAGAAGACGATGAAGAAGAGGACGAAGATGATGAAGAAGAGGACGAAGAAGATGACGAATCAGAAGAAGAGGACGAAGAAGAGGACGATGAAGAAGAGGACGATGAAGATGACGAAGCAGAAGACGATGAAGAAGAAGAGGACGAAGAAGATGAAGAAGATGAAGAAGAGGAAGAAGAAGATGAAGAAGAGGACGAAGAAGATGACGAATCAGAAGAAGACGATGAAGAAGAGGAAGAAGAAGATGAAGAAGACGACGAAGAAGAAGAAGGAGGGTACCTCAAGTGATACCGTGTCGTGGTATACGAGGTCGTACCTTCCATAGTGAGTGTGTTGACCTCGCTGAGCTCGCTGTAGTACCCGTCGTGTGTGACGGCGCGCACGCTGACGTAGAGCGGGCGCTGCGCCGCCGCCACCGCCAGCAGCAGCGGCGAGCGCTCCGCCTCTTCCACGCGCATGCCGGCCTCCGGCTGCACCAGGTCCTCCGGGATCTCCTTCTCCGATACTATGATCTGGTACTTGTGCCTGCAAACATTACCGATATTTGATTTGGCAGGACCAGAACATGAGTTCTTTTAGAATCGACGTGCCAACTCAAACGTTTACCCATTGAATTAACATTCGGGAACAAAAGCAAGAACAATCTACATGGTGTGCCAACTTAAGCGTTGGATATTGTAGTTACACTTTACAGATAGAAAGCATGTTTTAGTGCGATAACCATATATGTTACAAACAATATTTGCAAAGATTTGACTGCAATATTTCGTTTTCCATACTTAGGTGTATCAGGTCCTTCGACATGTTGCCAGTTGAGCACAAGGTGTCCGTTGGGTGCGAGCCAGGCGACGAGGCCGCGCGGCGCGGGCAACGCCCCCGTGCGCACCTCGATACAACGCTTGGACGCGTCTTCCACGTGCGCCTGTCAATTAAAAATAGCATTTAATAACATACATTTTACCACGTTAAACATAACAATTGCTATTTTTATTGGAAAGGTGTTTTGTAGAAATTACTTACAGCAACACAAATATTAAATCTACCACCGACGGGCACGTGTTCAATGACATGCTCTAGGGTGGAGTTGCGCGTCGCGTTGAGCGCATACCGGCTCACTTTGTTGTGTGTTAGTTCCGTTATTTCAAGCTGTAATAATAATTATAAACTGTTAAAAAATGAATTACTAAATTATGTGTCAATAAGAATACATAGATAAACGAACAAATTAAATACTTTACCCTATAAGGTACAGCTTCACTAAGCGCATTACAATTTATGTGCCATTTGATCTTCAACTCTGACTTCTCCTTGATGTATTCATAGTCCAAGTCCTTTATAGGCGCTCTGAAAAAAATATAATCGAATTAGTCCAAAAATACACTTATTATTAGAAAAATACTACCAAAGGGTGTAACTTACTTGGGATTCTCTCTAGTAACGATTTCCTTGTACTTGGCGACAGGTCCACCAAGCAGGCTGACCGTGAACACGTACGTCTCACAAGCGTGCAAACCATCGATAACTATGCTCGTATTCTTCGTTATAATTTTCTTCTCTAAAAACATATTGTAATTAATTAATAAAACAATAACTGGTTAAATTAAAATCAACACATCAACTGTGAATTTAAAAAGAACTCAACTCGGATACAATATATCGGAACATTGACATTTATTGCAACACAATTTGTAAACACAAATATTTCTCGATAATTAAAAAAATCATTAGTTACTATAATGCACTGTATAGCCTAAACAAGAATACAAAAATTCTGGTCTAGGGATACTTCAATCGCTTTTATTAAGTCATTTTGTAATGGACGCAAAACGTGTTTCATACTTTCCCAGAATATGGCAAATGTTTTTAAATTTCGGGTCAGTTTATGCTACAAATTACTATAACATACCATGGCCTTCCTTCAAGTCAGTGGGTATCCTCCAATGCGCTGCATCAGTGTATATAACTTCGTACTGCAGTTCCTTGTCCTTGTACCTGTCAGCCAGGGGAGGGGACCAGCTCAGGAGTACTGCGGTCCTCTTCTCCTTTAGTAATATGGCTGTCATGTTCAGCATCTCGTCTCGCTCCCCTTCTGTGACAACGACTTCTGTGACGGGCTCTCCGATCATCGAACCCTTGTACGCCATCACGTGGATGAAGATTTTGACGCCAGGTGGTAGATTTTTCACTGTAAATAATAAATATGTAGCCTATGTTATTTGGTAATAATGTAGCTTTCTAATAGAAAAAAACATTTTGAATTCGGATCAAGTTTTTGAATTTACTCGTTACATACAAAAACTCGTCTATTTACACGTCCAAAATGATATCCTGGTTTAGGCTGTCAATTATGTTCTATATGTACTCTATATTAACATTTACTCTATGACTGCATCATAGTCTATGACAGGGGTCGGTAAACTTATTAGTACAAGAGTAAAATATTAACATTGCAATATTAAAAAGATGAGACCCAAACCCGCTTATTTAGTACTTTTATTATAATAAAAGTATACTAAACAAAACTAAATTTCATACTTTATTATTAATGCAAACGTGTGTGCATCTCCTTGGAAATTTTGACTTTTCCGACCACTAGTCTATGGTATGCTTACGTGTAACATTATTGTCCTTAGTTTGCACGGGCTCCAGGTGTGAATAGAGCAATGGCAGCTGAATACTGACGATATAACCATCCACACTACGGATTTTGTCCCAACGCACGGACACCGTGTTGTTGGCGAGCCGCGTCACGGTAATGTTCTTCAGATCGTCCACGTCACCCATCTCATCGAATGTCAAATACATCACCTCTGATGAATTCGATGTGTACGCGTTGTTCGTTGCCGTTACCTGATAAAATATGTAAACACGTATATTTTGATGATAATTTTGTTCAAAGTTAAAATGACCGAATACTGTAACTAATCTAAACAATTTTCTTCGTAAGCGCCCCTTATAGGTTTTAAATTTCACGTTGAAGAAGTTGCGAGCATCAGCTAGATCTTACCTCCTTATAATCTGACAGATGACGAAATTGTATTGTAATTTAGAATTTTAGCATGATTTTATGATTTACAAATCTTAGACGAAACTGTCCTCAACTACTATTCAATAATATTTTTAGACTTGAAGTTTTTTGGGAGACGTTTTTACATTTCGAACAAAGTGAATATAGTTTCATAAGTTCACACATAGATGGCGTGACTTGTATTGTCTATCTATACTATTATAATAAAGCGTAAACACACACTTCTTTGTTGCCTAAGATATCAGCAATTACAGCATATTTTTGAATAATTCTCTTTTTAATGAAAAGCGCTACACTTACGTCATGCTTAAGGCTATATATTTTCACGCCATTAAACTTAGGGGGTAAATATTTTGGATTGGATAAAAACCCTAATGTGGGAAAGAGACCATAAGTTGCTGTCAACATCAAGAAAGAGAGATTGCTAAGGTTTGTCATGTCATGTCATGTCATTTTGACATTTGCTATTGATAATTTGACAAATGTAAACAATAAAATAAAGTTTTTATAATTTCACGCGGATGATTCTGCACGCGAACAGCTAGTTTTCTATATTTTTTCTCAAACAAAATTTAAACGACTTACCCAGAATGAATAATTAGTGTTAGGCTTGAAGTATCCCCGGACGGTGAGGCTGACGGGCTCGTGGTGCGTGACGAAGAGCACCTTGTGCGCGGGCGGCAGCGGCGGCGCGTAGTGCAGCGTGTAGCGGCGCAGCTCGCCGCGCGGCCGCGCCGGCGGGTCCCAGATCACGTTCACGCGGCTGCCGATCATCTGGCGCACGCTCACTCGCAGCGGAGGAGACGGCACTGAACAGACATTCGGATATTGCATACTAGCTGTTCCCGTGCGGCTTCATCCGCATGAAATTATGAAAATTTTATTTTATTCTTTACATTTGTCAAATTATCAATTGCAAATGTCAAAATGAGATGACGTGATGACAAAGCATTGCAATCTTACTTCCTTGATGTTGGCAGCTTGTATATTATGGTCCCTTTCCCACATTAGGTTTTTTTTACAATTTATTTACCCCCTAAGTTTAATAGCGTGAAAATATATAACCTAAAGCGTGCGTAGGGCTTCTCATTAACGTTCAATTCATTAATTCATTTTCATATGGCACTCTCAGATTTACTTAAATAATAACCGCCGTGTTTGGTTATTTGATGGTTAGTTAGCGACTCGCTTGGTGTAAACTTTTCAAAATAAATCTACAATAAGGAACTGTCTTGGTAGTTAATGAGAAAATTAATTTTAAAAGTTTTTTACCTCCTTCTCCAGTAGTAGTATTGACGTACTTCATAGCGGGGTACGTGTTGTTGGACTTGCTGTCTCTGATGTAGAACGTCACGTTGTAGTTCGTGTACGGCTCCAGGCCTGTGAATCTGTAAAAGAACAGTATTTTTACAAAGAAAATATTTCCTAGTGGTCTAAGTTTTTATTCAATCAAGCATTGATTTCAAAAACAAAAAACCTCGATGATGATATCTGGTCTAAATATAATACTTAGGGCTTGTCCCACCACTGACTAATAGAAGCTCAGATAGCTTAAAAATAACGTCACTATCAGATAAGGGAACAAATCCGATATTTCCATCACATATTTTACACGTTGGATTGTTATCAGACAATTTACAATTTGGTGGGACAGGCCCTAAATATGATAATTATTAATGTACCGGTAAACGCTGTCAGTGGTCCATGTCATGTTGCGCCAGATGCCGTCACTGACGTTGGCGATGGAGGGCAGGAAGCTGTACATCACGCGCTGCTGCTGCGCCAGCCAGCATGACACCAGGAAACTGGTTGAATTGATCGACGACTGGTCCACGCCCAGGCTCACGTACTGAAATACATATTTACTCTTATACAACTTTATATCTCGACTAGGAATTTCAGAAGAATTACGCAGTACACAATATGATTATGTACAAAATTTTGATAATATAATTCGGGAAAGTAATGAAATTTATTCAAAAACATGTTATTTTGAAGTATAAAATATAATAAGATTGTGTATTTTGTGTTTTTAAAAACTACTAAATTCTAAACTATGAAAAGAACAATGCCTATAACGCCGTGGAGTATGACATCACGATGTCTGATTGGTGTTTCTTGTCGTGTTATTTGGGTGGGTGATTTGGATGATTGGATAAATTTTGGAGTATTTTTATCTGTTAAATTATTAAAGACTAGCTTCCGCCCGCGACTCCGTCCGAGTGGTATTAATAAAAACAAAAGAAAGTAGCCTATGTGTTCTTCCAGACGATCCTCTATATCTTTGCCAAATTTTATCCAGATCCGTTCAGCATTTTAGGCTACAAACTCTAACAAACATCCATCCATCCATCCATCCATTCAAACTTTCACATTTATAACATTAGTAAGATTGACACATCCTATAAGTTATAATCAAAGGTTATAATTACATGGTAATTGTGGTCATGGCTGGAGCAGTTGGTCTCGTCGGAGCCGTCGTAGCAGTCCTGTCGTGCGTCGCAGAGCGCGCCGCGCCACACGCAGCGCGTGCCCTCGTCGCACTCGAACTGGTCGCCCGGACACGCGCCCGACGGCTTGCTCGCCTTCTGCACGACATTGTTAAACTTCATACATAAATAGGATAATTTAAACATAAAAAACATACAGATGAATAGAGTACCTCCTCATTTTGGAAATAAAAAAGCGTTATATGAACAGGAGAACATAGAGACCCTTGATAGAGAAAGGAAGTCCACTATTTGTGTACGTACGAGTACGTGTTACACAACACATACGTATTTACACACATTTAATATGCTAGTTTCACACAGGATCAGCACAGTGAAGACATGATAATTAAAACAGAATCGTAGAACTAAGGGTCTATCATCAATATTTCTGTGACAGTTGTGAACATAAAATTAAGGTTATCTACTTTTGTCTGAGGTTTGATCACGTATTTTACAACCGGTAAGAGCGCTGCATAGATCTTATACAAAATTTATCGATGAAATTAAGTAAACGTTCTTACGAATATTCGTGACAAGTTCTCTTTTTTGTCTCGGTTTGTGCGTTCTGTAGAAACTAGTGTTGTCACACGCACGTGTACGTACGATGCGCTATGTACGTACTCAATACGTGTAACACGTGTCTTCGTGCGTGCGTACGTACCATAGTGCAGTGCGTCTCATCGCTGTGATCCGCGCAGTCGGGGACGCCGTCGCAGATCTTAGCAGTGAGGACGCAGCCGCCGTCGCGACAGGTCGTCTCGAGCGCGCCGCACGCCGGCAGCGGCAGCGACGCCGGCGTCACGCGCCCGCGACACCCGTGCTCGTCGGACCCGTCCACGCAGTCCTCCTGCGAGTCGCACACCCACGACAGCGGGATGCACACACCTGACAACATTATCACATTAATACATACAATCCCACTAATATTTTATACCTATTAAAGTGAATTTGTAAGGCGCGTTGGTGGCATTAAAAATTAAAACAAAATCCCCATCAAACAGTTAAATATTGCTAAGTTACTTAGCAACGTTATAAGTCTTTTTATGACAGAAGGGGGCAAAGGGGAACCGCAGATGTGTTGCCGGCCTAAGATTCTTGAAGGCCCTCTAAGTTATAACTGTTTAAGTATTGTAACCGCTAACTATGTAATGTGTAAGCAAAATTCAATTCAATGACCGAATTATTGAATAAAACTGACCTGGAGAACATGTGAATCGAGTCTTTCCGCATTTCTGTCTCACACTATCGGCCCGGTTAATCGGCTTAGGTTCAATGAATTGCACCCCACAGGCGACTTCATCAGAATTATCTCCACAGTCGTTGATGCCGTCGCATCGCCACCAGTACGGCAAGCAGTTGCCGTTGTCGCACTGGATCATCCAGTCTAAGCAAGAGCTGTTCGCGGGGAAACTGAATGGGGTCTCTGTGGTAGGTCGAGGGAGCAGCTTAGAGTGGCCGATGTGTGTACAATTCTTCTCGTCTGATGATTCCACGTCGCTGCAGTCGTTTTCACCATCGCACACCTAATAAACATAATTACTTTTAATGCTCTGTTCTTTTATACTAACCTAAAAATTTAGCAGTATGGAAATGGTAATGTCTATTCTATCTATATGTCTATCTACCTTTAGTCTACGTAGGAGTGAATGCATTGAGGATATTTCCGTTCCCGTCCCCTTCCCACCATTTTTTATAAGAAAAGCGAGAGAGGGAAGAGACTAGAATTAGGTCTCCGGTGTGCAATTTAACACAGAACCCGTTACTATATTTGCACTAGTTGATTCAACGTTAATGAACTGTATGACATGTGTGGAAAAAGCACATACTGCCTTGACGCTTGGAAACGAGGAAGATTATATTCATGATGATGATGATGATGATGATGATGATATTATCCCCTTACCCATGACTTGTAGATGCACTTCCCGCTGGGGCAGCGGAACATGTAGGGCGCGCAGGTGGAGTTCCTGCAGCGGTCGTCGCGCTCGTCCTCTCCGCCGGGGCAGTCGGTCTCGTTGTCGCACACCCACGAGTTAGGTATGCACATGCCGCTGCTGTCGTTACACGCGAAACTGTGCACGGAGCAGTTCACCTGCGTGCTTGGTCGCTTCACTTGACTCTATCAACATATACCACATTTAGATCCTACGTCGATATTAGGAGCAGTAATCTTACTAATATTATAAATGCGAAAGTTTAGATGGATAGATGGATGTTCGTTACAGTTTGTAGCCTAAACAGCTGATCAGATCTGGATGAAATTTGGCATAGATGTAGAGCATAGTGTGGAAGAACACATAGACACTTACTTTTGTTTTTTTTTAATACCACGCAGACGTAGTCGCGGACGATATCTAGTATTACTAATAATATTATATAAATGTAAATGTATGAGTATAAATTGATTGATGAAAAACGATACAACGGATCTAGATTTGTCACAGTTAGAGATAGTCTGAAACACACAAACTCATACATAATATAAAAAACGATAAATTGTTTATTGTATAAACACCGAGTTTGATGCATATATATCAAAGTTTCATAGGCAAATATACAAAATTATAGAACATTTAGAACATATTTCCTGTTACCATTCCAAATATGTTTGAGGGTCGTTCTATAGTCAAATGGCAGGATTCGAACACAGCGCCAAAAACTGCTATTACCGTTTTATATTATGCGAGTGTGTGCCCACTTACATTCAAGGTACACAAACTATTATTTAAATATGTTACACTAGCTTTCGCCCGCGACTCCGTCCGCGTGAAATTAAAAAAAAACAAAAGTGCTATATGTTCTTCCAGTCTATCCTCTACATCTATACCAAATTTCAATGAAATCCGTTCAGCCGTTTAGACTCTAACAAACATCCATCCATCCATGCACCCATCTAAACTTTCGCATTTATAATATTAGTATGAAATATGATTATAAAGAGACAGGGAGAAGAGGCTGCATGTATTATGGCCGAATTACAAAGTCACTTACTGAAGGTAAAACTTGACTGTTTTTACATTTTAGATAAAAAACATACATTAGAGACTTTATCAATAGTGTTATAGAGATACTAACATACAGGTGCTAAATCATTTGTATTTACCGTGCAGTTGCGTTCATCGGAGTCATCCTTGCAGTCGTTGTCGCCATCGCACACCCAGCGTTTATCCACGCAATTACCGTTACCGCACTGGAATTCATTCTCGCTGCAGTTATGTTTGCCACAGTCTGCAAAAAATATATAAAATAATGTCTTCCGTTCGTATGCACATTAAATAAATATATAGACTAGACTTAGTGAAAATTTTCACCAGTAATTTCTCTGACAGGTAATATATCAGTGAAAAACATTCAAGTGAAATGTCAACTATGCTTACTCTATATATTTTTTAATCTCTTTTTATATCATAAAGTGGCAAACGACAAGCGGCCACCTGAATCCGCCAAAATGGCGAAGTGACCACTGACCATAGACATTCGTAATAGCGAATGCGTTGTCTAATCATAATCGACGGAGGAGGAAAAATAAAGAATATTTCCCCTTTCTATGCGTCTCCTCCAATGTCGAATCGTTCCCTTCCCATCCTTTTCTTATAAGAAGAAAGGGTAGGAAGGAAAAAGGGACTAAAGTTCCTCCGAATCTCTGACACCAAAGTACTGTGACGTCATAATGTCATACCTTTCTCGTCAGTCATATCTGAGCAGTCGATGTCTCCGTCGCAGCGCCACTGCGGCAGGTAGCAGCTGCCGTTGTCGCAGGCGACGCGCGGCGGCGCGCACACGCAGCCCGCCTCGTCCGAGCCGTCGCCGCAGTCGTCGTTGCCGTCGCAGCGCCACGACTGGGCTATGCACATGTCGTTCTTGCACGAAAACTGATCCTGTCAATATCATACTAATATTATAAATGCGAAAGTTTAGATGGATGGATGGATGTTTTTAGAGTTTGCAGCCTAAACGGCCGAACGGATCTCTATGAAATTTGGCATAGATGTAGAGGATAATCTGGAAGGACACATAGGCTATTTACTTTTGTATGTTTTCATACCACGCGGACGGAGTCGCGGGCAAAAGTTAGTATTAATATAAATACTGGATGTTCCTAGACGGCGTCATCCGCATGTAATAATAAAAATTATATTTTATTGTTTACACTTGTATAATTTTGTGCAAATGTTAAAATTCAACTGCACAAACAACGAAGGCCTTATCCATTGGCTAACAATTACCGTTATGATGGCAACCTTGCTTCTTTGATGCTATTAGATTGTAGTTTTTATCCCTTTCCCACATTACGGTTTTTGCAAATTATTTACTCCCTAAGTTTAATAACGTGAAAATACCTGATGCGTGTCGTAAGTGCCTACAAAAGCCCTAGCTTTTAATAAAAAAAAGAGTTGTTCATAATATCTCTTTATATATTTAATAGCTGTGATTGCTGACATCTTTACATAAAGAAGTGAACACACACTGTTCACGCATTATAATAGTATAGATATACCTACCGCAGCGCAGGTAGCTCCTGGCTTCTTCGGACAGGTGAGGTTGGCGTACGGCTCGACGAGATTAGGGCACAGGCATTTGCCGTGCGATTTAACAAAGCCGTCGGGACAGAGACAGCTGAAAGAGTTGGCCGGCCCGCCCAGGCACAGCGCGTCGCAGCTCGTGTTCTTGTACGAGCATGCATTGCTACCGTGTTGGATGAAGTGTGCAAACACCTTTAAACCCATCAGACCCGAGAAGGAACCGTTAATCGTTATAACGTTTTGACCGTTGTCTTTATCGGCTATAAATATCGATTTGGCTTTCCAATCGTCCCAATACATTTTATCCTTTAACACGGCGACCGCGAATGGATGCGATACTTTCTCGTCGTTCACTAAAATTTTCTTAAAATACTGTCCATTCAAATCGGCACTGGCTATATAATCTTCCATTGCATCCACCCAGTATATTCTCTCTGACATTTGATCTATAGTTATGCCATTAGGCCATTGCACGATCGGTTTTTCGAATAGTCTCACAATATGCGATCCATCGAGATTAGATCGAGAGACTGAAGGGTTGTTCCTATCCCAGTCTGTCCAGAACAGATAGCCAGCTTTAGGATGCACGACTATACCTCGCGGTTTCGATAACACATCTGGACCTAAAATCGTAACTCTCATTCTCCCCTCGCTAGAAAGATCCGTTCGTACAGCTTCGATTTTCTTTCTCATGCCATCAACAAAGAATAAAACGTTAGATATCCAATCGAGAGCCATTCCTTCAATACTGGCTAGATCTGTATCGACCACGACTTCCTGAACGAATCCCGTCTCGAAACACTGACGACTGATCTTATCCACTTCGATATCGGCCCAGTAGATGCAATTATTTTTCATATCAAATTCAATAGCAACAATGTTCTGTTGGTCCTTGATTGGGAAAATAGTAGTATTATCTGATAAATCAATTCGAGCGATTTTATCTCTTAAGGCAACTAATAGGAATTCCGTTGGCTCGTCGAGTGGGCAGGGGATCTCATCGGGGTTGTAAGGTAAATATCCAGAAGTTGTGCAAACATCGCCGTCGATCTTTCTGTAGCCTTTAGTACGTAGATAATATTCGCCCGGTCGACAACCCGGTGGGATCGAATACGGATCGTATTTCGAGGTCTTATTATGTTCGCATACGTTACGAGAAAGAACGAATCCGAAGTCGCATTCGAAATCTCTCCTACCACATTCGCACACTTCTTTCCTTATGGGACCGTCGTAGTCGATACCGTTATAACAATTTGTGTGAGCGAGCCGACGTTGGAATACGTCCCTAGTACCCAATACACAGGAAGCCGCAGTATTCGGTGGTGAAGGAGACCAATCTTTGTAATCGTCCGCCGTACAATTGCGCGGGAAAGCTTTCTGTAGATCTATAGTTATGATTATCCACTGATGTTGTTCATTTGCCGAACCGAACATTGTGAAAACTGTTGTATTTTCTCCGGGTTCGGTCATCAGACCGTAGATCCTAAGATCGTTGGCGTTAAATCTACAAAAAAAAAAGAATTATAAACTTACAGTCAAAGTATTTAAATAAAAAAAACATATTATTTTTACTTACTGATAAGAATTCCATTCAATACCCTCATTTGTAGAATAGAGGATCTCTCTGGTTTCGCTCAACATTTTGAAGTATTTAACAGCGACCAGCACACCGCCGTGATCCCCGTAGTTAAAGAAGTAAAAGTCCTTGAGGATTCTCTTCCAGGTGAGGCCAGCGTCTCGGCTCAGATAAACCCCGGGGATACCTTTCAAGGACCGACCCACAACACCAGTCGCCATTATGATCCCCGGCGCAGATTTAGAACTCATTATACTTGCGGACCTGTAAACAATTAATATCTAGTCTAGACTCTAACAAACATCAGTTAAATACACTACAATAGAAAAGAACCAGAGGTACTAATATGTGAAAAACTAAAACGGTGGTAGCGTGATTTTCAAACAATTTTTGAATAAAAAAAATGCATGAATACATCTCCCATAATGATTTATTCACAAAAAAATAAAAACATATATGCAACCGAAATCAAGCACCGTGCAATACCAAATCTACTGTAGGTAATGTTATTCGATACACATTCTACGCCACTCTAATAATTTTACCTCATAGCATTGCTTATTACATTTCCAGGCGGGCTGTAAATAAAGTAACCAATTAGGTAAAAAAGGCATTGTTATCTATACTCTATACTGTTATAATAAAGCGTAAACACACACTTCTTTGTTGCCTAAGATGTCAGCAATTACAGCATATTTTTGAATAATTCTTTATTTCATAAAAAGCCCTACACTTATGTCATGCTTTAGGCTATATATTTTCACGCCATTAAACTTAGGGGGTAAATATTTTACATAAAAACCCTAATGTGGGGAAGAGACCATAAGTTGCTGCCAACATCAAGAAAGAATGATTGCTAAGGTTTGTCATGTCATGTCATGTCTTTTTGACATTTGCTATTGATAAATGAAAAATGTAAACAATAAAATAAAGTTTTTATAATTTCACGCGAATGAAACCGCACGCGAACAGCTAGTTTTTGATATAATCGAGGACGTTTATTTCCTATCCATTCTAATGAAAGGGCAATTCACGCTCATGATGCATTTAGGTCAACTTCTTCCAGTTTACAATTAGTAATTCTTTATAGAAACGAACTTAATTCTTTGGCTGTACATATCCCACCAATGTACTAACTTTATGTAAACTTCTATGACTTTCCTTATGTCCAAATAGGATAAACAAGAATACATAACGGTGCAACGTTCCTTGGAACGGAAAGTGATCGTATTCACAACACCGAGTCAAGTTCAAGACGATAACATTGCTTGGTTGAGTGATAATCTAATTATTACCGCAGAGTACATAGGCGACGTATATAAAGGGTTTGATGACCGATGTATTTATTAATTCACTTATATACTTGTAGAATTTGTTTACCAATAAAGTATTTAATAAGAAGTTTAAAAATATTGACAATTTTGTTCGTGAATGTTTTTAATCATTGTTAAGGAACTGTGTATTTCTGGATTATTTTATCTGTATTAAAAAACATAGCAATAAACTAGTTATAACTTTAGCTTATAATGTTCTTTTAAGAACTCCGGTTATAACGACATACGTTACAAAAGAAATAGAATCGATAGGTTATATACATCGAATTTATTGATACGTAAAATAATTAAAAATAACAATACTAAATCAATTTGTTATTTTATCGCTTGTCTAATCGGTAACAAATAGGACACTAACGATAAGGCAATGACTCAAGTCAACATTTATTGACTAGTTTAATACCTAAGGCGACAAAAAATGTACACCAATTTAAATATATTTCAAACTATAATTTCCGAGTCAACGACCTCCTACCAAAAAATCTTATTCAATTTGAGAGCTGTGACGTCACAACGTTATTGACAATCGATTTAATTTTCCTTAAAAGAAATACAAGGAAATAGAGTAAATCTTACCTTGTGACTGGATACAACTGGCTAAATTTCTGGCACAAGTGTAGACTACAGGATTTCTCCGTTTGATTCGAATCGCTGCAGCTGATTGGCTTTCCTACAAAAATATACCACATTTTATTCACATACTAGCTTTCGCCAGCGACTCCGTCAGCGGGGAATTAAAAAAAAAACTTAGTAGCCTATGTGTTCTTCCAAACTATGCTCTACATCTGTGTCAAATTTCATTGAAATCCGTTAAACTGTTTTGGAGATACTTAGTAACAAACATCAGTCCATCTAAACTTTCGCATTTATATTATTAGTATGATATAGATTACCAACGTTTATATCACTTAAATCTCTCAAAGATAAAATAAATCATTACCCATGCATGTGTGAAGACGAAATATTTTAGAACTGAGGTAGATGGAAGTCCGTATCTGCCTACCCCTCTGGGTTAAAGCGTGAGTTGTGTTGTTTAAGGGAAGGATGGTTCGGAATTTATTATTTAATTTATGATTATAGCCATTAAAGTAAGGTATCGTTCATTCAAAGTAATAATTGATATAAAAATGCCGTTCTCGAGAGAGAATTCCGTCTCTGATGCACAAATAGGGGCGTATTCAACGTATACACGATTGATAAGCGAGATAGAATTTAATATTTCCTTGAAATATAATCAGTCGGTGACTGTATTGGTTTTTTTAAACAAGCTGTCGTTTAATACGAATTACGAGTATGTTAATTGCTTTATGTAATGTGATATCTATTTATGAAAACTTGCTGTCGCCCGCGACTCTGACCGCGCGGAATTAAAAAAAAAAACTTAGTAGCCTATGTGTTCTTCCAGACTATGCTCTACATCTGTGTCAAATTTCATTGAAATCCGTTAAACTGTTTTGGAGATACTTAGTAACAAACATCCATCCATCTAAACTTTAGCTTTTATGATATTATTAAGAATTAAGATATATTCTTACCATTTTCGTCTTCCGCCGGTGGTTTAATCAGTGACCATGTGACTCCGTGGTCGAAGGTGATGAGGGAGACGAGGTGTTCAGGCTCTATGTCGGCGATCAGAGACTTTGAGTTGACCTTGGACGCGATGTAGATGCCCTTCAAACCCTCCACACGGTACAGATCCGTGAACGCATCATCCGTTACATCTCTACAAGGAAAATTGCCTTGTTATATAAAAAAATAACAATATTAAATAAGCCTTGTTTTTTTCCCTTTAAATATAAATCATTGAAAACAATTGTAAACTTAAAATCTCCGAGCTATACAACACACACGTATCAGCTAGCTAGCTTCTAGTGTGTCACCTAAAATAATAAAAAAAAAAATCTGAAGCTAATTTATAACCACAGATGTCTATATACATGAAACTTTTTTATCGTTCCACAATGAACTGGCCATTAAGCATTTCTTAGTAATGCCAATCGCTACCGTATGAGATTCCTCGAAACATGATACATAGTCTGTCTAAATTCGATTAACTAAACTTGTTGGAATGAACATTGACATTTAAACACCGACATACAATGATGTTATTTAAAATCAAATGCAAGGGTTGATAATTATTTTGGACATTGCAAAGTAACTTTTAGATATCTCAGGTGCACTTTAGAAAACCATACTTTCAGTACAGTTCATGAAGTCGTCGGTTAATCTAAAGGAGACACCACATCTATTTCTATATAAGTTTCCGTAAAAAGCGCGGTAAAATTTAAAACTTACTCCAACCAGCTATCCTTCCAATTGCCTTGAGGGAAGTAGCACAGAACTTGTTCCAAACTCAACACAAAGTTGTACTGTGTGAAATTGTTGCTTATCTCTGACACATACAAGTTGGTTAGGTTTTCAGTGTGCATGACAGAGATGAATATACGTTTGTCCGTCACATCCGCTATGTGGAACTTCCTCCTGTCCAGTTCTGTTTGGAACTCGGCCTTGTAGAATGGACCTCGTTGATGCGAAATGTAGAGGTCTAACGTGTTATTCTGAAACAAAAAACGACCAATGATTTTGTAAGCCACAATAATAGAGGTAATGTTCATAAAAAAACTGTGGTATATAATTAAGAGACCTTTTACATCTGTCCTTTTATTCAACAAAAATCAAGACTTTCGATAATTTAATAAAAATAAGCACGGCAATTGAAATTAATACGATATCAAGAAACAAATAAAGACGATAAAAGAGGTGATATTTTTCTCGCCTTTATTATAAAAACTTTTTTAATTACCTACATACATAATCGTTAAAGAAACCTGTTCGGTCACTTGCACTAGGAATAATAATTAAAAACATACATTACACGTGTTACCAATACTAAGAATCTATTAATAATTTATAATAAGAGGAAAATATTGTTCAAAGGCGCTTGATAGGGGAGTGTTGATAATTATAAAATACTCTACATTCTATAATCAGCATCAGAAAAAATAATAATTGTGGTAAATAAAGTTTGTTGTCCAAGTCCTACCGGCAAAATTCACGATTTACGCAACATTGGCTTTTGCAAGCAAAACTATTATATGCAAAATTTAAAGATTGTCACACACGATGACAATGACCAAGTAAGTTCATATCAGTTTTATGTCCTTTGAAACCTCGTTATGGCAGAAACTAGGACAAAAGCTCCATTAGTTCGTGCACCTTAGATAGTCGTGTGACAATTATTTCACACTTAGATGGAAAACTGCATTGTGTTTACAAGTAGTTAATTTATTTCAATTTAACGTACTCCTATTTCATATAAATAACTCAAGATAAACTTGAAGTCACAGAAGTGCGTAAATTGTATCACGGATCAAAAAGGACTTGCACCGGATGTAGTCTTCCTGGATAGAAATGAAACGGTCATTGTTAAATACGTCACTTATATTAATATATTGTCCATATATTAAACTATAATGAAGGATGCACCGTATTCGGGGATTCCCCGCTTATTTACGACCGTGTTAGTAACCAATAAAAATGCACCTTTAAACTCGTAGTTACGCTTCACGTGTGCAATAAAATATCTCTTAAAATAAAAAATAAAAGAAGCTAGCAGAGGCAATCC
This sequence comes from Papilio protenor, assembly GCA_029286645.1. Lineage (NCBI taxonomy): Eukaryota > Metazoa > Arthropoda > Insecta > Lepidoptera > Papilionidae > Papilio > Papilio protenor. Next base: position 3,762,444 of record JAGSMZ010000043.1, read on the forward strand.
AATCCAACGGGTAGATACGCAACGACTTTCGAAAAAGTTACGTAATATTTTTAACATTTTCGCATTTTAATGAAAATAACAATATCTTCTAAATTGCTTACCAATTTTTTTAAAATATCAAAACAAGGTTATAGCCGTTTTGATACTGTCGAAACACTATATGCTAAAGATTCAAGTCATGGTCGAATTGCAACATAAAATCATTCAAACATAAATTTCAATTATCCTTGTAACTAGATACCATGCATTCTATATGAAAAAGATTCATGTTTTTTAAAGCTTTTATCAAAAAACCCATTGAATCATAAACATGTGATGATTACTGAACGTGAATTGAATATCAGAATATAAAAGTTACTTTAACTGTTGCGTACAATAACATAACAATAGTTTAACATCATCACCATCACCAGCTCACATACGCCCCCACTAAGGGGCTCGGAACCTAACCTAAGTAAGGGTGACTAGGCCATAGTCAACCACGCCGGCCCACTACGGGTTGGTAGGGTACTGTGCAGGTTGCATCACGATGTTTTCCTTCACCGTAAGAACGTCGAGTAAATTATGTACATATGAAAATCTAAAATCACATTGGTATATGGCGGGATCCGAACCCAAGACCTGTAAATTAAAACTCTGAGCCACCGACGTGTTTTACATAGTAAACACATATTAAAAAAATCCTTTAGCTCGCGTGACAAAATATTTTATAGCCATCATGTTTATCCGTACACTCAAAAAAAAAGTTTACCGTACCAAATGTTTGTTACATTTACGGTTAACTTTCTATTTTACATAACACCCTTATTTATAAATGTTACACTTTCTCCGCATTATTTTAATAATGAAAAAAACTATAGTACAGTATACAACAGTTATCAAGCGTCATTATTTCCTGTCCAGTATGATAGTTGTTTGTACAACAAAAGATAATCAACAAGTAATTAACGAGAAAAAAATATCGCGTGATCTTAGAATATAAATATAAAAGAGAACGTTATGGATACGCCTCACGGAAACGTTATTTGGCTAAACATCCATTTACTAAATTAGGCCTTAGGGACGACTGGTTCAAAACATATCTATACATATAATAACATTGGAGTCTCTGTTTGTAATATCAAAAGAAAAATACCAGGTTTCGGGAAGATGATGTATTTGCGTTATTGATAACGAAGATTGCATTTAAAAAAAAATTGTCTGTCTATCTGTTCGCAAGCTGCGTTTGTTCTGGGTAATAGCCGAAACGGCTGGATCGATTTCGACGGGACTTTCACTGGAGGGTAGCTGACATGGATAGGCATATTATAGGCCTTTTTTTCATTCCGCGCTTTCAAAATGGCGTAGCGGGTGGTCCAAATTTGCGCTAACAAAGTTTGCGGGCGACAGCTCGTTTTGCTATAAAACTCCGCTATACTTGTATTACTCGTAATACATTATTGTTGTCACTTTCATACTCTTTGACAGAAAAAAGACTACTATGTGTACTATTTCTTGCTCTTGACTTCGCATGGAAGGAATTAAAAAAAAACTTAACGTAGCCTGCGCATTGTATTAGACTATTTTCTTTATCTGTGCCGAATTTCATCAAGATCCGTAAAACCTTTTTGGAGAAACAAAGTAACATACATCCATCCATTCAAAGTGCTAATAGCAAAAGTATATGTTCACAGTGGGACTAAAAAATTACGTTAACATAGCAGTAATTAAATTAAAAAATACTTCAACTGAGTACTTCACAAAGCCACAGTTGTTACGATATAATATGACTAAGAATTAAAAACGACCTTTGTTTAAACGTTCGATAATAGACGGGAAGTACGCCAAGGATTTTTGACGTCTTCTAGAATAAAAAAAAAACTTTCTAAACCGTTATCAAAAATTATAAACATTAACATAGCTTTAGAAACTTTAAATTATTCTCATGTTACATATACAACAGCAAATTTAGCTACTAATGAAAATAAATACGAATTTATAATTAGCGATTCAAAAATTCTTTGACCTTGTTTACAATCGTGTTTGTACTTGACTAAAAATAATATAATACATTGTTTTTTTAGCTTCATATTCAACAACTTTGTAACTATACACGGATACACGGAAAGAAAGAAATCTTATAATTTTTTACCTTACGAACATAACGCATAAAATTAAAACTGTATAGTCTAAATAATCAATTTGAAGTAGGGACTAGCTTTTGCCCGCGAATCCGTAACTCCGATTTGAATTAAAAAAAAAACAAAAGTAAATAGCCTTTATTCTTCCGTTCATCCTGTATATCTATACCAAATTTCATCAAAATCCGTTCAGCAGTTTAGCCTACAAACTAATAAACATTCATCCAACTAAACTTTCGCATTTATAATATTAGTAAGAAGTATATCTTGAGGCATCACAAACGGTTTCGTCTATCAGTAACTTTATCAGGCCTGTTAGCGAAATTAGCATTGAGAGTGACGCCTGTCCAGTACTCATCTGCTGGTAAATTAACCAATTTACACTGAATTCTTTGTACCTACGTACATTACACATTGCTTTGAATCACGTTACTCTAACCACAAAATATTAGCCATTTTAACAGTTGAATTCCATTGCCTTGACACTTGTTTTAATACATATCGTTATCCTTTTCTTTCTCTTGAACAAAACAGAGTACAACATATATTAATAGATGTTTTACGTCAGTGTTACTCTACGCTTTATTTCACTTACAGGATATTTTATAAATACACTAAGTTGCATTTTAAATTGTCGAAAATGTACGCCACTTTTGAGTATTTATTTTGATTAACTAAAAACCACTTAGATTAGATATTTAAAGTCTAAAGGTCAAGTGTTTGATCCCAATGTCAGTTCTTAATGAGTTTTGAATGAGTTTCTGTTTTGCTTGCAATTACTTATGTACGAAACGAAAAAAATAGGAGTACAATTTCTTAATGTCACGATATGCAAAATAAACAGTCTTAAATACAGCAATTATGAACCGGTATAAATATTTTATACTTGGAGAGCTATGTAAAAAGCTTAAAAAGAGTTTTGCCTACATTTTTTTACTTGTAAAACTATTGATTTTCATACATTTGTCTTATTTAACATTCTATCTATGTGTGGGTAGTTAAGGGGGTGTACGCAAGTTTATCAAACTATAATACAAACAATAACCGTATCCGTGGAGTTTCTGCTTACATTATTATAAACAATATTTATCATAACAGGGAGCGTAGATGTGGGTGTTGATATTGTATAACGATATTTGGTTTTCGCCAAAATAATTAACTCATAACACGAAAGCGAAGCGGAACGGAAGCGAAACGTAAAATAGAGTACCTACTAACACCTATAGCCGTCAAGTCTGGTTTACTTAATTCCAATCCAGTAACACAATCGCGCTGGACTGTTTAGACGATAGTGTTTATATTATCAGATGAGATGTAAACACAGATCAATCTGGTCTGGTCTAGATAGTGTCAACAGCCTAAGAGTCGTCCCCACACAACTAAATGCATCGCTCCCCCACTGCATATATCTAGGACACAGTAATGACTCAAGACCATATCCGGTGTTTACAAGCATCGGGCGATACTAACTAGTATCGTATTGCTACGATGTGCTGACACCTTAATAAAGATAACCACACGTTAAAATACATCTAGAATGTTCCTCAAGCATACCATCGAATACTGCAGTGAGCATTAAATAGTGAACATTACCACGATCAAATTTTACTTCTTACTAATATTATAAATGCGAAAGTTTAGATGGATGGATGTTTGTTGGAGTTTGTTGCCAAAACGGTTAAACGGATCTCGATGTAATTTGGCATATATGTCTCTACATCTCTGATAGTCTTGAAGAACGCGTAGGCTACACGCTTTTCTTTTTTATTAATTTCACGCGGACGGAGTCGCGGGCGAAAGCTAGTTAATTTATTAAAGAAGCGCCAATAGCCTAATAGTTAAGGATACAGACATCCGAGCACGTGGTCGTAGGTACGGATTCCGACAATCAATAACCATATAAGAAGGTTAGAGTTATAAGTAAAATTAAAAAAATAACGCACAATATTTTTCTTGTATGCATACAATAAACTCCTTGAGTACAATTAAAACAAGCTTGTTTTTACCTTAACACAGTGACTGTGATAATTTGTTACTCCGCGATAAAACATAATTAATCAATCGTTATCACGAAGTTTAACACATAAACATTAATAAGAAAATGAAATGAAAAAAAAAAACAGAAAATTTCATCGCATTTTAATCTCATATAATTTATTTTTACTTACTTATATAAAATCATGATTATTTTAGTATTTTTATGAGTAAAGTTACAACGCCTAGTGATTCACTGACTAAAGTGCACTTTGGATTTATTTTATAGCAGTTATTTTTTTATGTAGGTATATTATTCATAATTTTAAATGTATACGAGATGAGATCTTAAATCATCAGAGATCTGAGTAAGAATTATTCTGAATCTACTTTTAAAATCGATATTCCATATTGTATATTCTAGTACACAAAGATTCTACTATCTATCAAATGATAACGCCACTTTCGTTTATAGCACCAAAACAATAACAAAGTGACCTGAGTCACATGGACATTATCGGACAAATACAAAGATAAATTTCTAAATAAAATGCTTCCCTTTCCAAAGTAAATGAAGGACGTCAAACGATTTGATAACGAAATCAGATTACGCGCGTGTTTGTTCAACTATGTACGGCTTCGTCGTAAATAGAACTACCAACGTGTAGGTTATAGATTTATTTTTAAGAACTATAAAAGCAGGCACACCTTTGACTAAACAATTCACAACAATTGTGCGATTGTCGATTGTTCTCAGCTAATTCAACTGTTTAGTTGCACAACTAAAATAAAGTAGTGTGCACACCTTCATATAAGCTAATAGTTATCAAAGCGAGACTAAACAGTTGTGCGATAGTTTAGTTTCAGGTGTGCGCGCGCTCTAAATATTTATGTCACGTTAGGAAAATACACTATTCGCATATAATACATACTTCAGATTACTTTAAAACAGCGTTTCTGAAAGTTTCATCGTATAATTCACACTAGATTCTAGTAGCCCAAGTAATCCTATCTTCATAGAAATAGCTACACGGTATCAATAACATCGCAGTCATATTCAAAATAATCTCTACGACGATTGAATAGAAGCCTTTGAGCTAACGACAAACCGATTTTAAGTCACAATAAATCAGTTATAGGGACAAAAGAACACGAACACCATAAAGTAACAAAGAATTAGAAAAAACTCAACATAAGCCATCAATAAACACAATACCTGTAAGTACAATATAAATATATATAGGAGTATTACATCTGTGTATAGCCGTACTAAATCCACTTGCAGCGAGGAAGTGCTTTGTCAAGTGAATAATACGAAGCGAGATTGCCCCGCTCCTAACGCGTATGCTCCTATATAAATGCTTGATACATACGGATCATTGTTCGACGTCCTTTTCAATTATTTTAACGTTCCTTTAATAATACTCTATTGATATAAGATAACTTGGTATACTTTAGTTTGCGTAAACAATACGCCATTTCACTCATCTAATTAATGTTTCTGTGACTAATAGTCAATGTTTATTTAAATTAAAAGCATAATAATGATTTAAGGATAACTGATCATCGAAATTAGAATGCATTTGTTAATCCTTACAAGAGTCTCTAAAGTAAACATTAGGTTAAAGATAAAACTTGACCTTTTTTTTATGTTTGTTAAGCTAGCGCTTGACCACGATCCCATTTGAAGAAAGTAATGATGCTGTCGAAAGATGGTATGCCCTAGCTTAATAATTAACTGTTTACTCTTCTAACTTGGTAAGTAAATAAGTATAGAACAACAATTAGTAATTTAGTTATATGAATCAAAGTTTTAAATTAAAAGAAATATTTCATACAGTGAAATAAATAGCAGGTGGTCAATGCCATCATTGATCATTAAATCTTTCAAAGGAATTCGGAAGGAATCGATTGAGGTACGCAATTAAAAAAAAATCTACTTACGTCTTTTTGCCTCATAGCAAACATGTAATCTCCTTTGATCTGGAACTCCTTGGCATCCGCGAATAAGACTTTAGCATTTATCATATCTTCAGGATCACTGACAGAGAGTACAGTGCTGCTACGATTCGGCTCCCAGCGCTCCAAATAGAACATCTTCGGAAAACCAGGTCCCGAAGACCAGTAGAATGTCTTCACATAGCTCTGGATGAGAGTAAATGTCTTGCCACCGTTGAAAGTCATATAGAGCTAAAAAATAAATACATAAATTAACTAGCTGTCGCCCATGACACTGTCCGCATGGAATTAAAAAAAAAAAGCAAAAGTAAGTAGCTTATGTGTTCTTACAGACTATCCTCCATACCAAATTTCGTCAAAATCCATCCATCCATCCATCTAAACATTCGCATTTATAATATTAGTAAGTATCAAGTAAGATAGGAAAAGGCTTATACCTGCCTAGACGTAGATTAGAAATATATACAAGGACGACATTAAGAGTATCCGAAACCAACATGCATTATACATATGAATATGTAAGTTGCCAGGAAGCCCTTAATCTGTCTACCCTTCTGGGATATGGGCGTGGTTATCTTGTTGTTGATATAAAGAAATAATTAAAGAACAAATTAAGCTGTTGAAACTACTGTATGATAAGGCTACATACTAATAATTTTGTTATTTAAATGTCAAGACAAGGAGAGATGAGAAAACAACAATATAATAAACAAGCTTTTGTCCATGACTTTATCTACATGGAATTAAAAATAAACTTAGTAAGTAAGTACATCTGTGCGAAATTTCATTGTGATCCATTAAACTGTTTTAGAGATAAGTAATATAAACATTCATCCATCCATCCAAAGTATGATATACTAACCATACGATTACGGCCAACTTTATCCAAAACAACAAATCTTTTTGGATTATCTTCATCAAATAACAACTCACTGGGGTGAAATGTGAGCTCTGATCTGAGTATATTTTGACCATTATTATCAGTATAATACAACCTCTTATTGGTGGAATCAACAAAAACACACTGTAACAAAGAAAATTTGTCAAATTATTCCTAAATAAATAGTAGATCTATATTTTATAACTCATTAACATTAATAAAACCATAGAAATTTCACTGAGTATAATAAACAATCAATGCTTTTGTTGTTACAATTTCTAACATACCGCATAAAACAAAGTGATATCTTAATATCTAAATTGAATATCTGTTTAACTGCACTACAACACTAAAAAATACATATCAAGTACTAAGCTACTAAAAATAGTACACTTAGTTTTAATTGGCTTTATTCAGCTGTTCAAACAGTTCAGGTCATTGATCTTTAATGCTTTTATATATCTACTGTGTAGTTCAAAATGAGTTTCAGATTTGATAAATCAATATTTAATTTCCAAGCAATATAAATAAAATTAAAGAGTGTATCAATGTGCATTTTATATATTTTATACACATATTATTTACATTACTTATAACAAATAATCAATTGTTAAAAAATTCCCCATTGTTTACAAGTTATGTCCATACCAGCTAAACTCCAATAAAGCATTAATATAATAAAAATAAAATAGAAATGTTTAACATTCTTCTGCAGTTCCTTTAATGTTAAAAATGTTCTTTGGCTTTTGTTCACTTAACACCATGATTGATGGGTCTTTGTCTTCTAGAAAAAAACTTACTATCATAACATTTTAAAGTAGAAATTACTTACAAACTCTGGATGTTTTGGATGGTTGTAGAACCTGTCTAGCTGAGCATATCCACTGTTTGGTGTGTCATCCAATCTGAAGCTCTCTGTTTTATTGACAATTGTCTGACCATAGTTGTAAGAGATGAAGAGAGCTGATGGTGATAGTGTGCCATTGCTCCTTGGACTAGAATCTCTTGCTAAGCAAATTATGACCTTGGACCCCTCGCCTACCCAATGCACCATCAATTGCTGGTGACTGTCATTGAGATGAGTTGTCTGATAAAACATAAACAAAAATAGTTAGTATAGTTGACACTATAAATATATTGTTTAAAAAAAAATTATGAACTGCTAAAAATCATAGGAATAAAATTAATATGGATTTGAATTTATCCGTAATCAAAATTTACCAATACGTACTTTGTCTTTGTGCAAATTATTGCTTAATCATTATGAATCAAAAATAGAAGAAAAGGATCAAAATACCTACGAAACGTCAAAAGACATTTATAATTGAAAATGAAATAAATCGTAGTAACGACTGAGGCGACATAAAGGCAAAATAACAAAGGGGAGAGTGATTCTCTGTAGTTAATAAGGAAACGGTGCATTACCCATGTACTTATATTTTTCTCGAGAGCCGGCGCCGGGGTCGTTGGCGCTTCGCGTTTTTTCCTTTCCAAACGCGAACCATCTCCGACTGTATCGAATTTATTTATTACGAATAATTTCCCGGAACCCTCAAGCGGTTCTTGTGCCACGTATAATGATTTTTCCCACGTTTCATATTCGTGTAAAGACAAAACACACGGAATGAAATACAGCAATGCTATTAAACATATTCGACGTCTTATGACTGTAAACATTTTGTCATCACTGCAATGAAATCACAAACCCAGCCGATCATACACGTAAATTGAATAAAACTGCGCTGTAATTTTTAACAGATTTGACTTTGACAACACAGTTTGACACTGACGGCTGACAAATGTCAAGAATAATTTAAGAGATTATGTAAACATAAAGATTATCAAAACTGACGATGGTTTCTGTAAATTCTGAATAAAATGTCATTTAGAATACCGCAACATATAAAAATATGGACATCTACCCGGTCTCAACCCAAAACACCCTCCTACTCTTAAATTACCTCGTGCTCATATTTATAGTTTTATACATTTCAGTCTTTATCGCACTTTCTAATACATTGTTTTGCTTGTCAATGTTAGTGACCCTATGTAACTGCTTTCTTCACAATACATTGTTGCCCCCTTTTTAAAATTAATAAAAAGGCATGTGATTGCCTTGTACATTTTTTACACACATATATTTTATAATGTCTGGATCTATTCTAAATGTTTGGAATAAAACAAAATTTTGTATATGTTTTTAGTTTTTATTTATCATATAATTACAATACAATCACACTCTGCTTAGCTTGCTGCCTGGCTTTCTGGCGGACTTGTGCGGCGATTCTGTCGAGATCGCGTCTGCCCTGGACAGTGAGGATACGGCCACCGTCTGGCACTTTCTCAACCAACTTCAGGGCTTCAAGTGCCTGCAGTGCCTTCCTTGCAATACTGCCTGATGATCTATGCAATAATACATAACATGTTATCTAACATTTTTCTTATTGTTACCCAATTTTGTAACATTTAACAACTTTTAATGTTTATAAAACCTATTAAAAGCTATAAAATTTTGAACAGACTTTACAAATATGAAAAAAATTCACAATCTACCTTTAATTCAATGAAGTAATTAATTTTTTAAGGATATGCACTGTGCACATCCTTAAAAAAATTAAATTCTTATAAGAATTTGTAGGTATGATAATAGAAAAATGAATAATTTTTAGTAATTAACAGTACATGAGTCTAAATAATGAGAACCAGCTCTATAGACCTACCCTTTGCATTTGCTTAATGATTGCATATTCGAAATTTGAAAGTTGTACAGGTGACTATGATAGCATCAAATGCAATCAGAAACATTGGCAACAGGAGTTAAAACAAAAATCCTACAACACCAAGCACATACCCATCATCAGCTGTAACACCTCAGAAAATAATTTAAGTTAAAGTAAAAACCAGTTATATGTTTTTAGTAGTATAGGTTTTTTTTTAGTTGCTATACTAAAAAAAAAATTATGCACAATTTCTATGGGTTTCAGATATTTTTCTATCCAGCAATATTCAACTGTTTAATCACTTTACAGGACCAATAGAATTGAATATATTGGAAATTATCTAATTTAACTTTTGTATTTTGGATATAAGCCTTGGATTTCAAAATATGTTTTGAATATGCTTTTGCAATCATAAACTTCGACATAAGTTTAGTATATTTTTTCCTATATCTAGTGAAACTAATTACAAAATGAAAAAGGTAAAAGTATAGAATATCTAATCACAATTTAAAAACATTATAATATTTTCATTTTAATAAGTTGTAGACTTGATTAATTTATTAAATTACCTGCAGAAGTGTGATGGGGTTACTCCATTACGTTTACGGCCTCCAAATATTTTAGTGACAGTTTTTACTCCAACCGGTGAGCGAATGTAAACATGACGCAGCACAGCGGCACAACGGACAAAGAACCAGTCGGGATCATAAGGCGCTAGCTCCTTGAACCGACCAGTCTTCACCAGATCCATATGTTCTGGAACCTTTACTTTGCCCGTCCTGTAAATTACAAATTAAGTAAAAATTTTATAACACTTAAAAAATTTTGATTTTCACAACTTTATAAGTATAAAATATACGTACTTTTTCAAGTGAGCAGCCACGGTCTTGACGACCTTGTCTTGTTCGACATCCTTAAGAGTCACGGAACGCATCTAAAAAAAAAACAAATACGATATAAATTAGTTTTCTGAATATAGTGGTTAAACTATTTCGCCTATCACAGACGGTAAACCATATAAATTAATAAAAAAGTAGGTCTTAGATATTCGTGTAATTCATTATTTTAAGTCGCTAACAATTCCTAACTTAATATTTATAGGTTAGGTTGCTTCTCTTGGAATTTGTTTATAGCGGTTGCATGTAGCAACAACTTTTATTTTTACTTCAACACAAAGCAATACAAAGATTACATATTGTTCTATATTAATCTCCAAATATTAGGAAAACATTATTAGAAATTAGAAGCTTGCGAGGTCCTAGTGACGAGATATATGAAGCATGTTTGTAACACTGACAGCACACTAACATTTATAAAAAGAAGTGGACATAAAATTGTAACCATTACCTTAGTATTAAAACTCACTTTTATACCACGAAAGCCTTTACTAATACTTAAATACTCTTTAAAACCATGTGGGAAAACTTAAAGACTCACCTTGCCTTGTGTTGGCAACCGGAAGAAAGAAAGAGACAACCAGTTCAGTGTTGACATATGGAAATAACAAGTTTCCAGAAAAAAGTTGTAAATGTCTATGCCTAAAGTAAAAAAGGTCACAATAATAAATAAAGGCTACAACAAACAAAAAATAAAGTTATTGCATACTGTTCTAGAAACGAAATTCATTAAATATGTTTTAGAATCTATTAAATTAAAAACTAACCAGAACATCATCTCCCCTAAGTAGGATAAGATCCAAATCTCATAGGATCAACGCACGGGGTTTTCGTTCTCCAAATAACTCTATCATCCGTCATCTCAGTCGCCACTCCCTTCTTGATCATGTCTCTTTTCACACAATCCATCATATCTTTCTAGGTATAACTCTACCAAAAGAGGTACCCCTCCACACCCCTCCATAATTAATGTCCTTTTTGTTACATGCGATTCATCCCTCCTTATAACATGCCCATACAATGCTAACCCTTTACTTTAAGGGGAATTTGGGGGTCGCATATTACCAAAAAAAAAAAATGATCCAGAACGGTTTGGCTCAAAGTTGTTTATATCTAAACACATTAGAGTTTTTAATCAATTAATCCTCTTTGACTCTGAGCTATGGTAATTTAAAAAGTTTGCGTAATGTCTTTGTTTATATGTCAAAAATTGGAAAATGGCCGCGAAACATAATTCTATTGTGAACGATGGTAAATGTATTTTCATTGCATTTTCTCTGCATTATATTTTTAGTATTCATATTTTAATTTTATCTCTTAGAGTCACAGGTACATTTGGGTCGACATGACTTGTTAACATTGGAGTTTTAGTAATTTTACTTTCTTTCAGGGCAAACAACATCAGAAGATATTCCATTGACATCCTTAGAGGAAAGTCTTCTTAGTTTAGAAAAGCTTGATAGAGCTTCGCCAGAATTATGGCCTGAACAAAGTAAGGAAATATTCAAATGTAATCAATAAATTTTGCACCTATTGCAAAATGGGAACGGATTTTCAAAAATCCGCGCGTATTACGTTTCATTTCTAATGTTGTCACTCCGTCCACCATTACGACAATCCATTCACTTTCCTAATTTCAGTTATAACGTTCGTATTTTAAACATTTCATTTAAAATGGGTGACGGCAATAACAATTTGTCGATAAGTGACGATAGTACACAACATTCAAATGACTCTTTCGCAGTTCCCGGTGTTTCGGAGTTTGCGAGTTTACAGAATGTCGACCAATCTCCTCCGTCGTGGAAAGGACTTACCAAAGAAGACTACGCTCACATGCGACGTAAGTTTTTACAAATAATTGCTTTTAACTAGCTATCGATTACCTAATTACCACATTACCAACCCGTATTGAAACTAAATATCGTGTCTATTTTGACTTAACGTAATAAAACACAGTGCAAGTATAGTACAAGTTGTTTAGATTTTTCAGTTACCAATTTTAGGTTTTAGCAAAAATCATTACTTTATCTATTAGCCAAATTCTATTGTTTAGTAAAATTCCAACATAAGTAGTTTATTCAATTTTAGTTAGCATCCCAAAACTCCACACACTAAGTATAATAAAATTTTGCAGAACTCGGATCACTGACAACAAGCGGTCTAATTATGGAAGTGAAAAGACTTCATGATGTTGCTTATCAGCTTGGGCTTGAAGAGGCCAAAGAAATGACAAGAGGAAAGTATCTAAACATATTCAAATCTCGAAGGCAGAGATAACTAATTAATGTAGCTATTTAAAATAGAATAGAAAAACATTTAAATTTTAATTGTAACATTATAAGGTTTATTCTTAATGTCTTCTGCATACCTTTAATTGTTAAGTTTAGTTTACTTTTTAATATATAAATAGCATGAAAGTTTGTTTAATTAAATGAAATGAATCCTTTGAGTCTATAACAGAGTACACAGATATTAAAAGTATATTAACATCAACACTTATCTTGGACTTCATAGTTCTTTCATTCAAATTGTTTTTTTGTAAAAAAAATTGAATTGTGATGTGATCCTACAGGTAAAAAAAACAAAACAATGAAATTAAAACAATTTAATAAATATCAATTTTATTATAACATACTTAAGGCGAAAAAAGACAAGAACTAATTTGTAAATCTTAAAATGGCATAACTTTTCTCATTACCCTTCATACTCTATCTATAAATCTTATTTTCAAAGGCTTGTTTGGTTTGGCGATAAAACTTCGAGTAGGTTCGATATCGCCATAGTGATACTCCAGCTTGTACTTTTGTAATAGCTGGAATTACAATAAAATTAAATTATGGAATAAACAATTTTTTTTCTTCAATTTTTTTTAATCTACATACCTTAGTAATAAGCAGTGTTGCCATCACTTCCGCAATATTTTGCCCTAAACATTTCCTTGCGCCGTAACCAAAAGATATCGATCCGAATTCGTGATTGTGTTTGGACTCTTCGTCCAGCCACCGCTCGGGGTAGAACTTTGCGGCGTCATCGTAGTTGTTCTCTTTGAGCGCGGCGTCTTGTATTGACATCATTATGAGCGTACCTCGAGGTATACTACGCAACATTAGTAAAAAAGATATAATTTAATGTACAAACACAATGTAGTGGGTAGATGAAAACCTTAGAAAGGGATGAATAAAAATCTTTGAATCATTTTACGAGTTTTTATAAAGTAAATGTTTGCGAAGCTATATAAATAATGAAAAAACAACTCCCATAAGAAAACATGGTAAATAATAATGGCCTAAAAGAATAAAACTGAAGCTTCGTTAATATTGTTTACTTACTTGTAGCTATCTAAAACTATATTCTTTGGTAAGATTCTTGTTAGTAATGGTATTGGTGGAGTCAATCTGAAAACGATAGTTTAGGTTAACATTAGGAGTTATATGTTAGTTGAATGGTTAACAAAGTGCTATCTACCTTAAAGTTTCCTTGATGGTTGCCTGAACATATGGCATTCTTTCTTTGAGTGTATTGATATCTTTTGTAAATAACTCTGGGGTGAAGTTTTGTTCTATTTCTTGGTAAAGTAATCTCTGTACTCTTTGATGCTTCGCTATGAAGTACATTGAAAACGATAACGCCGAAGTTATCTATGAAAGAAAGCATTATTAAGCAAAGGAACACATCGTATTATAAGATTCAAATTTAACATTGGCGCGCGCATACTGTGCCCCTCCCACGCGTCTCTTAACGTGTTCCACAAACCTAATAGGTCCTATTTCTTGTTCGATGCGAACCGTTATAAAGTTTGTATAGAACTGTAGGTATTTTGTAATATACATATTTAGTACCGTGTTAACACCAATCAAAAGCATGTCCATGACGACCGTGGCAATATCCTCCACATTCATTTTCTCTTCCCCGAGTAACATCGACCCGATGAAGCGATTACCATCTAGTAAGATGACATTATTAATTAAAGCATAATGTTAAATCAAACTTTAGTAAAGAAAATTAACGCTTACCCTTGAATTTGTCTTTTTCATTACTTAGCGCAATATTTTGCTCCACTTCTAGGACATGCTTGCCAATCAAACTGAATTAAACATAAGAAAATAATTTTTAACATTAAATGGATAAAACTTTGATTCACCAGTTTGTTATCGATTCCACCTAGGTCACAACTTACATAAACATAGAAACATTTCCAATAGTAATAATCTAGAAGTATTATGCCCGGCTTACATTTAAATCCAGAGATCGAAATAAGTGTAGGTTTACATTTTTTTCAGTTGTTATGCCACGCTGATTTCGATTGCTGGACTGCAATAATGTAATGTAAACCAAGTATTAACGTGAACAATTGTCTTTTGCATTTCTATTATAAATGAGGGTAGTCGTAGAAAGAGAAGGTTGAGTAGTATAAAAAAATTACTTCATTATACACACATGTCACTCTTCAGAGATACGTATAAGGTTACAGTAGGCACTTACTTGTCCAAGCTGTCGCAGTACTTGATAAGGGAGTACCAAGCGGGCGTGGGCATCAGTTTCCAAAGGTGCAAGCCGCTCTCGCACTTGGCGATCGCCTCGCTCGCCTTCACCAGACTGTGGTACAGCCACGACATGTCGCACTGGCTGTATATCAGCTCCTTGTCTAACATTTCAAACTTTTTCGAAAATATAATTAAACCTGATAAAACAACGAAATTATTACACTGAATCCTTTCTATAGGTAGGCTGATATTTCTGGGTTCCAATTATAACCCTAAACTATAGACAAGCTACAATTTACACTACAACTCGAAAATTAGAAAGTATTTCTGGCATAACTTTGTTAAACATCTATTACTAAATACAAATAACGTCTAAAATACGAATATATGGTATTTGAAATATCTCTGTTTAGTTAAGTTTTCAATCGAAATAAAAGATAATTACAAATGTTATCCTGTACTACTCACCCATACAATCAAATGCCCATTTATTTAACTCATCCACTAAATCTTTCGGTATCTCGTCTTGATAATTTCGCAAGTTGTATATTTTCTGCGTGAACATATCGCAAGATTCACAGATACCCTGCACGTGTTGGGTGATGGCGTCTTGTAATGGAACGTCCATCACCGACCTACGACGCGTCCACTCTGGTCCATGGCTGATGGTGATGATGATGAAGAAAATATTTTTTTTATTACCTAAGTATTAGATAGAATTTTTCTTGGGTAGATAATAAATAATGAAATACTTACATTGCATAAATCCCACCATAGACGTGACTTCTGTATTCTGACCTATATCTCTCTAAGGAATCCAAAGCCGATCTAACTGGATGATGACCTTCCATGTTGTATACTTTTTTTATGTGATCTGGACGATTGATGAGTACCACATCTCCGCCTACCGGACTAACGAAACGCACAACTGGGCCATATTCATCGAATAATGTTGATAAACTCCGCATTGGTTTCTTTTTGTAGAAATGTGCACCTAAAATTACATTTCTTCTGTATTTAATTGTCAAGTAGCAAACAAATAAATTCGAAGTTAGTTATTTTAAATTCTTATCCCCTTCTTCTTCGTCTTCTTTTTTGTGTGAATGTTAAGGGATTACGGTAGCTACAGAATGAGAACAAGTACTCACCCGCATTTAGTCCTATTGTCAATAGGCCTGCTGTAATCTGTGTACCAATGTCTGAAATATACTGACGGAAATTGGCCAAATATTTTAACGACCTAGGCCCTGGAACTTCTTCAAATGATAAAACCACTGGATCCTTACGTAAGATCATTGGCATAGTTCGTGGTGCAGGACAGATCTCCTTTATTGCTTCTTCACTTAATGGAGTTACTTTAACATTAGAAATTTCTTTCTGAATATTCGTTTTAGATTCTGACGGCTTTGTTGATTGGAATCTCATATTTTCCCATATAAATAATCGTTTCTGGTTAAAAACATTTTTAAAGCAAATCTTACCGTATTTAATTTTATCAAACATAATCAATAGGTAAATTACAATTATAAGTGACAAAATACGACAAATAACTTTTCAATAATTTTTGAATTAAAATTTGACGTATTAAATTTAACAAAAGAACAATTATTTCGTTTTTAAAATCTTTTTATTTTACATTTTGTGGCCCTTCCCATTTTTTTAAGATGAAAGTAAAAAGTATTTAATGGGATAAATAATTTGATTTGATTCTTTTCACATTCTGATATTACGTCCGGTATGAAAAATATTTAAACAATCGTTAGCATTTCTTTTTCAGGTAATGGTTGATTTACATCTTGAAATATTTTGTGGTAACCTCATAAAGGGTGTAAACACTATAGTCCATGATTGTCAGAAATGATTATCGAAAACCAAAATTCTTTCATGGCAATTTGGCAATAAAGAGCGAGCGAGTTAGCTAATGTGGTAGATGGCGGGAGTGATCTCGTGTGATATAACTGTGTTAGCTTAGTTTTTAAATTTTTAGTGTAAAAATAGTTATTAAAATGACTAGGTAAAGTATAAATTGCATTAGTGTAAGATATTGTAATATCAACAACCGCGCATGTCAGAACAAAGAGTTATCTTACCCAAGTGTGTAATATCGACATCACTCGAATATGTTCATAAAAGAACATCTTTGGTTTTCCAGAGCTAAAATAGAACTTGGCGACGTGACACCACACAATATCAAGCAACTAAAGAAGCTGAACACAGTTGTGTTTCCAGTATCCTACAATGACAAATTCTACAAAGATGTTTTAGAGGCCGGAGAGTTGGCGAAGCTAGCTTATTACAATGATATCGTCGTGGGAGCCGTTTGTTGTAGGATAGACACTACAGAGAACTCCAGGAGATTGTACATAATGACTCTGGGTTGTTTATATCCGTACAGAAGACTAGGCATAGGAACCTTGATGGTGGAACATGTGCTCAAATTTGTTGAACAGGATGGAAACTTCGACAGCATTTTCTTGTAAGTACATACTGATTTTATTTAATTTTCTAATAATCAGGTACTTTTAACATAATTTTTCTAAAAACAATACAACTGTTAGACATATTTAATTAAGATCCACAAAACTAACCTATCAATGTCTCTGTCAAATATTGAATATAAAAAAGGAGGCAATTGTTAAATCTGTAATTCACTATAAATAATAATGGTAAATCATTCCTAATTAATAGAGGGGCGATAACACCCAGTACATGTATGTGAGCTTAGCAAGTTAGAATAGTTTTAAACAATAACAAAAAGAAATGGTAATACTTTATAGAAGCATATCATGCCAAATTTTCACAAAATTAAACTCAAACTATGGGAAAGAAACTCATTTACATTGTTTTCATTACATTTCCTATCATTTAAAGTAAATTTTGATCATTTAGCATGATTTATTATTATAAAAAGTTACAAACAAATTGTTTTATATTTGCGAGGTACAAGGATTACCATAGATTGTGGTGTATATGTATTATCATCAAAATATATTTGAATGTATTCCAGACATGTTCAAGTAAATAATGAAGGGGCTATTGACTTCTATAAAAAGTTTGGCTTTGAAATTGTAGAAACAAAAGAGCATTACTACAAGAGAATAGAACCGGCCGATGCTCATGTGTTACAAAAAACAATCAGAGAACCACAGACTACTGCTCCACTAGTTAATGGATCTGTGCCTCATGCCAAGACTAACGGACTTGAAATTGATTGAATCACAATACATCTATCCAAGTCCTCCGCAGATCATGGTGAAAAAAAAAGTGATAAAATATAAGTTATAAGGATTGTATACAAGTCAATGTTTATCTCAATTGAATGGAAATTCAGTTATCAGAAAAGAACAGGATAATCATAGGTTGTGGTTGTGGTATGATGCCATAGAGTTCACGGACTGAAATCTCATCAACTTACCAGCTTTGTAGATACAATGTGCTCATGTTGATGTATGAAATGTTCATAATGGAATTTTTAAGACATGCTTTGTATAGCATAATAATCTAGTAATACATTTAACTCTCTGAATTTTTAGTAAAATATTTGTAAGAATTAGGATTTGGATAAATTTAAAATACCAAGAATATTTAGTTCTAGACATTTTTTTAACTACATTTGATTCATGGCGGAACTAAATTTACTGTACATGTTTATTAAAATATATTCAAGCATATTCAAGTACATGAACCCTTATGTATAATATACACATAACAATTTAAAAAAGCTTTATATCATTAGTTACATAATTATATCAAGAATGTATTAAAATTAATTTGTTTTGAAACTCAGCGAAACCATAGATAATATGCTCTGATACTTTTTTTCGGCAGTCAAATTACACTAATATAGCATACTTTATCTGTAAGGGCTGCATGTATTTGTTTATGTGAAAAAAAATCATTTTTCCAGTCTAAATATGAGTCACCTCGCATATAATTGGTATTCTATTTTTAGTGGTTATTGTAAACTGATCAAGTATCTATGACTTGTTTTTATTTTAAAACATTTGACTTGTTGTCTTCTGAATACAGTTTATATTAAGATTTTTATTCTTTTTATTTATGCGGCGAATATAAGAAAAAATATAAATTTATATAAAAAAAACAACCAATTTTGTTAAATGTCAAAACGACGCTATGTTTTCTGTACACATTGTATGTGGCAACACTGGACATTGTTACCAAAAAGTAAATTTTTTCAAATCTGTAACAAATACTTTGTTGAATAACATATTTTCTTGCATCTTCTAGAATTAGTACAATAAACATGGATAACATTTCTTACGACTTTTCTTTAAATAAAACAGTATTCCATCCCCTTTGTACTGTACATTTTTGTAGGAGCAAGACTTGGCCGTTTTTAATATTTTTTGTGGAATCTCAGTTCTTTTTGTAGGATATCCTACTTAAAAGTTGATATTTTCTATATTAAAAACTAATAAATTTCTAGATTTTTCATTTTCTCCGTGTATAGAAAGATTGCTGAATTTTGTAGGACCATTGGAAGTGCCTTAAAATAATGATTAAACACGCATTTGTGTTAAGAAAAGAAGAATTCAATTAGCTATAATTTGTAAACTATTAGATATAATTAAAAGACATTTTGGTAATACAACAAATTATGGTATATCTATTGATGCTCAAAATTTCAACCTTCTATTTTTATCCACAACAAAGTTACAAGAGTGTCAAAGGTGCCTAGAACCGCTTTAAGAAAAGAATGTGGCATTGCTCTCTTCGGCGGGTGCACTGCCGCGCACCAAGAAACAAGTAGAATATGACTACTTTTAAAAAAAAATTACCTCCAGTTAAATTAATTTCCATACTAACTTTTGTGTAAATGGTTTTTCCAGACAGTAATGTGGAATAAAACAAAACATCGTTTTAATACATTTATTTTTAGAACATAAAATTATAACATCATTGAATGACTAGTAATGTTCTACTGTGGACTTAATAATACATTTTCTTAGTACATTTCTTTATAATTCCACAATTAAGGCCTGCATTCATTTCATAATGTTCATAAATATTTCTCAAACAGGTATTTGCCAAACGACACAATATTCGAATTTTTAAATTGTTCTAATCTATAAAAATATTCAGTTTTATTTTATACATAAAGAAAACGATTCACACAGTTACATACATTTAGTTCTACATTCCTGCATTAAGAATACTGTTATGCTTTTACAAAGCATTGATTCTATCACAGACATTCAATATTACGTTCACAAAACAAGCTTACAAAATAACAGTTATACAAACGCTGTTTACTTCTAATAAATTATAAAATTTAAGCTAAATTGTCAACAGTGCTTCCAAAAAATAACATTCACATTTAACAAAATATAAATTGAAACATGCAGTAAACTTTTATAAAAGATTTCGAAAAAAAAAAACATGTCTAAAGAGTTGCAAAATTTGGTAAAACAGACATCTCACAAAACATTTTAAATTCGTTTATAGACAAAAATTTAAATAACAATCCAATAAAACAAATTAAATATAGTAAAAGCTTACTTAAATGCTCATTTTTTTAACATCAGGAAAAAATGAATACATTGATATCCAGTATTTGTTTTATAATTGTAAAATTCAAATACCTCAGTTGTCAAGTCTAATGTGGTTAAAATCTTAATGCCAAGATGTCAGAAAATAAAATTAACAAGTGGAGTTGGTTATGTAAAAAATAATTTGTACGCATTTATTCGAGAATGTTCAGTGTATTAAATATTGTTAGGCAAGTTATTTTAAATTAACTACAAGATTTAGACAGAAGTGTAATATTGAGTATCTGTTTTTGAATAATGGAGTTTTAGTATAAGAAAGTTTTGTAACTCATTATGACACCGTAAGTAGGTATTATAAAAGTTCTAACTGAATTTATAAGGTACTTATTAGGCAAAATTCATTAAATTTACTCTATGAAAATAGAAAAATGTAATAATAAATGCCTAAACTGGCCATCCTTAAAAATAAATTAATTTAAAAAATCTTTTTGGTTAAACTTCCTATTACTAGTAAGTAGAAATACTGAGCTGAAATGATGGACTTTGGTCATTGTAATTTTTTTAATAAAATTAGGCGTTACACAGGAAAATTTTAAACAATCAGGACCATAACTCTAGAATACTTTTAATATGAAAAATAATTGAATTAAATTAATCTATTTAAAAATACTACAAGAACAAAAAAGAAAAAAAAGCAATACTTACAAAATTATTTCATTCTTTTTAATTATAAAATATAAATTAAAAATTGTACTTAAAGAATTATAAAATAACTTTTAAAATATAAAATTCAGCTACTACTCAAATTAATCCCCTTTAAAAAAGACAGTAATGTGAAAAAGTGAACAAAAAATCCTGTTGTTTTTTCTTTTTGCTAACAATGATAAATCTTTCAAAAGGTTATTCAAAAAGAGATGTGGCATCAATAAAATATTTAACAATTCCACTTTAAATGAATAGGAATTCATTTTTAAATTTAATAAAAAAATTGGCAAATACATTTGAGTCAGAACATATCTTTCGTCACCAATAAATTTTAAAGTAGACAGTAAAGTAGTATACAGATCTGGAGTGATGTTAAAAATCCGATTAAACAATCACACAGTTTTTCCAGCAAACTTTAAACACAAGCAATTTCATATAAATCTTTTTTCACCTACCCTTAAATATTCTGGTCCATGCATTTCATTAACTCATGTTAAAAATTAAACCAAAATATCCACAATTGTCATTATTTACTAGAAATTTCGGGTATTTCCCGTTGGGCCAATCGATCGCAATTCCAAATTTTCCTATTGGATTGATTGATTGTATGGATTCGATCGGCTCAATGGGAAAAATTTCCCATTGGGTCTATCGATTGGGGGGCGATAAGCCTAACGGGAAACATCTGAAATTTCTTTCAACCATATAATTGAGATAAGCTTTGAAGATAGACTTTAAGATCTATGCCGAATGGTAACTTAATACGGAGTAACATTGACAGTTTACTTGAATTTAAAAACCAGGCTTTTTACAAATAGTTTTGAAAATCAACTTAATCGGACTAAGACGGATTTGATGAATTATCGTAATTTTTATATTTTACTTTTATTTACATTTTCTTCATTTAATTTAACTTTAAAGATTACTACTTGTATCTACTACATATTATAGTAATATTGTTAAGAAAGTTGGAAACAATTTTTAACCGACTTCCCAAAAGAAGGAGGTACTCAATTCGTCTGAATGTTTTTTTTTTTCCAATATATCTTTTATGTTGCGTCCATAGAGTATAACTTTTTTTTAAATTTAATTAAGGCAAACGTTTTCTATTCCTACAGCCACATTACCATTTCATTACAAGAGATTACGGTATAATATTTATAGAGGCAATATAAGGACGAAGAATTTTTAACAAAAAACTTATTGTACTAGGAAATGTTTAAAGCCATAACATCCAGACAGTCCTGTTTAAACATTGGAGATACTTTACCCATAGATAAACTTTTCTCTATGCTTAAGATGTCTATGGCTATATCCATAGAGTGTGGATATTTTTAAAGTTGATTAGGCACAGGCACAGCACATTAAAGCCTTATGCGCGGTTCTCACTTAGCCAGTACAGTAGCGGATCAGGCATAGATTGACTCACATTATTCCAGTCCAGTTATTGTGTCTACTGTCCAACTGTACTGGCCATGTGTATACCAGGCATTATGGATGGCAGCACAGATATATTCATAAGTCCTCCTGTCCGGTCGAAGAGCCAGCTTCGTTTTCCAAATCAAGCAATTGCTTTATACGTTCCACGCACAGTTTGGAACCTTCGTTCGCTTCTTTGGCCATCTATAAGTATAATATATATATATATATATATATATATATATATATATATATATATATATATATATATATATATATATATATATATATATAATAATCAAATATTTACATCTATACTAATATGAAGAGGAAAGATTTGTATTTTTAGATTTTTTTATGTATTGGAAAAACTCAAAAATTACTAGAATAATTTTAAAAACTTGCACCATTATAAAGCTGTTATCACTGAGTAACATAGGCTATATTTTTACATTTTTTTTAACTTCACGCGGACGAAGTCGCGAGCAACAGCTAAATGAAAAAAACTATATGAAAGTAGGCTTTAATTTACTTCTTAATATTCCCCTACTAATAAAAAAATATTTTTGCATGTTGGTAATATTTTTATCTAACTAATATTATAAATGCGAAATTTTAAATGGATGGATGGATGTTTGTTAGAGTTTGTAGTCTAAACTGCTGGATCTCGGTGAAATTTGGCATAGATGTAGAGGATAGCCTGGAAGAACATGTGTTCTTCCAGGCTATCTAGGCCTATGTAGCCTATGTAGGCTACTTACTTTTTTTTAATTTCACGCGGTAGGAGTCGCGGATGAAAGCTTTTAAATTTGCATTTATTTTCGTTTAATTCACAGCTTAAGTTCACAAATATTTAATTAACTCACCAGTGAGAAATTAAGGAAACCGTGAGGCAGACCTTCGAGCACATCGATGCCAACTTCATTGCCTAGATTTTTGAGTTTCTTCGCAAACATCACACAGTCGTCTAAACACGGGTCCAAGTGTACCGTCTGGAAAATATTAAAAAGAAAAATCAAAATAATAATAAAAAGCACACTAAAAAAAACAATCACCGAAGTACAAGCTGTATTAAAAAAACTTTTTTCCTCATTATTCTAACTGGCCAGTTATGTGTAATTAGCCAGTTTTTTTATATGAGAAAAGAGTTTAAATAGGAAATGTTGGCAACACCAGCCCCCGGGTTATTTGGTCAGTGCGAGCCGCAGACCATATAATTTTTCCTATTATTCTTTAAAATATGTATATCCATTTTAGTTTTCTTGTATTTTTTTTAAATATATAAAATGTCACTGCTGAATACTCAAAAAAAAAAAACATACAGACGAATTGAGTACCTCCTTTTGGGAAGTCGGTCAAAACGAAGGATGTCAACATTTTAATGAAATTTGAAGATGGCCTGGCCTGTCCCACCAAATTGTAAATTGTCTGATAACGATCCAACGTGTAATACTCGTATGTGATGGATATATCTGATTTTGTCTTATCTGCCAGTGACGTCGTTTAAGCTATCTGAGCCTCTATCAGCCAGTGGTGGGACAGTGGAACAGCTAGTAGCAGATGGCGCAGTGTACCAGTATGCGCAGCGGCGGGAAGCTGCGCAGCAGGCGGGGGTCTGCCCAGTAGGGGGAGAGCAGCGGGTCGCGCGGCACAGAGAATATGAACTCGTCGGAGGGGCTGCGTGCGATCAGCGCGTCCAGGTTCGTGCGCACTGACAACCTGCAGTTTATTAACACATATTCACTACATAATACAAAAACATATTTTTTAATTAATATTAGGTGTCGCCGACGACTTTGTCCGTGTCATCATCATCTCCCCTGCCTTATCCTACTCCCGTAGGGTCGGCGCACCAGGTTTTCGTCCTCCAAAGCACTCTATCATCCGTCATCTCAGTCATCACTCCCTTCTTGATCATGTCACCTTTCACGCAATCCATCCATCTCTTTCTAGGTCTACCTCTACCGGTGTACCTCCACATTCATAACTAACGTCCGTCTTGTTACATGCGATTCATCCCTTCTCATAACATGCCCATACCACTCTAACCTTTTACTCCTTATTTTCTCAACCACTGGGGCTACTCTCAAACTTCCTCTAATATACTGATTTCGTATCTTATCCAATCGTGTTACCCCACACATCCATCTTAACATTCGCATTTCCGCCACATGTATTCTCCTTTCATCCGTCCCTTTTACTGCCCAACATTCAGATCCATGCATCATGACAGGTCTTATGACGGTTTTGTAAATTTTCCCCTTTATTTTAAGACTGTCCGTGTGAAATTTAAAAATATATAGAAGTAGCCAATATGTTTTTATACAGAGATCCGTTGTTCATCTAAACTTTAGCATTAGTAAGAAGAGTAAATTATTTAAAAAAAAAAAAGGTTTATTGAGATACTAGGAGAACATTCTTGATTTGAATGTTTATATGATGACTATCCTCTAAATCTATGTCAAATTTCATCGAGATCCGTTCAGTAGTTTAAGCTACAAACTCTAACTCTAACTCTCAAACATTCATCCATCCATCCATCCATCCATTCATCCATACATCCATTCATCCATTTAAGTTTTCTCATTTATAATATTAATAAGATATAATAACTCACTCCTCTTGCGTAGGCCTGCTGATAGAATTGGAGCCGGTGATGTAGGCGAGTCGCGACGACATAGCTCCCATTATACCGGTCGCTGCTTCACTTATCCTGAAAACAAATTTATTTTGATACAAGCACTCGTTTATCAGATTGATGTTATTGTCTTTTTAATTTACGTATTTCCATCAGAAATATTAATGAGGATACGCTATCCATTGCTTAGCTAGTTCATTTTCATACAATCATATTAAAAAATTCTAAAATACTGACCTTGTTTTAATTCTTTTCTTACTGTCTTTGGGATCCTGTTCGTCTACTAAGGGAGGTTCTCCAACTAACGTATTAGAAGCTTCCGATTCCAATTCCCTGTAAAATCTATACTATTATAATAAAGCGTAAACACATACTTATTTTTTGCCTAAGATGTCAGCAATTACAGCATATTTTTGAATATTTTTTTTAATAAAAAGCCCTACACTTACGTCATGCTTTAGGCTATATATTTTCACGCCATTAAACTTAGGGGGTAAATATTTTGGAAAAAAAAGAGACCATAAGTTGCTGCCAACATCAAGGAAGCAAGATTGCCAAGGTTTGTAATGTCATGTCATTTTGACATTTGCTATTGATAATTTGACAAATGTAAGCAATAAAATGATTTTTTTTATAATTTCCTGCGGATGAAGTCGCATGGGAACAGCTAGTATTATATAAAAACAACGCATAATGATATGGATTTAAATGTTTTTAATTATAACCATGAAATAACATTATCGGAACATTAAATAAAGCCCCCTTTTTAAATAGAATGAGATAAATGGTCATATTCCACACAAATTTTTAACAGTAGAAATCTGACTAATATTGTAAATGCAAAAGTAGATGGATGTATGGATGTTTATTATAGTTTACCATTTAAACTGCTGACCGGATTTGGATAAAATTTGACATAGAGCAAAATATAGAAGAATAGGCTACTTATTTAGTTTTTTATATTCCATACGGATGGATTAGTAAATAATAATGTTAAAATTAAGCATGCGATATTAAATTTGCAAAAAAAAATATTAAAAAAAAAAACAAAAATAGCTGATAATAAATAATTAAGATACCTTTGTGAGTCTTCGCGTCGTGTAGTATTAGGTTTGATGATGGGAAACCTCCTGCCCTCGGAGTCGGTGTCGCTGTCCAGCACGTAGCGCTCCAGGAACTCCGACACGTACTGTTGAGACTTATCCTCCGTCGGCGTTATACCTGAAGAAAACAATTATAATAAATATCTATTGACAATATCACAGTTATTGCGGTCACTTTTGTGATAAATTATACTTAGACAAAATGACCGGAATAAGCATTGGAAGCTGAGATTCACAAATATATAGAGGCAGCATAGTTATTATTTTCACATCATCCACTAACGCTATCTATTAATAGATCGTAAAAATCGCATATCAATATAATTAACTAACTTTTGCCCGTGGCACCGTCCACGTGAAATAAAAAACAAAAGTAAGTAGCATATGTGTTCTTCCAGACTATCCTCTACATCTGTAGCAAATTTCATCGAGATCTGTTTAACCGTTTAGGCGGAAAACGCTAACAAACATCCATCCATCCATCTAAACTTTCGCATTTATAATATTAGTAGGATTGTATTTTTTTGTCGTTAAATCATATAATATTTAAATGTTTTATTATTTTGTAGCACTCTTTAGTTTATTTTATAACAAAAGATATATTATAAATTGTGTGAAATTTTTATAACATGTCAATTCAAGGACACGAGGTGGTGTACTAAACTTGAAAACTAACATAGTACCTTTCAAAGAAGTTACCGGTGAAAAATGTTTCCTATGTCTAGTTTATATATTTCTTATGTCTTTGTACCTAATGAATACATAATTAACCACTATTGGTATGAAGGGGTGAAGTTTGTATCTTGTAGAAGACAATATTTGTGCGAGTAAAACAGCGCGTCTGTGCGACTGTACAAGGAGGCTTGTTCCGTTTACCTAACTTTACCTAACCAGTTAGGTAACAAGATTTTTTTTCCGTTTTCGTAACCGGTAGGGTGCATATACTTTTTTTATTTTCCGGGCCATCTATTACTATTATTCTTAAGTAAAATATTACTTTTTCTTCAAATTCCAAATAGTGGCTGTGTGGTGTTCGCCAGAGTGAAATTGGCCGTGTGGCTTCAAAGTAGTATCTGCAGTTTGGTATCCGGACACTTATAAAAGTAAAATTTCAATTAGATTGATATTAAATTGCTAGCTATTTGGTCTTGAAATCGACAGCTGATCATTTTAACATGGGGTTGATGGCATGAAACTATCAAAGTGTACCCACCCTAGCGCAAAAACTTGACGAAAACCGAAAAAATCTTGGTACCTAACTGGTTAGGTAAAGTTAGGTAAACGGAACAAGCCTACAAGGAAGGGTGAGCAGAGACCGGCGGAGTGCTCGCTCTGCAGCGAGGCGGCGCTGGCGGTGGTGTCTGCGGAGCGGCGGCGCTCGCTGCCGGCCGACTTGTGCGCCTGCAGCTCCGCCAGGTCCGACGGCGACACCTCCTCGAACGACGACGGGCCCTCGCTCGCGCCCTCTGACAACACACCACCTACCATCACCATCACCATCACCTCACTACGTCCCCACCGAGGGACTCGGAGCCTACCCTAAGATAGGGTGACTAGGCCATAGTCAACTACGCTGCACTGCGGGTTGGTTGACTTCACACATATCTTTGAATTTCATCGCCGGTATGTGTAGGCATCACGATGTTTTCCTTCACCGTAACAACGTCGGGTAAATTATGTACATATGAAAATTCAAAAAATCGGTAATCACATTGGTACATGGCGGGATTCGAACCCAAGACCTGTAGATTACAAGTCAAGTGCTTAAACCACTGAGCCACCGACGCTCCTTCTACTACTCTGTACTACTCCGTACTATATACATCTCAACAATAACACTCTGTATAACAAGGGAGAGGTTAATCGCTACCAAAAACGTCCAGCTGGCCAGACTCCGCGCATTTCACACGAAAATGTGAAACAAATTAATAGAAAATTGTAAAAAAATGTGGTGAAAAATCAGCACGGTTTTATTTATTATTACCTTTCGCCCGCGACTATGTCCGCGTGGAATTAAAAAAAAAAACAAAAGTAAGTAGCCTATATGTCCAGACTACCCTCTATATTTATGCCAAATTTCATCAAAATCCGTTTAGCAGTTAAGGCTACAAACTCTAACACACATCCATCCATCTAAACTTTCGCATTTATAATAGTAAGATACTATTATGGATATTTTGTATAGGGATTTGTTGAAACTTACCTTGTGACGGACTAACTTTGAGAAATCCATTGCTGTCTAAGGGAGTTGTAGCGTTTGAGACCGTAGTTTCTTTATTACCCCTACTATCAGGTTTACCCCTTCCTGTTGCATTTGGACTTGCGTATGCTGAAATAAAAAAAAAATTCATGGAAAAAATTAAAACAAACTAAATTGAAACTACAAATTAAATATTTTTTATTATTTAGAAACTACAAATTAAATAAAAAAAAATTAAAATGTAGTTTTTATGGCAAAAATTACATAATATAGACATAGTAATAATTTATTAAAACAACAAAGATTGCATTTATACTAATTTGTAATTTTAATACTAAGCCATAGTCAAGAACTACATTTGTAATGAATGGTTCATGTAATTAGAACTAGACGTTAACCGAATTTATAAGACCAAGGTATCAATCATACGTTCTATCATCATCATCATCATCACCAGCTCACTATACGTCCCCACTGAGGGGCTCGGAGCCTTAAGTAAGGTGACTAGGCCTTAGTCAACGTTTACGTTTCTCTTTATTATTATTGTTACCTTTAAGACATCTCATCATGAATCCAAAAGGCAGCAAGGGGTCCATCAGGCACAGTAATCTGGCAGGACTGGGTATGAAACTAACAAGAAGCGGTGCGTAGGCCATAAACAGACCATCCGGAGGTCTGAGTCCCGCTGAGAGGATCTTGAGAGTGCAACCCGCTATTAAATTCGCACCTGCAGAGTCTCCAGCGAATACTATGCGTTTTCCTAAAAAGGAAAAAAAAACGCTACAATTAATAAGAACCAAAATTTGCAAGTGACCTTTAAGAAAACGGGAATATATTAAACTCATCAGGGGACCTTTTAAATTTAAAGTAGGTAAAACTCTTTCACTCCGGCATTTAATAGTATACATTACTTATAAAATTTAAATAAATATATAAATGGTTGAACACAAGATCAGAGGACCTAGCTCGAAATTTTATGCGAAAGTATTAGTAGCTATTGCTTTCGTTTCATTCATGACACTGCTGCACAGATTTAAAACAAATGTTGTGGATGGCATTACGAACACTTTCTTGAAAATTTTCGTGTTAACCTCAACTACAAAGTAAAACACAATTGACACATATATATTATTGACTGTATTTCACAACATGTAAAGATTCAAAACCTCTAACAACCGAATACGGTAATTAGATTTAAATATTGTTAAAAAGAAATATGGTGCAACACTAGATCATCGGCATAGACGTCACGGCCCTATGACAGCTGTCAATGTCACAGGATAATTAAGAATAGCACGCCATTCTCGCGGGAGTTAGTGGTCTGAGTCGTGAAGTTAAACAATATGTAACATCATCCCAATCTCTATATTAAACTCTAAATTCCATTAAAAAGACGCATATCAAACGTTTAAGATTCTCATCAGTATTCGACCGTACGAGACCCTTTGATCAACATTCAACCAAGGGCGGATCCAACTTTGGCGCCAGGGGAGTTCACATAGTCGTGGTCAAGTCAAGAGCTTGACAAAATATTTAAATATATTTTGTCAAGCTCTTGACCAACCAGCTCAGGTGGGGGGGGGGGGCGGTCATGACCCCCATGACCCCCCCTGGATCCGCTGTTGCATTCAACATACCTGTAGTACCGATATCTTTAAAGTGATTGAGCATCCAGCAGTAGGCGTAGAAGACCTCCTCGAGCGCGCGCGGGAAGGGCGCCTGTGGGGCAAGGCTGTAGTCCACGGAGAGGATGGGCACGTCCAGCTTGGCGGCCCACTCGCGCAGGTACGCCTCGTGCGACTTGGAGCTCTGCGCCACGAACCCGCCGCCGTGGCAGTGGAACACCACGCCCTCCGCCGCCGGCAGCGACGACCCTTCGCCGCTCTGTCATTTACACCATACATATCTTACTAATGTAAATGCGAAAATTTGTATGGATGATTTTTAGAGTATGTAGCTGAAACGGCTGAACGCTGAATCTAGATGAAGAACACAGGGTAGTTTTTTTTTTGAAAGCTCGTTGTCAATATTTGGACAAAACAAATGAAAACTATTTGTATAGCGTTGAAAATGAAGATAAGAGGATAAAAGATGATATTAAAACATAAATCATAGACGTCGCCAATCGACGAGCTGACAGCTACCAATTATTATGGTATTTTCGAAGTAGTCTTATTTCGAAATAGTCAGAACGCTCATGACGCAAATACAACCCGTGAATATGGCGCATGCCACTATGCCGATATATCGAGAGCTAAAACCCAATCGTGGTAATAAACCAGTACCTTACGAACATTATATTTGTAAAAACCACGAGAGTTTAAAGTGATATATAGTTCATATCAGTGTGACAGAAGTTACTTACCATACCAGCACGTTTGTTAACACTGATCAGTCTAACGTTAAGTGGCTGCAGTCCGATGTGCACGGTGGGCGGCGGCGCGGTGCACTGCGAGCCGTCCGCACAACACACCGACAGCGGCTCCGGCGGGATAGAGATCAATTTGTTCACAGCCACCGTCGACGACATCAGACTCGGCACTCGCTTCATTATTTCTATTACAATTAGTTTCTTTCTGTACTAATATGTGTAAACACACACTTCTTAGTTATGTAGGATGAGAACAATCACAGCATATTTTGTAATAATTCTTTTTATAATAAAAAGCCCTACATTTTGGACATGCTTTAAGCTATAATCACGCTTTTATGCTTAGGGGGTAAATATATTGTGAGAAAATTTACGGGAAAGGGACAAAACTACAAGCCAACATAATCAAAGAAGCCGTTAGCTAATGTCTTAAGTCTTCGTTGTCATTCGTACATTTAAATATTGACATTTGCAATTAAAAGTTATACAATCGTAAACATTAAAATAAACTTTTTTATAGTTTTAAGCGGATGAAGCCGCGCGGGAACAGCTAGTACAATACAATTTGATTTTACAAGATCGTCCTGTAAAACTTGACAAGAGGATTGCCCCTTTAAAGAATACAAAAGTTAACCAAACAACTGAATCTTAGTACCTTAACGAACAACAACATAAACAGACTAAAACATTCACAAGTAAATATAACTTACCACTTTCGGCGAGAAACCAGAACGCCTTACAGAACTCGACACTAGCGGACTGCGATATATTGACAATCCTGCGCGCTCTCATCTCCGGGTCGATGAGGTACTGTCCGCCAGTCCACACCGAGCTGATCAAGTTGCCGTGACTGTAGTACGCTTCGGAGAAACCCGCCATGCAGATTGAGATGCCCTTCAGTATACCCCGCATTGAAGGCGTGAACTGGGGTACAGAGAATATAACCTCAATTTTTTTTCTACTTTAAGAAAAGGTTAAACTATTTGGATATGGACAGTCGCATCAGAGGAACGGAATAAGTTACCAGCTGTTCAAAGAGTTTCCACATGTTTTTAGGTTTCAAACAATTAGAAAAAAGGAAGCATTTAAATTATTGTATTTTGAACTTTGTCAATGTAAATGTGTTTCTGTCTTTTTCTGTACATATTTTACCAATACATGTCTCTATAAAAAAAAAACATTTTAAAGCTTTTACACCATACACCGGCCATGGAGAAAGGAGGTACGCACGATTCTTGAATAAAAAATTGACGTACTGGTTTTTTGGACAAAATAAAATCGTCAAGAATCATGGGTATTTAAAACTATGCTAAGCTATATATTACCTGAAAGCCAAGACATCTCCCGTAGAAACAATACTGATTGATAGTGTCTGCTTGTGAAAATAGTTCTTCAGGTGAATGTTGTTCTGTAGGGAACAGGTCGCCAGGGGGCGCCCACGATAGCAACGTCTGTAGGTGATGTAGACACGTCCCTAGAGACGCTAACAACTGCCCGCATGACTCGATCTCTCTAGTCAAAACAATTAGTATTATCTATGGTAATCATTCAACAACTTACGCCAGAGGGGTAGGCAGAGGTCATTCTTTTTGGCGCTGTCAATTTCGTACAATAAACAATAGTTAATTGATTTGTCTCCTTATATTCCTATAGAGAAGAAAAATAATTGCCAGTAGCTGCTAAACGCTTTATTCTTAGAAATATGCTACAACCTGTAGCCTATTTACCTGAATAGTTTTTTATTGAAGATTCAATAGGAAAGTACAGGGTTGCCAAAACTAATAAAAGTCATAAGTAAAATCGTATGTATTAGAACAATTCTCGTAGCCAATTTTGGCAGAGCGATTGTTAATAAAACGTTCCGATACGTATATTATAGGTTAACTGCATTAGTGATCTCTATACGACTGGCGAGTGCCAACGATTTCCTTGCAATTTCCATTGTCGAATATGACGTCAGCATAGAAGCGGATGGAACTAAACTAAGCGTGTTCACAAAGAGCAACGAAACACACTTTAAATTATAAGTAAAAAAAATAACGTTTTCACAATGTTATTAAAACCTTGAGTATTGTTTGTAGACTTCCGCTTATTATTACGTCTGGTTACGCTATTTATAACTTTGCGTTGCAATCAGTATAATTTAAAGACAATGTTAAGGTTATTCATTGACTATGTAAATGATTTTTAAATAAAATGTACATTCGAAAATTTTACTTGTAGCTTATTACTGGCAGCAAAACTAACACAAAATTCAACAATCTCAAGATTCATGAGTCGCAGTATAAAAATAGTACAACTTCTTTATCACTTACAATGATTACAGAAAACAAGAAAAAAACATGTTTCGACACAATTAAATCCATTTGACATTCCATTGATTCTGGCATTGGTTCAATTTTATCGCGGTATCATTTCAGTATTCAAATCGGTCAGTTATTACGAAATATCCAACAACAATAATAGACAAAATTATGGATAACAATGATAGCACATAAACAAAGATAATGGAATATTAAAATAATTGATGTGGATGTTATCTATTTTTAATACACGGAAATAAAACAAATTTACTTCATCTTCCTATTACAAAATAATGTTTCAAAATGTGGAAGTCATTTTTAAGCTATCTGAGCCTCTATCAGCCAGTGGTGGGAAAAAATCCAAAAGAATGTAATGTAAGTTATGGAAATTTTTCTTGTCACTTCCAAACAGTAATATCAAAGGGTAGTCACTTGGTTAACACTATTTCAGTGTAAAATTAGCTAAAACGTCAGTCTATTTAGCTAAAACTTATCTTACAATATAAACAATGTTCATACTATTAGTCATACATACAAAATTGCATGTTATCACTAATTAGCCACACTTAAAGCAGTCAACAAGTTTCTTACAACATATAATTGCCATCTAACTTACACATTATATTAAATGAATAATGACTCTTTGTTTCTAAACTTACAAATCAATAAAATTGATGTAATAATAATTCATTACCATCAGATTTAGTAAATAGAATCAATTAACCTTTGAATCCAACATCTTTGTTAGTTTAATATAATAATTAATCTTTGCAATGTAAATTACAAAATAGTAAGTTTGAACAATCTAAGATTACTTTTGAAAATAATTTTCCATTTACATTATATAATAACAACTTTACACAGCAAAATATGTGGTAAATAAATAAATGAATACTTTTGCAAATCTACATAATCATGTAAAACTTACTTTACAAAATATCCCTTACGAAAAAGCAGTGCATCCCTTCCTGCACCAACTTGTCTGCTAAGTTTCAGGCCATGCAGAACACATGAGTCCACAACAGACACAAAACTACGATACCCATTGCCTGGGGACTTTGCATCGAAATCATAAAGTGGTGCTACCTAAAACAAAAATTGGAAAATATAAAAAATATTACAATTCACCCCTATAATATAGAAGGAAGAGAACATAGATTTATATCAGGCAGAGTTCTGACACACTTCTCGCCACTTTTATATTTATAAATCTACTAGGAGTTGCCTGCAACTCTGTTGAAATAAAAAAAGAACATAATTAGAAGCTTATATGTTCTTCCAGATTGCACTTTACATATATGCTAAATGTCATCCATATTCAGTCTTTTGAGAGACATCTTACAAACATCCAGCCATCCATCATAACTTTCGCATTTGTAATAAAGTAAGAAGTAAGATGTGTACCCATGTAAATAAATGTCTAGTTTTTACAAGTCAAAGTTAATGACATGTTTTTTGTTAATATTACATCTTACTAATATTATAAATGCAAAAGTTTAGATGGATGGATAGATGTTTAGTGTTTGCAGCCTAAATGAAGCTGAATGAATCTCAATAAAATTAGCCACAAATATAAAGTCTAGGAGAACACATAGGCAACTGATTATGGTGATAGCTAGTCTTTCATAAGTAGATGTAGTCTGAATCATGGCATAGGCTAAAATAAAGTGAGGTCAAAGTTCAATTATGAACTTATATCACAGTGCAGATGTGGAGTAAAACATATGGCAATAGTTTATTGTTTTTGCTACATATGTTTATCATGTTAAGGGGCTATGATGTACTAATAAAATCTTTGATATAATCTAACAGATGTTTTTCCTGTAAGTTACTGTACTTTGCACTGTTAATATTTTGATTATTTAAATTTTAGATTACAGATTCTCTTAATTTGGAAATTTGGTTTATTTTAAACCTTAAGGAAACAGTTTTAAAACATACTGTATTTTAGTAACAATACTTCCACATTCAGGATAATATGCACATTACACAGTACACAATTATATTAAAAATATGGGAACATATTATATTTATATAAAAGAGTTCAAATATAAAATAAATTAACACTCACCTTTCGTACATGATCAACAAGTGGCCATACTGTGTCTATATGATCTATTAAAGTCATGAAACCTTGGTACAATCTTTGTCCATTTTCACTGTCATCAGGTTGAAAATATGTTGCGTTATTTTGGCAAGAATCTTTGAGTGCTTCATACATAGCATACGTAGGGGGAGCACCTTCTTGATTCTCCTCGCAGCATAGCGAAGCTTTCGCGGGAGATTCAGGGAAAGACATCATTTTCTTCAAATGTCCAGTCGCAAGTTTTAGCCCGCGTTCAAATAATTTAATCCGCATCTAAAAATATAGAAAACAACATATTTTAACTATTACATCTAAAAGGTATAAATGCATAAGTACATTAAATGTATTTACAAAATATTCTTGAAGTAAATATCATTGTATCACTCTTACAATACTTTAGTAAGTAGACTGACTGGGCTGGCAAAACTAGAAGTAAACTACGAATAAAATTTAGTTTAATACTTCACGACTTTTGATTTCTACTTGAATAAATTAGCTTATGAATTAATTTGAGTTAATCTTCAAGTTTCACGTCTATTCTGTTGTGAAAAGAAAACTAAATGTCAAGTAATTGAAATAGCAAATCAATCATCTTGACAGCTGAGTATTGTTTTTCTTTCAGAAATATGGTGGTTGTTTTTAGGAAATTAAGTTGAAGTTTTATTTTCATATACCGTTCAATAAATTCAGGAAAAATATTTCATAATGACCAACGTTGTTATTCTAACTATTAACACCGAATACAAACATATATGAGTATTCGAAACGATAACGTTTTCTTTTGACTTTGACTATACCGATGAGAAGAAAATAGCAATGATTTTTGACATTGACAGATCCCTAGATTTTTTAATTGTTTACCAGGCTAGCGAAACTTCGAACAAAAAATATTTTGTATGGCTTAACGGTCTTTTTGATGGCAAACTTAACAAAATTTAATGTCATGATATTAAATTTTGTCAAGTTGTCATTGTGAGCATGCTTTCTCACTCTATCGTCAAGAGTTCCTTTTCTACCACAAGTGTCATTTCAGTTGAAGGTCTTTGTCAAAGTCCGTCAAAATCTATCTTACGGACAAACTAATTATATAATACTAATTATGTATAATTTTTAGATGAATTTGTGAATAGTTCGTTTAACTGTTAAGTTTTTTAAATTTTATATACAATGTCGATCATGAAACGATTTATAAAATGTGAAATTTGTAGTGTACGGTCCTTTAATAAAATAGGACAAAAAAGTGATTTTACGGCGCAATTCCCATTGGATGAGAACCGGTAATCATTTATTAATAATTTAATTATTAAAAAACGTAAATGTAAAGCTATCATGGTAGTTTTAATTAGTTGTATAAAGTTAAATTTGAAAAATTTATTTTGTGCTAGTGATGTATCTAGTTTACAGTTGTCATTGTAATTTTATTATCGATATTTTTTGTTTCTCAATGTAATGGGAGTTTCCACTGTCGATATGCTTGTATAAAACATTAATATACCTCACATTTTCAAAAACGAATTACACTCTCTTTAAAAAAAAATGAGACATGTATGTATATACCGTTAATAGAATCCTTCACATTTTACAGAAACGCACGTGTAAACATAATTCTAAGGTACTTTTAGCAGTCCCACAAACTTGAAATTTTGAATATAAATACAGGTCAACGTATAATTAAAATGAAAAAAAAAGGTAAAATACCGGAATCTGGGTGGATGGATTGTTACCTGAAAATTTTTGAAGGAAGGAAAAGGTTTTATCGTAAATTCTAATGTGTCTATTAGGAATGAAGCCAGGTATACAAAATTATTATTTGACAGTTACCCTAGACAATTATTATTTCACAAAAATTTCTTTTTGTTTTCATTATTCTTAAAATATTACTTGGCGATGTCTTGTAAATAAAACAAATAAATGTAATTTTGGTGATTATTTTATTTATTTGCTTCCCTTTGGGTAATTTAGGTTCAATGTCAGTAAATGAAAAATTACATTACGAATAATTTTACATTGAGCCTAAATGCAAAGTTATTTGAAATATGAGATTGTATTAAGAAGGGCCACCCAATCACCCCACATTTAATCGATATCGATATCGAGGTATCGATTATAAGAGCCCTTCACTAATGATTTTTGTTAGGTTGGTGCACATGTTTTTTCATTGTGTCGGAAAAATTGAAATTAAATATTTTTATCCTGGTAACTTTT
The DNA here is from genome assembly GCA_029286645.1 of Papilio protenor. Lineage (NCBI taxonomy): Eukaryota > Metazoa > Arthropoda > Insecta > Lepidoptera > Papilionidae > Papilio > Papilio protenor. Next base: position 3,800,017 of record JAGSMZ010000043.1, read on the forward strand.
TGCCACGAGAAGTGAGTTTGGCAGGTGTCAGACCGAATTCATTCTTTGTTCTAAGTCCCGACTCTTATTTATATGCTCTTTGATTGTTTACAATTTACAGTGAATTTTTTTTGTTTAACATTTTATGTATTAAAATCACTAGGAATGGATGTAGATGAAATTGCACCTTCTGACTATCAGCAAAATCATAATGGTAGTTCCAATGACTACGGAATCACAAATAGTTCAAACGAGCACTATCAATATGAATATCCCAAGTTATTCAATAGCAAAACATTGTTGGAGCTTTGTTACTCTTCAACTCGAAGTCTAAAAAGCAAGGGGGATGTTCAACCGTATTTGCGTGGCTCTAAGTGGTCACCAGATGGTACGTGCTGTCTGTCTGTTGTAAATAACGATGGTGTGCATGTAACTGAGCTCCCGCGAGATCTTTACTCAGGTTCTGTGGATTCTAAACGCAAGATAGATGTCTTAGATCCCGTTATTCATGTAAAAGAAAGTGGACTTATTTATGACTTTTCTTGGTATCCTGGAATGAACAGTACTATTCCAGAATCATGTTGGTGAGTTTTAAAAAGATTTAGACTAATTAATTACTACAATTATGTTTAAATTTGTTGTAGCAGATTAAAATTATAATTTTTTCATGTATGTTCCTTACAGTTGGATAACAACAAGACAGAATGCTCCTATACAGATGTGGGATGCATTTGATGGCTCTTTAAGATGCTCATATAGAGGATTTAATGCTGTTGATGAAATGGAACCGGCTATATCCGTGATATTTAATAATGAAGGAAATAGAATTGTAGGTGGATACAAAAAAGTTCTAAGGACTTTTGATGTGGAGAGGTACGAATACAAATATCAATAAATAAGCAGATTTTGCACACTTATTTAATAATTATTGCTAATTGATTAAAAATTTAAATAAGAGATAAATTATAAAACATATTTTAGAAATGAATTATTAGAATATACACAAACTTCAACAGTAGTACATTAAAGCTTGTATGTTTATTTATTTTGTTCACAGACCTGGCAGAGACTATGCAGAGCATAAAATAAATTCTCCCGCATCATGTTTTGCTACAAGCGGCAATCTTCTTGCTGTTGGCTCTTGGAATACAGCAATAAGTCTCTTCAATGTAAATGAAATAGGCAATTATAAAAGTATAGGAAAAATGTATGGACACACAGGTAATGTAGATTTTTAGTTTTATCTATTTCTATACTAATATTATAAAGAGGAAAGATTTGTATGTATTGAAATGACTCAAAAACTACTGGGCTGATTTGAATTCTTTCACCAATAAATAGCTACATTACCACTTAATAACATAGGCTATGTTTATTTTATTTTATTTCCGCGCGGACAAACACGCGAGCAATAGTCATATATAAATTCAACTAAATTGTAGGTTTTAGTTACATTATTTGTTTTATATTATTGTAGCTAAATATTTTTGTAAATATTCTCATTTGGCCACATCCTTAATGGTTTTTTCTTCTCTTCGAATTGAAATGTGTTTATAAATTTGTAGAAAACAATTTTAGGAGGAGTAACCCATATGAAGTTCACGTCTGACGGTATAAGATTGGTGTCAGGTGCTCGGAAGGACCATAGACTTTTAATATGGGATATAAGATATTATAGAACTCCACTTAATGTGTTAAATAGAGCGGTGGATACAAACCAAAGAGTTTACTTTGATATATCACCTTGTGGTAAATATCTTGTCTCTGGAGGCACTGACGGTTTGGTTAAAGTGTGGGATGCTAATAAAGTCAATTGGCATTCAAGTTTGGATGCCACAGATGGCGATAAATATAATGTGACATATACTGTAAGTATATAAATTGTTAATTTACTTTAAAATGTTTAAGTAAAATAATATGTTTGTAAACAAGTGACAAGCCCTGGCTTCACATGGATCCAATACCAATAGGCAAATGTGTTTATTTATGATATTAGATTAGTAATATTAAATTATCAGTATATTCAATGTCTATATATATAAACTTTCTTTTTGAATCACTCTAATTAAAAAACTACATCAAAATCCGTTGCATGGTTTCAAAGATCTAACCATACATAAGCACAGACAGACAGTGGGAAGTGACTTTGTTTTGTACTATGTAGTGCGTGATAGTTATTAACAAAGCAACTTATTTGTCTATATCTATACTTAATATTATAAAGAGGAAAGATCTGTTTGTATTGAAACAACTCAAAAACTACTGGGCCGATTTCAATTTTTTTTTACTATCTTTTAATTCCATGTGGACGAAGTCGCGAGCTACAGCTAGTTATAGTATATGTTCTTCAAACTGGAAATCTTTAATCTCCTATCAATGGAACTTGATTTTATTTAATATCATAGTAGCTTATTTACGCAATAGTTTCTGCTACATCTACCATTGGTTTTTATCAAACTCAGCCAATGTATTGATGTTGTTAAACATTATTTTTCAGTTTCCATTACACAAAGACTGTTGTAACAGTGTGTCTATACATCCATGTCGACCGATATTAGCCACTGGTTCAGGACAGTATCATTTTAAAGACCCACTAGATATCTCCCCGGATGAAGAAAAGAATACTGAAGTCAATATAGATATGAAATATTCAAATGAAACAGAGAACAGTTTAGTGTTCTGGTGGATTGGTGATATTGATTTATAAATTAGTCTGTAAGAGTAAATAAATTTGACATAATAAATTTATTAAAATCTTAACATGGTTCATTTTTTATAATTCACTTAATACTTTTGTATTTTAGTTACGTAAAGCTATTGTAAGAAATGTGAAAAATATGCTTTTTAAAAACTGGTATTTAACTTATATTGGACTGTCTGTTACACAATCTATATTCATCATCATCATCTCCCCTGCCTTATCCTACTCCCGTAGGGTCGGCGCACCGGGTTTTCGTCCTCCAAAGCACTCAATCATCCGTCATCTCAGTCATCACTCCCTTCTTGATCATGTCACCTTTCACGCAATCCATCCATCTCTTTCTAGGTCTACCTCTACCGGTGTACCCCTCCACATTCATAACTAACGTCCGTCTTGTTACATGCGATTCATCCCTTCTCATAACATGCCCATACCACTCTAACATTTTACTCCTTATTTTCTCAGCCACTGGGGCTACTCTCAAACTTCCTCTAATATACTCATTTCGTATCTTATCCTATCGCAATCTATATTCTATAACCTAAACCATTACAGTATTTTAAATGTAGCAAAAATATAATGTTTGTGTAATATACGCAACTTCCTAAGCTCCATTTCTCGACAACAGCCTCATTATATTCCATGCAAAGTAATATCCCACCGTCAATAACAAACTCATTAAAATGTATAGTTAAAAATAACGACAAAAGAGATTTTCATACAGAAACGTCTTACAAAAACACGTGCCGATGTTCGCAGAAAATTACCTGTCAATGTAAAATCCGATCATGATATTGAGATATCTTTGTTAGTATCTTAGAGATTTTAAAGGAGTTTTCTTGCAATTTTCTTAGTTATTTCTTTGATGGGTAATTTCAAAATTGTAAAAAGAATCCAGCTGGTAATTAACAGAAACAGAAGAGAGATTGCTGCGTTGCTTACGACGATGAAGTAGTAGTAGAGACTTAATGAGGTAGGACTGCATCCATCTTTTCTTTCATAACTTAATGGACGCAAAGGATGAAAGACAGATTATTAAATTGGAGTAATCTACGCTATTTTTTAAAATACTGAATAAATTTGGAGTTGGTCGCTAGTGACTTGATAAAAGGATAAGATAAATAGGTAACTAAATTTTATTTCTGATCTAAATAAAAAGAAAATTCGGCTCATTGAGTATACGTTCATTTCTATTTGTACGTTAAACTAAAAAGTTACATACAAATTAGTGAAACTGCTATAATCGTAAAATTTTAGCATCATTTCATAAGCTGGACGAAATTACTTTTAGCTGGGTCTTTATTGTAACATACGTTTACGATTACAATAGATTCTCGAATCGAATAAAAGATTTTGTGAACATGGAATATTTTAATTTTGTTGACTCCATCCCAAAATTCGCGTAACTATCTTTACTTGAAATCAGTTTTTTATTATTAAGTTAATAATGACCAATCGATAAAGCATATTGAAATATTTCTCTATTTATATACACTAGCGTTATAGAAAGCAAGATTTTATTTTCGTATGTTGTTTTTTTATTTATTTATTTTTCTTTTGGGAAGTCGTTTAATAAATATCGACCTATACAAACACTGAACGGATCGCTAGTAACATATATGGAATGCTTTGTTCGTATGCGTGTTACAATTATATTTGATATACATAGTGTTTCACGGAACAATACACCTGAGTACGCCACGGTTAATTTCTGGTATCCCAATAATGTGCTTGAGTAACCATTACATGTAGGTATAATACATTACTTGTTACGCTTCTCTAAATACAAATACATTATGTAAATTACATTGGTTAGCTTCGTCGTCGTCAGCTCATATACATCATACTTCATACTAATATTATAAATGCGAAAGTTTAAATGGATGGATGGATGTTTGTTAGTGTTTGTAGCCTAAACGGCTGAACGTATCTCCATGAAATTTGGCACAGGTTTAGAGCATAATCTGGAAGAACACATAGGCTACTCTTTATCTCGGGAATAGTTACGGTTCCCGTGGGATTCATTAATTTAGTTTTTTAATGTTTACTCCATCATTCTGCAACGGTTCAACATATCTTATTGAAATTCGGCACAGATATAAAACAAAGTCTAGAGTACACATAGGATAAGGTTCATCCCCGAGAAATGTCCGGTTCCCGAGGGATACGTAGCTTTTTGTTATTTATATAGTTCGTATGTTTTCTAATACCACGCGGACGAAGTCGCGGGCAACAGCTCGTTATACATATACGTCAATTTTGGCTCAGAACATAACCTAAATTACTGGTGACTAGGCCTTTGTCAACCACGCTGGCATGAAAACATATAGGTACATTCGGAGAAACTGGCGATGTTCCACCTTAAAAGCTACAATCGTTTGAATATTTTGAAACGAGACGCAGAAATAAAATGAATACAACGCAGATAAGCTGCGCAGATAATGTTTCTGGACGATTAAAAAGTCGGTTGGTGATACACGGCTAGTTTCTTTTTATTATTATCCCTTCCTTTGCACCACTCACTGCTATCTAATTAGTTTAATGTAGGAAGAGGCGGAGTTTTTCTTGTTGCAATGAACAAGGCATTTTTTTCTTGAAATGGAATACCGCAGATTTCCGTGACTGTACATGGCAGGATTCGGACTTAATCCCTGAGCAATCGACGCTCTTATTAATATACTAGCTTTCGCCCGCAAACAACGTTAGCGTGGAATAAAAAAAAATAAAACGTCTAATTAAATTTTTACGTTTCAATTACATGGTTCTGAGATCCAATTAAAAAGTTCACAGCGTGCACTTGATAGCTTGTCGCCGAAGTACAATTTTATGGAATATAAAATTTTATAGACCACAAAAGTAAATCGAAAAGCTTTAAGTATTGGATAAACAACCATGTTACTCTTAATTACAAATTCAACTGATCCAAAATTAGGCCCAGAAGAGAGCCAGCGAGCTTTAGGTTGCAGGATAACAAAGAAAAATCTACGTATTTTAATATAGATTATTACAAATCAATTACATGATTAGGTAAATATAACATGATTGGGTAGAATTTTGAACAAAATTGTAATGTGTTTCCCTCTAGTTGTAGACTTTTAATTCCCCTATAACGTAAGTAAAATGTTGGTCTAGTATAAATTCAATAAACAATTTGTTTTCAAAATTGAACGCCATCTGCGACTTTGAAGTTTCCTTTTAAATCCACCGAAGTTTTTTAATAAAAGATATAGAGGTCAGTAAGCAAATAAATTGGGTAAAAGCTTTTACAAATTCAACTGATCCAAAATTAGGCCCAGAAGAGAGCCAGCGAGCTTTAGGTTGCAGGATAACAAAGAAAAATCTACGTATTTTAATATAGATATTTACAAATCAATTACATGATTAGGTAAATATAACATGATTGGGTAGAATTTTGTACAAAATTGTAATGTGTTTCCCTCTAGTTGTAGACTTTTAATTCTCCTATAACGTAAGTAAAATGTTGGTCTAGTATAAATTCAATAAACAATTTGTTTTCAAAATTGAACGCCATCTGCGACTTTGAAGTTTTCTTTTAAATCCACCGAAGTTTTTTAATAAAAGATATAGAGGTCAGTAAGCAAATAAATTGGGTAAAAGCTTTTACAAATTCAACTGATCCAAAATTAGGCCCAGAAGAGAGCCAGCGAGCTTTAGGTTGCAGGATAACAAAGAAAAATCTACGTATTTTAATATAGATATTTACAAATCAATTACATGATTACGTAACTCTTTCTGTTTTTGCTTATTTTTTATTGTAGACTAGCTGTTCGCGTGCGGATTCATCCGCGTGAAATTATAAAAACTTTATTTTATTGTTTACATTTGTCAAATCCTCAATTGCAAATGTCAAAATGACATGACAAACCTCAGCAATCTTTCTTTCTTGATGTTGGCAGCATCTTATGGTCTCCTTCCCACATTAGGGTTTTTATCCAAAATATTTACCCCCTAAGTTTGATGGCGTGAAAATATATAGCTTAAAGCATGACGTAAGTATAGGGCTTTTCATTAAAAAAGAATTATTTAAAATATGCTGTAATTGCCGATATCTTAGGCAACAAAGAAGTGTGTGTGTTTACGCTTTATTATAATAGTATAGATAAAACAATATTCAGTAATAATATTTTAATTGATAATTTAATACATTACGTAATATGCTTCCATTCTCAAACGAGCAAAACATTATTATTTGTCTCCTCACTGAAAATAAGCAACCAATATTAAAAGCGCAAGAAACAAGCGAGTACTTAATACGCTCAACAACGCAATGCAAGACAGACCTCAGCTCGTAAGAGAAAAAAATAAAACGTCTAATTAAATTTTTACGTTTCAATTACATGGTTCTGAGATCCAATTAAAAAGTTCACAGCGTGCACTTGATAGCTTGTCGCCGAAGTACAATTTTATGGAATATAAAATTTTATAGACCACAAAAGTAAATCGAAAAGCTTTAAGTATTGGATAAACAACCATGTTACTCTTAATTACAAATTCAACTGATCCAAAATTAGGCCCAGAAGAGAGCCAGCGAGCTTAGGTTGCAGGATAACAAAGAAAAATCTACGTATTTTAATATAGATATTTACAAATCAATTACATGATTAGGTAAATATAACATGATTGAGTAGAATTTTGTACAAAATTGTAATGTGTTTCCCTCTAGTTGTAGACTTTTAATTCTCCTATAACGTAAGTAAAATGTTGGTCTAGTATAAATTCAATAAACAATTTGTTTTCAAAATTGAACGCCATCTGCGACTTTGAAGTTTCCTTTTAAATCCACCGAAGTTTTTTAATAAAAGATATAGAGGTCAGTAAGCAAATAAATTGGGTAAAAGCTTTTACAAATTCAATTACGGATGTCAAAATGAATTGATACTCGGCGTACTTTTTCGTTTTTAATGTTACATTAATAATGTTAATATAAAAAAATTAAATCGTATAAAATGGTGTAGAGTCGACATACGAGTATATCTACAGAGCTTAGAAAAGAGTTTAATTAAAGTAAGAAAAAAGGAAATGAAAGCTTTTAACTGCCTTATTAAATGCCATTGTTACGATGAAATAATCGTAGTCATTTATTATTGAAAAATATTGAAGCACATCGTACTAATCATACTTCATACTATCATACTTCATACTAATATTATAAATGCGAAAGTTTAGATGTATGGATGTTTGTTAGAGTTTGTAGCCTAAACGGCTGAACGGATTTCGATGAAATTTGGTGTGGATGTAGAGGATCTGGAAGAACACATAGGCTACTCACTTTTGTTTATTTTAATAAGTATAAGTATAATAAATAAGTTTACAATACTATACTCATGTGGGCCTAATTAATCTTGGCGTAAAATACATAATGTGCCGTATATGGTCTGACAACAATAAAGTTATCTAAGTGTAATTATCAATGACGTATTCAAGATTGTGTTAATATTAAGGCAGTTTGTACGAGTACAATGCCATATTAACACTATAATATTCCTAATAAGCAGTTAAAGCACTTCGTACATGTTAATGACAATGATAACATTCAACGTTCGCACCATAGCTTTCATATAATGTAGGCTACACACGTTGTTTTTGCAGAACTAAAATCTAGAGTGTGTGACTAAATTGTACAGTTTTGTGTCTATGGAACTCGGATGTGCCTGCACGGTTGACACCGTCAAGCAAAATCTAACGTGTGTGTGTTTGACCTACATAAGATCTACACAGTATACAGCATAGTATTATAATGAACAAATATTTATAATTGTTTTATATTTTGTTTATTTTCTTATATCAATACTTGCATGACTCAACTCAATACAGCTGTTCGCATGCGGATTCATCCGCGTGAAATTATAAAAAACTTTGTTTTATTGTTTACATTCATGTCATGTCATTTTGACATGACATGAATGTCTTCTGAAATGAATGAAACTCTATTTTTAATAAAAAGCCCTACACATACGTCATGCTTTAGGCTATATATTTTCACGCCATTAAACTTAGGGGGTAAATATTTTGAATAAAAACCCTAATGTGGGAAAGAGGCCATAAGTTGCTGCCAACATGAAGAAAGAAAGATTGCTAAGGTTTGTCATGTCATGTCATTTTGACATTTACCCCCTAAGTTTAATGGCGTGAAAATATATAGCCTAAAGCATGACGTATGTGTAGGGCTTTTGATTAAAAATAGAGTTATTCAAAAATATGCTGTAATTGCTGACATCTTAGGCAACAAAGAAGTGTGTGTTTACGCTTTGTTATAATAGTAAAGATTAAAATATGTCTCTCTGCAATACATATAAATTCAGTACTGTAGTACTTGTACATAAGAACAGTTTGCACCCACAAGATACAAGCCCAATCAGATGAGGTTAACCATATTGTTGAACGAAGCAAATACAATACCTTGCGACAGAATGTTGTCATTTTGTCGAATGTTCTTGATTGTAAGTTTTAATTAAAACACTTGTAGTCTCTCGACTGAGTCTGGTGAAACAAGAGCCTTGATTAAGGATTTTCGAGTTCTAATACGTTATTTTATATTTATATTGTACTAGCTTTCGCCCGCGACTCCGTCCGCGTGGAGTTAAAAAAACATAACTGAGTAGCCTATGTGTTCTTCCAGACTATCCTCTACATCTATGCCAAATTTCATCGAAATCTGTTCAGCCGTTTAGGCTACAAACTCTAACAAACATCCATCCATCCATCCATCCATCTAAACTTTCGCATTTATAATATTAGTACGATTATTGTTTGGTATAATAAGACAAGAATGGTATTTAAATGTTAATAGGAGCCTATGGTTTAGTTATTTGTTTATCTATGAGCTTGCTCGGTAGATAATTCCCTGCTAGTGTAAATTATGTGTCTTTTTCGTGATATCATTTATTGATGTTTCATAAATACTCTTTGACTCGTTTATGATTTTGTATTTACATGAAATAAGGTGAAATTCAAAGATTTGTAAGCTTATTCATATTTTTACCATACATATTTATCAACTTGTACGAAAATATTTTTAAGCATAATATAAAGGCATTATATTATTTAATAAAAAGGTTCATAACAGAAAGCAATTCAAGATCCCACACATTTAACCGTCAGCTATTCATCGCGGGAAAACGCCGAAAACGCCCGTAATCCTACGTTGTCCGTGAACCGAATGCTCTTTCTTATCTTTATTGAAAAAGTAGTATTATGTTTTCGCGTTAAAGCGTATTAAGATATAAAATCTATGTTTTTGTTTCATTTGATATTTCAAATGTATTAAAAAATATTAAAGACAAAAAAATTAAATATCATATCCGTTTCAACGACATGCATAATACATAAAAAAAGTTATGACGTCATAATATAGTAACCTTATTACATCTACAATAATGATCTTCATTTTGTTCGCTATTTGGTTATTATAAGTAGTAGTATTTTTTGATAACTTAAATATCTGTAAACACGGAATCAACCTATTTCTATTCGAATAATCTTGTTTAATTTCATCATAATGAGTAGAGCCGCAGACAAGATGATTTTTTTTAACCTTTTGAAAACATCTCTTCTAAAACATGGTCTTGTGTAAGTGTATTTTAAAGTTATCCGTTATTTAATATTTAAACATTAATTTATGATGTTCATAAAACAATAAAGACAATGTGACATTGAAGTGAAACGACTGAAGCAGACGGTTAATTGGATTTGCGCGGAGCTCTATCGAAATTGAATTTGGTAAATGAACGAATTTAATACCTATCCAAAGTATTTATTACATGTTTAAGTTATCATTTTAATCTTCACTTAGAAATTAGATAAAGTTATGTGAAAATGTCAATCATCAGCGCGCCCCCTCTCGGGCACTCTTGAATCGGAATGCTAAACGCGTATTGAGTGTCAGCCCAAGCCGAGGTCCCTTCGCGGGGGCCCTTGTGCCTAGTCACTTCATGGAGCGTCCACCGATGCGTTCTAAGAGCTCGGTGGCCTCCCAATCCGGTAATAAAAACGAAGTAACGGCTCGTGCCGAGGCTCCTGAGGGAGCCCTCGAGCTTAGTTACTCATAAACTTTAGTTTAGGCTATGCGCCATCTGCGCTCGGCCACCTCATGCCCGGTGAATCTGTAAATACCTCTTCAAGGCAAACAGAAAAAAAAATCAGTGCGCTGGTCAGAGTTAATACTGGTTTAACTAAACCGTGTCGAAATATTTTTTGAATGGTTGCTGAAAATGGCCATGAAAGTTTCACTGCCGTGGACTTCTAGAGTAATTTCTTACAATTCTAGTATTTAAAACAACTGATAAAAAATTCTACGCAATATTTTTCGCTTCCTAGAAAAGACGTTTCATTTTATTTCTAAGAAGTACAATAAGGACGTTTGTTGTTAAAAAAAAATTTTCATAAAGTTGTATAACATTTAATCGTATATTCCCTTTGTCTCCAAAAAGTGGCGTAAAAATAAAAATGTTATATCGTTCGATTTGTAAAGACAACAGAATAAATGTGGGTACCTGAAAGGACATTTGAAACGATACGACGTCTGACACCGATCCTTGCTTCACCCTCTTTTACGCATGATTTGTACCAAAAGGCCTTTTGTAGAGGTCACTTGTGATATTGACAGGGTCATAAGATGGAAAATGTCACACCTTTTATTACAATCGAGGACATTTAATGCTTTGTCGCATTTACATTTACATTCTATTAAATAAATTCGAGTCAACGGAAATTACTGTTTGTCACATGTGGTTGTGGTTTAACACAAATAGTACTGCTGAAGAATCTACTGTTCCTCTCTACTAATGTCATCATGTAAAAATGTTTTTAAAAAAAACTTTGTTCGGAGATTTTTTACGATTTTCATTTCATTCGTATAAATATCGATCACATCTAAACAAATTTTGCATTAGAAAAACTATAAAAGAACTGTGACGTTTTTCGTTTATCAGATTTTGGTAAATGTTGACTATAATATCGAAGGTAAATTAGCAATTTTTAAGCAACTGCTGTATGTAATGGGGATAGAGGGAGACGTGGTTTGCATTTTGAACATATTTACTTTATTAAACTTGTTTAGTTTTCAACTTTCACTTGCACTCAGACGAATAGTTTGTTTTTAAATATTGAGCTTACTTAAAAGCTTTAGAATGTGATTTCTGTTGATTAGACTTTATTAAAAGATGTCTGGGGTATATTGGCATTGTTATATTCTAATGATCATAATATGAAACTTAATTGTGTATATTTAGGATTTGAAATATAGTAATTGTGTACGTTTTATATACCACAGGTTTTAAAAAGGATTTTTATCATTTTATGTAATATAAAATCCAAACAATTAATAAATATAAAACGTTAAATCGTAATTTGAATATCATACATATTTAAATTAAGCTGGTTAACATGACATCATCGCTCCCTTTCATAACAAAGGCTCTTTAATTGATTTAACTCACTGGAAATTAATGAAATTCAAAGTTGAGGCATCCAATCAGATAAATTAAATGATGTTCGGTTAAAATTATTTCCTTTTGCTTTGCGTGCAAATTTATTTTAATTTTTAGTCCTCATTTCAATTTTGTCTGATCAAATATAATTTTTTTATAAGAAAGCACGTAGTCATTATCGACTCATGACTTCTCTCGCAAATTATGTACATAGATATAGAGTTTTCGCGTCCCAATAATTTGTATAATGATATAGTTGCCTCAGTTTTTTAAAGTGAATAAAAGAGATGGCATGTTACACAGTTGATTAAGTTAACAGGCGATTTGATGGTTCTACATACAAAGATATCCGAACTGAATCAATATTCCTCTTGGAAATACCAAAGCAAGACGAACATAGTTACAGGTGAAGTTCCATTTTAATTTTAAGTAGAAATGTCGTTGCACGGTGGACGGAATATCTAGGTTATCTTTCGATGAGATTCGAAGTAAAATGTTTTAGAGAATATATTTCAAGTGATATTGCACTTAACAAATGAAAAAAGAAAAGTCTGAAACCATAAATAAAACTATATTTTTTATATTATGAGATGGCAAAGGAGCGAGCGGCCACCTGACTTCGCCGAGAAAGCGAAGCGATCGCTGCCTATATGCATCCGCAATTGCAGATGCGTTGCCTACCCTTAATCGACGGAGAGGGAGATGCACATAAAGAGAATATTTCCCCTTCCTATGCGTCGCCTCCACCGTCAAATTCACTTTTCCTTCCCATCCTTCTCGTATAAGAAAATGGTAGGAAAGGGACTAAATTAGGCCTCCGGCACCACACTCATCAGACGAAACGCGGAATTGCTTCCACTTCACGCCTGTCCTCTGTAAGGTCGTAGTATTTCACGTGGCAAACCGGCTCTACAGTGCGTAGATGTTAAAATGGGCTCTACCATTGTTAAATATATCTAGACCAAATTTTAGTATGGTTTCAGGTAACGTATTCGTATACTCGGTAGCAATAAAACGTAGGATATAAAAGACATTGTGTAGAATTAAAACTAAACATGAAATCCAACTGAAAACAGAACGACATTCACATTACACAACGAACATTTATATTGTAATTTTTTACACAACTTTACGACTGGCCCATGTACACATTTTTCACTTTATCTTAATTATATATCTAAGCTTTTTATTATATCCAGAATTTCCTATTATACGACCATTACCATATTTTGTAGCAACAGTGAGACGTAAAATCTGACTTAAATAGAGTCAGTTAACTTAAGTAGATATGTAGCATTTAAATAACCGTACGATAATCGATCTTTATTAATCAATATACCTACTTACTAAAGATTCATTCACCATTACAAATATGAACAAAAAAAAACAAATAATCTAGTGAATGTAAAATTTGACAAGAATTGGGATCGTTTACCAAGCCTTTTTAACTGTTTCATTTTACTTAAAGACAAAAAAGTCTGAATAGAGAAAACATATTTTTTTAAGAAATAAGATGAAAACCGAGTTGGTTTGTTAAAGACAAAAAAAAACATGTACGTTTTGATATTAAGAGCTTTGGAAATGGAAATTTTCGGAAAATTATGTTGCCAGTCGGATTTATAAAAACATCGCCACGCGCTTTCGAAACAATAGCTAGCAAATGAGTTAAATTATAGAATTATGACACTACATTAATATTAAACGAAGCACATTGTTTTGTTAAATTTTACTGCAAAAATGTATTCATTTGAAACCAATCTCTGTTAAATATGTACGCAATCCGGTATGAAATTTTAATTAAAACAAAAACCGCATGATAATCTTACCAGGAACACTTATTTTAAATTTGTTTAGATAGTATATGTACCTACTATGTGCCAAGAGAATGATTATAGTATATACAATTTTATATATCTAAAGAGTGCGTTGCAACTTCCTAAACTATAGTAATTAGACAAGTTAGAATGATGCTTAAAGGATAATTATTTACAGTTATGTACAAGGATTGGGCTACTTGTGTCCAACATTGAAACTTTAGGGGCAAGACTTTGATGTCTCTTTTACGACAATTTAATTACATCTACCCTAAGATGTTTGTTATATTGGTGAAGGCCGATTCACATTGGATTAAATGAAGTGTTTGTTATAGAGTTAAATTAATCACATCATTTTATTCCGTTAATTTGTAAATTATCGAAGAATGTCAATGTTGAAATTGGACCCTCAAAACTAGTACAAATACACGTCTATCGTCTAGTATACTTATGTTGCGCTAAAATTGCCTATACGTCGACTAAAGGATTTCCTTTATAAGAATAAATTTAAAACCGTTAAATAAGTGTGCTTCGTATAGCATATTTTATTTTCAAGCGTAATGTAATTTACTATTATAGCTTGAATAAGTGGGTTTTAAAATCCAAAAATTCAAGACACATAAAACCTGAGTTTGTTGTTAACAATTTAGGAATAGTCATCCCGCTTTGTGTTTATTGAGGTCTAACTAAAATGGCCGCTCGTTAAAGGGACGGTGTGTTGTTAGTTCCAACAATTGCTTTGATAAATTACATCGGCTGTATACAGATGAAGCCGAAGGGCCGCTGTACACGGACTTCTTCAAACGGTTGAAAGCAACTGCCACCACAAAGAATACTGCCAGCAGCACTCCGATCGCTTTAAACTGCCTATGTGGACTGTAGCTGTCTGTGTACAGTGAACCTTAGGTTTGAGCATGACCATCATATTTGTGACGAATCACTTTATTCTCAGCACAAGTGAAAGGGTTTGCAAGTCATTTCCTAATAATCCTTTCGTTGATAATAGCAAACTTTGTTATAACTTACGTTATAGTTATATAATGTTGATGTTATAGGTACAATGAAATGTTCTTAGGCAATTATCATTCTTGCTTTACTCTAATATACTTTACGTCGCGTAGTATTTGTTTTACACTCGACGTTCGTAGCAATTCGTAGCTTTTTCGTAGTGCTACGTAGATTTATTTCGCGTAGAAACGCTTTAGAAAATTCGTTTTAAAGGCATGGCATGGGCTTTAATAAAATATCCTGACACATTGTAGAATTAAAATAAGACTCGAGTATTTGGAGCGATTTCATCAGAAGTAAATTGTTTTGATACTATGTAAATACATTTTCCAATATAATACATTGGGTTAACTTTAATCGTTATTTATTACTGTTGTTACTGATAAATGGTTTATAGTTTAGCTAAAGCCGGGGGCGTAGGTAAATTATCCAACCTGACAGAATTCGATAAATTTCCGTTTACTTAACACAAAGGTGAATTACAATATTGTATCTTGATCATTCTATGTTATTGAACTTTAATATTTTTTTTTAATATAATTTTTTTTAACTTTAAATTAATACAAACTTATATTTTGCCTGCCTTTATTTATGTATGTATTATTACATATCTTCCCAGATTCATGTATTGAACCGAAGACACTTAAGTGTGTTTTAGGTTCATGAGTGTACCCTTTAATTTGATGACAGTAAATGTCGCAAGATCATGTCCGAAACGTTGGAGATGACGTCAATCCGCACGTAACATTTGTGTCGTTCCCATGAATTTTTATTAACACGAATGTGTGTCACGGAGTCCAAGCTGTTATTTCCTTTTTATTACGCGAGAGAAATTTTTGGGATCTAGGTCGGGAGTGAGAATTTCTAGTTACGGTTCACTTTGTATATAAATATTTTTATTGTGAATCTATAACTTATGAGTACCTACAGTTTTTAAACAATACAAAAATCTCTTTAGTACCTTAGTCATTTTTATTAATAAACTGATAGGATTGTTTTCGTGAAATCAGACCACGCAAAGCCAATTATTAAATGCAAAATAACCAATTGTTAAAGAGATCACGTTTAATTTGTCGAGAATATTTGCACTACATTATTTTCATTCATGGCTGATTATATGTGTTTTTAATAAAGGAAATGAAAACCTGTAATGTAGAATATATGTAAGAAAAACTTTCGCATAAAATCATTTTCTGAACCACATAAATTGTTCCACCGTTTGACTTTCAAAAAGGTATACTTCATTCAATCCAATCATAGTAAGTGAAAAGAGACAATAAACTCGTTTCGCTGGTTAATGTTTCGTAAAGCCGAAGGACTTGAAGTTAAAGCAAATTGAAAATCAAACGTAGTAAAAACAAGTGATTCTTTGCGTTTGCGAAAGGGACATGTAATTAATTACTATCAAAACAGATAAAAACAAATGTAAATCAAATTTATTAAGTTTTGTGAAAGAAATACAAGTGAAAGGGTTTGCAAGTCATTTCCTAATAATCCTTTCGTTGATAATAGCAAACTTTGTTATAACTTACGTTATAGTTATATAATGTTGATGTTATAGGTACAATGAAATGTTCTTAGGCAATTATCATTCTTGCTTTACTCTAATATACTTTACGTCGCGTAGTATTTGTTTTACACTCGACGTTCGTAGCAATTCGTAGCTTTTTCGTAGTGCTACGTAGATTTATTTCGCGTAGAAACGCTTTAGAAAATTCGTTTTAAAGGCATGGCATGGGCTTTAATAAAGGAAATGAAAACCTGTAATGTAGAATATATGTAAGAAAAACTTTCGCATAAAATCATTTTCTGAACCACATAAATTGTTCCACCGTTTGACTTTCAAAAAGGTATACTTCATTCAATCCAATCATAGTAAGTGAAAAGAGACAATAAACTCGTTTCGCTGGTTAATGTTTCGTAAAGCCGAAGGACTTGAAGTTAAAGCAAATTGAAAATCAAACGTAGTAAAAACAAGTGATTCTTTGCGTTTGCGAAAGGGACATGTAATTAATTACTATCAAAACAGATAAAAACAAATGTAAATCAAATTTATTAAGTTTTGTGAAAGAAATACAAGTGAAAGGGTTTGCAAGTCATTTCCTAATAATCCTTTCGTTGATAATAGCAAACTTTGTTATAACTTACGTTATAGTTATATAATGTTGATGTTATAGGTACAATGAAATGTTCTTAGGCAATTATCATTCTTGCTTTACTCTAATATACTTTACGTCGCGTAGTATTTGTTTTACACTCGACGTTCGTAGCAATTCGTAGCTTTTTCGTAGTGCTACGTAGATTTATTTCGCGTAGAAACGCTTTAGAAAATTCGTTTTAAAGGCATGGCATGGGCTTTAATAAAGGAAATGAAAACCTGTAATGTAGAATATATGTAAGAAAAACTTTCGCATAAAATCATTTTCTGAACCACATAAATTGTTCCACCGTTTGACTTTCAAAAAGGTATACTTCATTCAATCCAATCATAGTAAGTGAAAAGAGACAATAAACTCGTTTCGCTGGTTAATGTTTCGTAAAGCCGAAGGACTTGAAGTTAAAGCAAATTGAAAATCAAACGTAGTAAAAACAAGTGATTCTTTGCGTTTGCGAAAGGGACATGTAATTAATTACTATCAAAACAGATAAAAACAAATGTAAATCAAATTTATTAAGTTTTGTGAAAGAAATACAAGTGAAAGGGTGTTCAAGGAGGTTTTACATGTAGGTTTCAACAAGATAGAAAAAAGAAAGAATTCAAATTATTGAAATTAGAACAGATTGTCAATGTCATCGTATTTTCTATGTCTTTTCCTGTACATATTTTAATAATATACAAGTCTCCATGAAAAGTAATTTTATTTCTAAATCTTTTCGATATACAAACGATATAAAAGATAACTATTTCATCAGATGTAAAACTATTAATCAATAGACAATGTTGCCGCCTGTATTACTAAACTCATAATAATAATTTAATAATAGATCGTAAATGAACGAAGCCTCTTTGTATATCGCATGAATTTGGTAAAGGCGTCTTTGTCTCTGGTGTAAATTAATTATACATCAAAATTTTGAATCATCAATTATGAGATTGAAATGATAACCTTTTGCAACCAAAGTAAGGGTCGTGCATAGATGCTTAGCAAGTACAAGGTATCCGTGTTATTGTTAACGTTTGATACGTTGACTATGATTTATCAATAGTTAGTTCAATTTTAGAGTCTTTCATTTATACTGTTTCATCCCACACAAAAGAAAAGATTAATGTCCGAATTTAACGCAAAACCTTACGAACATAGGCCAATCTAATATTAAATGAGAAATATAAAGGACAATCAAGGATGGCGTGAAAGGTTTCAATGATTTGATTTCGTCGAAATGCTATAAGAAATTAAATTAAACAATTTAGAAGTAGAAAAGAGAAAAATCCTTAAGTTAAATATTTGAAGTAACCTAAAACTCATTAACTCAGCAAATAGGCATTAAGACTGAGCTTAAAGTTTCTTTTTAGGTTCGATCTTTTAAATTCTATTGAACTAAACTCATTACATACAAGTAACTTTGGTATTTGATACTTTGCTATTTCTTATTAAAGCTTTTAAAAATGTCTATTTAGTATTTGCGTCTTTTTAAACCTTAATGAGCTAAATATAAAAGAAATTTATCATAGCTATTCATTTCAACCACCTTATTAAGATACTGTTGCTCGCGACTTCGTCCACGTGGAATTAAAAAATATAGCCTATGTTACTCACTGACAACGTAGCTAGTAGTTTTTGAGTTATTTCAATTCATACAAAAGTTCCAAAAATACAAATTTTTCCTCTTTATAATACTAATATTATGATATAAAAAATGCAATTTCAAACTAAAAAATTTTTGGTGCAAAAATTGTCGTATTACTTTTTTCTCACTTATTTGGTTCAGCACTTGTCACTCTTGACCTCAAAAGCGGTCGAGTCAGCCTCACCTTAGCGAGCTCGAGAGCTTCAAGAGAACATAACGAGAATGTCTACTTTCGTATTTCTCGAGTATGAAATCATTCGGCGAAATCATTCGATTTTGAAATGTAGCCGACCCCGGAATATAAAAGTTAATTGTCATGTTATTTGTGCAAACATATTAAAATGTGTTTAGTTGCTATTGATACGTGGATTTTTTAATATATTGATATAAGTTGGTTGTTCGTATCTGTCATGTCGTATCATTCTTATTACTATTATCTGTTTTAAATACTTTTAAGAAATAAGAGACCAAGTACTTATTTATTGTAACAAACATTGTTAGGATAATTATAATTTAAATGGGACGATTCCATTACGTGTGTATTGTTCTTTGTTGAGTCAATAAGTAATATATGAACGTTCGCGGTTCTTGTCACCAAGTGAGTCTCCGTTAACAATTTTAATTACGGCCCTTGTGTGCTTGTCCCAATTCTTGCTTCAAGTACCTTAACTAAAATTAACACAACAAAACCGATAAATCCGGTTCGTTATTTTTTACATTTCAACCACACTTTTTCGTTAGAAAATTAGAACACAATTATAATTTCATTACCAAACAAACAAAAACTGTTTAGGGCTGTGGTTATGCATCTACACTCTTGTATCGGCTCTCTAATTATGCGTTTTCACGAAATCAAAACACAAATTCGAACGATTAGTTCTATTTCAGCCGTATCGAATGTTTACATTGCAATGAAACACGCAACATAAAACAAAATAACCCAGTGATTTAAATCGAAGCTTTTTTATACTTATTATCAAAGCTTTCGTCATCATCAGCTCAAAATGCGTCCCCAATGATGGGCTCGGAGTCTACCTTTAGTCAGGGGTGATTAGACCTTAGTCAACCACGCTGGCCCAGTGAGTGTTAGTACGAGGAATAAAAGCTGTTATTTTCAGTAATATAAAGTATATAATTACACTATTTTGAGGTCGATTAAAAACTGTAAAGGTCAATACACTCTAAGAGAAACTTAGACACTACTCCCTAATGATAAAAAGATTTCTTTCTGTACACATATTCTGAATGTAGTCAGCTAAAGCATCATAAATTACTATCAAATATACAAAGACGTTTGATAAATTGTCTAGTCGAAAATCTATTATGAATTGCAAGAAATAATGTAAGAATAACAGCACTGTATGCCGATTAATAGATTTGTCTGAGCATTTGACACTGCACTACGATTTCTGTATTTATCTTTCATTTCTTTGAATCGCTCAATTACTCTTTTATGTACTCAAGAGGGCAAATACAAGATTCTCTAATAATCTACAGCAAATATTAAATTGATTTTGCTAAACAAATTGATTTAGAAAATCGTATATGATTTAGATGGATAAGGACTTCGACCTGTTGATAAAAGCACCCATGATAATAAGAAAGACAAATTATAAGAAAAAATCTCTAACCACTATGATACATAATTTAGGAACTCTCAATGTTAAATTTGTTGTAACAGACAACAGAACTTGAATATCATGTAGATGTATTATTTAATAGCTTTCGCTCGCAACTCCGTTCTCGGCTAATAAACAAAAACAAATATAAGTAACCTATGTGTTCTTCCAGACTACTCTACATCTACGAGTACATCGAAATTCGATCAGCCGTTTAGGTGGTAAATTCTAACAAACATCCAGCTATCCATCTAAATTTTCGCATTTATAATATTGCAAGATTTACACTTTTATTTTTATTAAAAAAATATTGATGATTAAAATAACCTATCATTAAAATTCAATGAACATCAGATATTAGGATTAGCAATAGAGGTTCCATGTGAAATAAGCGTTAATGTTAAAACCACACGATTATCAGATAACTAAGTTTGTTTGCGTATTCCGGAACACGTATCATTAATTCTGACGAAAAGGTCTTTGTTTTAAACCACATCTTTGCATAAAATAATTTGAAAATCGTTATCTTTAAATCAACAATCAAATTAATAGTTTTCAAAAGTATAGCCGCAAATAAAGTACGAATAATACGAGTTGTAATTTTCTATTCTATTTACCGTTGTTTTAAACATGAGTTGATTTGGAGGTATGACTTTCTTTATCAAATATTATTCAAATAATTGAATCGATCGATTAAGGAGGATCATTCTTCGTCGATTAAAGGTAAGCAGGTAAAGCATCTGCTTTTGCGGATGTCAATGGGCAGCAGTCGCTTTACTAATTCACCTAATTCAGGGGGCCGTTTGTTCATTGCAACCTTACATCATAACAACATTTTTTCCCATACATTGTTCTATAGTAATTTCTGTTTAAATTATGTTAGAACTGTTTAATTTCCATTAAGGCCTAATATGTTTGAGATTATGATAAAGATCATTACAGTCCCTGTACCATATGGGTTTGTAAACCGATAATTATAGTTTAAACAAATTTCGGGTGCGGTTGTAACATATGACTTACGCAAACATTAACAGTCAAACTAAACTTAAATGCTTTTATAAACTCACAAGCTTTGGCCCGCGACTCTGTCCGCGTGAAATTAAAAAAAAAACATAAGTGAGTAGCCTATGTGTTCTACCAGACTATCCTCTACATCTATACCAAATTTCGTTGAAATCCGTTCAGTCGTTTAGGCTACAAACTATAACAAACATCCATCCATCCATCCATCCATCTAAACTTTCGCATTTATAATATTAGTATGATATGATTAGTATGATTATTATCTTTATAAATTGACATAACAAGTTTTTATTTAAATTCGTTGGAGGTTAGATTTTATTACAGTAAATGTTCGCAAATGAATAAGAGGCCACCTGGTTTCGCCAAAATAACGAACTAACCATTGCCTATAGATATGTGTAAGTAATTAAATGAATACAAATGTGTTGCCTACCTTAATGAACAGAAGAGGGGAGGGACTGAAAGACGATATTTCACGTTGGATTCTTACACCAAATCCACCGATTTTGCTGTCTCTGTGAGTCGAACAAAGCAATATTGGCACCAAGTTATTTTTTTTATTTAATAGCTGTTGCTCGAGAAATCGTCCGCATGAAATTAAAAAATAATAAAAAACATAGCGAATTTAACTGATAACGTAGCTTTTTAATAGTGAAATCATTTTTGAAATTGACCTAGTAGTTTTTGAATCATCTCAATACACACAAAAGTACAAATCTTTTCCTCTTTATAATATAACAGATTAATGAAAATCATCCAATATTGTGTTCATTAGGGCTTGGCTAAAATGCGTGTTCCAAAATGTATATTGTTGGACCGGGAGTTGTGAAATTAATGTACGTAGATGAACAACGAGCGAGCATGACATTCATTTTCTTAAGAAATTACATAAAGCTCATGACTTGCAATTCATTAATGACCTTTTTGTCAATTTCGTAGTATATTACGTAATGTGACCTAAATTTTTTATGGACAAAAGTACACATGTAAGAAAAAAATATAAAAGAAAGATTTCATTTAATTTGATCTAATCACATTTGGCGTATTTTAAAGATATTGAGTTTTAATAGTAGAAGTAACCATGTAAATCTACTGCCGAAATACTTAAATTATCCATAGATATATACTTATCCATAGACGGGGACATAACGAATCAATACCATCGATGCAGTTTGGTTTGCCTAAATTGATATTTGTAACGGATAAGCGGTAGGTAATGATGATTTTGTGGTAACAACGATTAAAATATTTGAAGGACTTGTTCGTAATATCCTCTCTATAATTAGTATTACATTTGAATCTATTAAAATATATTTTTACTAGCTTTCGCCCGCGACTGCGTCCGCGTGGAATTTAAAAAAAAGAAAAAGTTAGTAGCCTACGTGTTCTTCGAGACTATCCTCTACATCTATACCAAATTTCATCGAAATACGTTCAGCCGTTTAGGCTACAAACTCTAACAAACATTCATCCATCTAAATTTTTGCATTTATAGTATTAGTAAGAAAAGTAAGATTTCTGTATTTACATAGAGAGTGAGGTACACAAGAACTTCGATAGAAGAAACCCATAGTAAATTATTAATGTGTTAGTTTATACAATTAGAATTTACAAAATGAACCAAATTAAATGAACGCTAATATTTTAAATAAAAGAAATAGCAATTAGAAAGTAATCCCGTCCGTAACTTCAACTTCGAAAAAGGGTTTGATAGGAAATCTGCTTTTTGTTCAAGTTAATTAAGAAAACATCAATCATTGCGCTCGTCGCTGTCGAACATTTTTACGCCCTAGTTTATTTTTAAATTGAATTGTTTGTTTTAGACAAAAGTAAATATGTATTAAGGTCGTTTTTACTAGATTACTCGCATAACTCTTGCAAATTATGTCTGTGCGCAATATTTTTTTAAATACATGTTTGATGAACTGAATAATGATTGCCCTAAATTTAACTTGGAGCTTAAAGATCGACAAATTTAGACGTAGTTACAACTAAAAACGAGTTTCAATTTTCAAATAGTCTTGTTTCTAAAAAGCAGTTCTAGACTTATTTTGGAGCTATTTTAGTTTAAACTAATCAAGAAGTTTAAACAAGTTTGTACTTAAGTGGGAAAATATTTAAACTACGCTAGATCAGACATCAAAAGAATATTCCAGAGTTAGTAAACGTAAGCATCAAAGGATATCTCTCAAAGAAATTTATTAGGGTCAAGTTTGATCTCAATACTTGTAAACTCTTGCTTTAACATATGTATCAACTTTTACCTATATTAAACGAGAAAACACTGTTACTACCACATTATCTATATCTATCTATACTATCTATACTATTATAATAAAGCGTAAACACACACTTCTTTGTTGCCTAAGATGTCAGCAATTACAGCAAATTTTTGAATAATTCTTTTTTTAATAAAAAGCCCTACACTTGCACACGCTTTAGGCTATATATTTTAATGCCATTAAAATTAGGGGGTAAATATTTTGGATAAAAACCCTAATGTGGGAAAGAGACCATAAGTTGCTGCCAACATCAAAGAAGCAAGGTTGTCATCATGTTATGTCATTTTGACATTTGCAATTGATAATTTGACAAAAGTAAACAATAAAATAAAATTTTCATAATTTCATTTATATAAATGCGCGGTGATCAACGACGCCTGAGGGACATCCAACACTAAGGGAACTGCAAAAGCGTTGTCCTAGTTATAATCAAACGTCTCTCTCGGTGTAAATTAGCAGTTAGACTCTGAGTTACGAATTTTTCGAACAATTTGATTAGTATTCTTTATATGTTATTGTTAGATCTGGTGCACACCTTTGACTAAACTATCGCCCAACTGTTGTGCGATTGTTTTGCAGCCAATTCAACTGTTTAGTTGCACAACCAAAAATCGAATAGTTTGCGCACCTCCATATAAGCTCATAGGAATCAAAGCGAAACAGTTGTGCGATAGTTTAGTTTCAGGTGTGCGCACGCTCTTAATAAGGATTCGTACAAATGTTATTAATATAAAGGTAAAATATTCTCTAGGCGTAGCAACACAATTTTAGTAGTATTGTGGTGAAATTGTATTCCTTATCATCCCTGTCTTTGCTTCATACATCAAATGGAACGAGGCGTGAATAAATCACAAGTTGTTTGTTTGTTTCGTCTGATGTGGAAGTGTTTTGTAAATGTTTCTCATTTTTATGTTCCCCGAGCGAAAAGCGAGTTTTACAAATTGCGGTAATCAAGCAAAATTATTAACGTTTTTTATGCAAATGTTATTATGCTACACCAAAAATGTGGACCAAATATTAGAAGTTTCTTCTCAGTATATGCCAAAAATGGTAAAGAGAGACCGGAGTTATTATGTTTAAAAATATTTAATTCATCATCATCTCCCCTGCCTTATCCTATTCCCATAGGGTCGGCGCACCGGATTTTCGTCCTCCAAATAACTCTATCATCCGTCATCTCAGTCATTACTCCCTTTTTAAAAATATTTAATTATAGCATGAAATATGCATGAATGGTGATGATGTAAAATTTAATGATGAACTTTAACGAATGTACAAACTCCATTAACATAATATAAAAAATGTCTAGAAATTAGGACATATTCATGATACTATAGATACAATAATAAGTGTTGGAGGGAAAAGGTTTATCTTAGAAAATGGTACGGATTTAACACTTGGCGGAAGAGCTGCCCAGATAAGAATTAAGCAGAATTTCCTTTTGTACCTAGGCTCTAGTAAGGATTAGTTTTTGTTACTTTATTTAAGGGGCTAATGTCTCAATTTTTTTACTATCAAAGTCACCTTAAATGTTGCATATATGTATATACTAGCTTTCGCCCGCGACTCCGTCCGCGTGGAATTAAAAAAAAAACAAAACTAAGTAGCCTATGTGTTCTTCTATACTATCCTCTACATCCATACCAAATTTCATCGAAATCCGTTCAGCCGTTTAGGCTACAAACTCTAACAAACATCCATCCATCTAAACTTTCGCATTTATAATATTAGTATGATATGATGTACATCTTCATATGGAAAATAATTATTTATCACACTTTATAGTATCATACATATTAAATGTTATTGTATTCATAAAGTGAAAAAGCTAACAAGTGCTACAAACAACTATTATTCTCTAAAATTATTTAAAAGATACATTTTATAACAAAATCTGTTGTATTAATTATCGAAAATTATGACCATTGTCTATTTAACATGTTCATGTTTAAATCAAACACGGAATCGTTTTATTAAATTTGATTGGATATTAAAATATTTTGTATATCACATGTTTATTTATTGTGTTATGTTTTAGCAACTTTGAAATGAATATTCGATAAATTAGCTGAAATATCCATAATTGGCGATTAGCGTTCTTTTTGATACACTTTATCTTTTTTATAGATTGTTATAACTAGAATATAAGTTCTAAATTTAATTCTCTTTTTCGGAATATCATTAACTAGCTTTCGCCCGCGACTCCGTTCGCGTGGGATTGAAAAAAAACATAACTGAGTAGCCTATGTGTTCATCCAGACTATCCTCTACATCTATGCCAAATTTCATCGAAATCCGTTCAGCCGATTAGGTTACAAACTCTAACAAACATCCATCCATCCATCCATCTAAACTTTCACATTTATAATATTAGTAAGAAGTAAGATTAGTAAGATTCTTTCAATAAATCTTCTAACGTTGCTAGGATGTGTATATTTGTTTCCCCTTTTTATATTTTTATATTAATTATTTTAAAATTTTCATTTAATTCAATTTACATTCTCCGTGCGCTCCTTATTGTTGTTATCCTTTTTATCCATGATATAAAATGTAATTTAACTTAGCAATAAATTTTAATACATACGTAAATCACTTTACAATTTACTTTTAGCATATAGAACTATATTAGAGTGTTGTTTTAGAAACCGATTTCCTTATTAAATTAGGATAAAATTACTTGTTTGATGCAACTATTTTATTAAGTTTATATAAATAATAGAAAATTTTAAAAGTTCATTCTTAATGGGGAAAACAAACAGAACAAGTTTCAAGAAGATAATTATACGATATAAAAGCTTTAAAAGTTTTGTACAGAAAGATCTTTGAAAACTAAGTGGGGAGTCTTTGAAAATAAGTTGGATAAGGTTTAATGTCTTTAGGAATATAGAACATTCAAATTGTTACTTGAGAAGTATTCTTTGCTGCTGCACTGTGCACGACATATACATATGTTAACGGAAATGTATGTAATCCGTCATTGTATACAATTCCTAGGAAATGTATGTAATTCCTAAAATCGCACGGAAATGTGTGAAATAAATTATATTATACTTACACATTACACATTTTCCCTTAAGATAATGTCTCACGATAGTTTAAACAATTTAGTTTTAATTAATAAGATAATATAAACATATTATTATTTTACGGTATGACTGTTACCCGATTGTCTCAATAAGTGTTATAATAAAAATATATTATTAACAACGTGTTTTATTATAGAAAGCATTTACTTTATATATTTCCTAATACTATATTGGAATTATATACAATTCCGAGGAAAATTTATAGTGTTAGTTGAGTTTGTTGCTTCAGATAATTAAGCGCCTTTCTAAAGGTCTAATTAATATAATAGTTTTAAGGATTTTTTATTTACCGAATTGTTTAAGTTTATTATGATTGTGTTTACAAAACATTTGATATAGAACATTCAAATTGTTACTTGAGAAGTATTCTTTGCTGCTGCACTGTGCACGACATATACATACACATATGTCATTTTTTTTTCGTAATGGATAAGACGTAAAGGAAATTGCTAGCCTGAGATTTGAGAACTTGAGGCTATTGTTGAGTTTGATCCGTTTTTATTCTTCAGTAATTATTATTAATGAGGTGAACTTCTCATTAGGTATTTTATAACGAAGACCTGATTTAAAAATCTTGTTATGGAAGCTGGGTTCTAAATTTAATCATAATTTACAGGAACTAAATTTAATATAGACTTGAACTCTTCGACTAAAATAAATTATTCTTAATCAATTATTCAATAAAACGAGGAAAATTTATAGTGTTAGTTGAGTTTGTTGCTTCAGATAATTAAGCGCCTTTCTAAAGGTCTAATTAATTTAATAGTCTTTTACTTACCGAATTGTTTAAGTTTATTATGATTGTGTTTACAAAACATTTGATATAGAACATTACTATTTATAATTTGCGTTGTATATTATAATTATATGATTTTTATTAGTTTTAACTTAGCTTGCGATGAATCTATGCTATTCCATTCACAAAGAGGTATGAATGTTTGTTTACTTGTAAGAAATATAAAGCTAAAAATATTTTTGCTTTATGTGACAGTTATTTCAAATACTGCTCACGATATAATTTTAACTACCACGAATTGTAGATAAGTAAATTAAAAAGATTTTAAGTATTTTATAGCCCGTAGTTAATGCCGTATGCGAGTGTAATAAACCATAGATAACTTAATTTAAATCAAATTTTATTTTATGCGTCAGTTGTGCTTAATCTACACTCAACTAAGGCTTAAAGAAGTTTTATAGTTAACTAGCTTTCGCCCGTGACTCCGTCCTTGTGAAATTAAAAAAAAAAAAGTGTAGCCTATGTGTTCTTCCAAATTATCCTCTACGTCTATGCCAAATTTCATCGAGATCCGTTCAGCCGTTTAGGCTACAAACTCCAACAAACATCCATCCATTCATCTAAACTTTCGTATTTACAATATTAGTAAGATTCAAGGCCATTGATTGATCTTTATCGAACTTTCATTATTCTTTTGAATTTTACACTTTTTTAAGTAAGAGATATTCATATTTTGCTTAAAAGAAATAGATATACTCGTAGATATGAATACTATTGTGAAATATATAAAGATTCAACAATGGTTTATTTTGAAATATTACGGAGCACATGTTTTTACGCATTCATAGCTTCAAGAACATTTGATTATGTTTAGGTGACATACATATTCTTAGGGATTATCTCATCTTAGCTCCATCAAGTGCTATTCTTGTATTTAGAACGTTTTTGTGTACACTCCATTCACCCTGAGTGCGACGTAGGCGTGACCTGAAAGTAATGATCGTGTAAACTTATGTTACGAACGATGCCGAATTAGGTGACAAGGGCGAGATGTGCGTGGGTTTATTGACCTTAAAATGAAATCTTTGACGTATTTGCATACAACAGAGGCTGATAAAACGTTACAATTTATACACAAACAATATATTATTCATAGGAAAAAAGTTTATCTGGAAACGTCGAAAGTGTAAGTGATCCGTGACTGCTGTGATGTGATATGAAATTCTAAAATCGAAAAGCATATTGGTACATGTCATTGAACCTGGACGTATAGATTATGGTCCGGTTCGATTTCTATTTAATTTATTTCTTTGCAACCAACACGTAAGACCTTCTTAATACTACAAGGGAAAGACATTTGGATAGTTTGTTTGGGATACGACGTTGGGACTTAGCCTCTCGTGTTTGTGTCAAGTGGAAATCAAATATTTTACAGACAGTGACTGAATGTAATTGAGTGAACATTAGGAACGTAATAAATCCCTTCCTACGACCTTTTCTTATGTACTTACAATACCTCGCGTCCCTGAAACCGTTTCTTCGTTTATTGCTCTCTTTTATGGTTTATTTACCTCAAAAGGTTTTATTGCCGTCTATAGAGGGCAGCCTACTAGTGTGATATGACGGAAAAACGATATATAACGAGATATTCCCAGTTTCCGAATCCTGCAACACCAAGTCTTGCTTTACTTTAGTATAAATAGAACCGTATACGTAATTAGATGCTAAGAGCGCACACCTTTGACTAAAATATCGCACAACTGTTGTGCGTTTGTCGATTGTTTCGTAGAAAATTTAGTTGCATAACTAAAAATCGTGTAGTGTGCGCACCTCCATATAAGCTCATAGGAATCAAACCGCGACTAAACAGTTCTTGTAATTCCTGAAACGAAGCACTTTTAGCTGCGGCGCGCCCCTTTTTATAAACGACCTAGGCATGTCCCCTAGGGAAGGGTCTATGGGATGATCAGCCAATACAATTTCTACCTATTATCGATATGAACTTTTTAATTATTAAATTACCTAGATAGTTAAAACATTTTAAGTAAAAACAAATAAGCCATGGTCGTTGAACGATTAAATGTAATTGGTTAAGTTTGAATCGAATCGAGAAGTCGACAATTGAATTGAATATTATGTACCCAGCTTGACGGGTGTATAAAACTGGAGAAACGACATTCAAACAAGAAGTTACTTTACGAAGAAGTAACTTTAAAATTGAATAATTACTTTCCTCTTACAAACCTACTCGAGAATGAGATCTTTAAGTAATTATCCATTAACTTAGTAAGCTTTTTAGATAAGTTTGTAAAGTTACTCGATGAAATAAAACGGTAACTTTAAGTAATTTTGCCAGTGTTGCCAACTAATACAAATGAATTAAACTTGTGTACTGTGAATTTATATATCTTGTATACATTTGTTAAATTATTACAAAACTACAATACAATATATAGTATACTAGCTTTCGCCCACGACTCCGTCCGCGTGAATTAAAAAAAAAACAAAAGTGAATAGCCTATGTGTTCTTCCAGACTATCCTCTATGTCTGTGCCAAATTTCATTGAGATCCGTTCTGCCGTTTAGGCTACAAACTCTAATAAACATCCATCCATCTAAACTTTCGCATTAGTAAGATTAGTAAGATGTACGTAATTTTAGTTTCAAGTTTAACTTGTATGTTTAGATTTAATATTATGAGAATGTTCGTGTTATTTCTAAAGTATAATATTTGACTTTAATCTATTTCCTCGTCGTTATTAAAAAACAAAAACGTATATTTCTTCGTACAGTTTGCAAGCATAAAGAGAATCAAAATATTTTATCTGTTAAAAGTCTCGAAGAGGAGTTTTTGTTTGGCGATAAGAGTGTATGATAAAACGCCTGATGTTGGTTTAGGCGCGCCTCCCCGGCATTAAGTCGACAGTTAAAAATGTGGGCTCTTATATTGTTGACAATAACCGACCTTTTTTTGTTTTGGAAAATGAAAGGTTTACAAAAAAGATATGAAGCTCACTGAAGAAACTTTACTGAAAGTGATAGTAACAATTTAGTTTATTTTGTTTCTAAAACTCGTGGATAAGTATGTATCTATATCTATCTATACTATCTATATCTATATATATACTATTATAATAAAGCGTAAACACACACTTTATTGTTGCCTAAGATGTCAGCAATTACAGCATATTTTTGAATAATCCTTATTTTAATAAAAAGCCCTACACTTACGTCACGCTTTAGGCTATATATTTTCACGCCATTAAACTTAGGGGTAAATATTTTGGATAAAAACCCTAATGTGGGAAAGAGACCATAAGTTGCTGCCGAAATCAAGAAATAAAGATTACTAAGGTTTGTCATGTCATGTCATGTCATTTTGACATTTGCAATTGATAATTTGACACATGTAAACAATAAAATAAAATTTTCATAATTTTATGCGGATGAAGTCGCAAGGGAACAGCTAGTTATTAATAATATTAAACATCTTTATTTTACATTAGCTGTTGTTTTACATTATTACTTAATTTTGTGTTACAATTTTCATGAAATTGAAAAAGTGAAATAACGTGGTGTCCGCCATATTTTGGAGTTCCTGTGTGTACTACTTCAGCGTTGGTTTGAGATGGAATTTAGATTACAACTTTGGTGGCCGAATTCACGATAGTTGGATAAAAAAATATGAGCCCGACGAAAACCGATGTCGAAAACAGTAATTCATCAAACGTAATGTTTGTAACATCATATTCACGGCACAGTTTCTGCTCGTTAATCAGAAGTCATGTTGACTTGAATCCTACTTCCCTCTGACGTCATACCTGACATATTTCCACATTTACTCTGGATAATGGTCAAAAAAGGGAGGCGTGATTGCCTAAGAGCGCACCCACACATTTGACTAAACTATCGCAAACCTAATTATTTTACAACTCTTACTCACGTTTACTTTTTCTTCGGTGACGGCACCTCACCGAAGAAAAAGTAAACGTGAGTAAGAGCCGTAAAATAAGTATAGTTATAAAAAATGTCTCACGAAAGTTTAAATAATTTATCGCACACCTGTTTAGTCTTGCTTTGATTCTTATGAGCTTATATGGAGGTGCGCACACTACTCGGTTTTTAATTGTGCAACTAAACAGTTGAATTGGCTGCGAAACAATCGACAATTGCACAACTTTGTGCGATAGTTTAGTCAAAGTTAGAATTGTTAAACCTATAAACTTAATCAATTTAAATTGTTGCTATAGCAACTGTGACGCTGACAAAATACTCCCAAGTCGTTGTATCTTTGTTTTATCACATACACAAGCTAACGCTAGACTAGACCCTACTGAAGTAAATAATATGATGTTTGAGCAAAACCTTTACCTTACATATGTAAAGGTTAAAGCCAATACGTATATACAAAGGTTTCTTGTTTGTTCACATTGTTGGTTGTGTAGTTTAACAAACTATTATCTATTAAGTCAACTGTCGAAACTTCACGTGTGTACTTTCACGACCACGAGGAAATTACGATAATTACCAAAGTTGGAGAGATTGTGCCCAAATAACGTTATTGGCTCTCGGGCCTTAAACAATCTGTTTAATTATTTAACTTTTCAGGTCGTTTACCCGATGTATATTGTTTATAGTCTGAATAAACTTATTTTATAGCCGTATTGATTTATTTTAAAGTCATTATTAGGTAAATGACTTCTAATTCTCGCGTTCACGTTAAAAAATAAACTAAAGTGTGTGTTTTACTGTTATGTTAAAATTGACATGCAACTAACCTTAAAGCTGCACACAAAATTACAATTTATGACCACACTGAAACAATATTTTTTTCGTTGTATAAGACTTTACGTTATGAAAGTAGATAAAACTATGTTAACAAGATTTTCTAAAACTTTTTTCTGGTATAACAATTTGAAAGACGTTACATATTTTGCTTCTACAAGTTTAAACATTAATAAAATAAATTAATTTAAGGTCTCACAATTTAATATTTTAATGTTGTTTTGTTAGATCAAATGCTTAATTCTCATTTTGTGAATTTATTACTTGTACAACGTGCAGAGCAAATATTTTATACGAAGCTATAGCCTCTAATTAAACCACATATTAAACGGGAACGAATTGTTTCGAGTTTATAAAAATCTTCTATAAACATTCACATAATTTACGATATTATTACGAAATTGACGATGGGGACGATGGGGATAAACCAGAAAGTGTTAAGAATGAATGTGGATGGCTACAAAGGAAGAGGAAGACCGAAGAAAGTATGGATGGATTGTGTGAAAGAGGATATGCTTAAGAAAGGAGTGGATTTAGATATGACGGCTGATAGAGATGTATGGAAGAGCAGCACATACTGTGCCGACCCTCCATAAGGGATAAGGGCAAGTTGATGATGATAATTTAAGTACCAATGAATACTTTGTTTGACAAGTTAAATAAGAAGAGAGTATTCGTTTAAGAAGACTGTAGGTACTTTGTATTTGTACGATGTAGGGATTGTTTTTGGTTGCAAGTGAATTATATTGGGCCTTGGGCAATCCGGAGAAGGGAAGTATAAACTCAACGCTTAAGGGGACATGGTTGTGTTCCATACGGAGATCCCATTCCCCCCTTTTCTTGCGATGTTGGCGACCACCGTAGGGTTTTAGTCGGTGCGAGTCCGATATATTCCGACTCTAGGTCCCAATGAGTCGGAACATGCGTAGGCATATCCCCACGTTAAAAGAAAAAAAAGGTACTTCGTATTTGTACGATGTAGGGATTGTTTTTGGTTGCAAGTGAATTATATTGGGCCTTGGGCAATCCGGAGAAGGGAAGTATAAACTCAACGCTTAAGGGGACATGGTTGTGTTCCATACGGAGATCCCATTCCCCCCTTTTCTTGCGATGTTGGCGACCACCGTAGGGTTTTAGTCGGTGCGAGTCCGATATATTCCGACTCTAGGTCCCAATGAGTCGGAACATGCGTAGGCATATCCCCACGTTAAAAGAAAAAAAAGGTACTTCGTATTTTGTGTGTATAACAAATGCGGAACTTTTAAAAATTAAATTAAAAACATTATTACTATAAATGTATATTTTATCAAACATAGTTATCATTATTCGTCTCTCGAACTAATTAACCTTACAAGGCTGCGTCAAATAGTCGATTGTAATTAGAGCAATTCTTGTTCCAGCAAAATACAAACAAGAGCCTTAATTAAAATTTCCATTGAGATACAAATTGTCAAGTGACAAGGAACGTAAATATAAACTGTTTCTACCTCACTAATTTACCAATTGGCAACATTCAACATTTTAACAGTGGTAGAGCCCGCTTTAACATCTTCGCACGAATGGGCCGGCTCGCCCGATGTAATACCACGACCACACAGAAAACTGGCGTGAAGTGGAATTCCGCGTTTCGTCTGATGAGTGTGGTCCGGAGGCCTAATTTTAGTCCCTTTCCCTTTCCACCCTTTTCTTAAGAGGAAAGGATGGGAAGGAAAAGTGGATTTGACGGTGGAGGAGACGCATAGGAAGGGGATATATCCTCTTTATGTGTGTCTCCTCCGTCGATTAAGGGTAGGCAACGCATCTGCAATTGCGGATGTCTATGGCAGCGGTCGCTTCGCTATTTTGGCGGATTCAGGTGGCCGCTTGCTCGTTTGATATTATATTATAAAAAAAAAAAAAATTCGTGCAATATACTAAATTATTTGTATGTAATACATAAATTCACAAAGAAATAAAGACACAACTTTCTTCAATCATCATCATCTCCTTATCCTATTCCCGTAGGGTCGGCGCGACAGGTTTTTGTCCTCCAAATAACTCTATCATACGTCATCTGTCATCACTCCCTTTTTGATCATGTCACCTTTCACGCAAACCATCCATCTCTTTCTTGTGATTGTAATTTGTCATTAGTTAGTAGTAGTCTATATAAAGAGGAAAGGTTTATATTTTTGTATGTATTGAAATAACATAAAAATACTGGGCCGATTTTAAAAAATCTTTCACCATTAATTTGCTACGTTATCAGTGAGTAACATGGGCTATGTTTTTTTTATTATTTCTTAATTTCACGCGAGCGAAGTCGCGAGGAACAGCTAGTAGTGTAAAGGTGACTCTCACTTTTTTCATTCTACAAGATTTTCAAATATGTTAACAAGCAACGTTAGTAAGTTCCAATGTGAAAGTAGTAAAAACGAACTCACGTCAAATTGTTCAAAAACAAATATGAGTACGTAAAGGTACAGAATGAAAACATTTCTCAGAAATCAGAATAAAGAAACTCCAGTTATTTGTTTCCGTTGTTTTTCATACTTTTATGAAAACAGGTTGCGTTCGTGTCAACATTGTTTTCTCGGTTACCTAAATTTTTTTGCTTTATATTGACAATTTTAAGTGGCATGATTAGTGACGTTGTTTGTTGTTTAGGTAATTTTTTGTGTGTTATAGTTTACTAGCTTTCGCCCGCGACTCCGTCCGCGTTAAATTAAAAAAAAAACTACGTCTGTGTCTTTTATCGAGATCTGTTCAACCGTTTAGGCTACAAACTCTAACAAACATCCATCCATCTAAACTTTCGCATTTATAATATTAGTAAGATTGAAGTGATAGAGATATAGTATGGTATCTCATGATAAGTTACTTATTTACAAGTAGTGATCTGAAACCTGATATAAGTAAATAGAATATTAAATTACTGACGTCAGTAAATTGTTAATTTTTAGTATATTTTCAATATGAAATTTAATTCAAAATTGTCTTCATAAGATGTTAGTACTTAAAAGGGAGGCTTTTATAGTGATGGTTAAGAGCTTCCTTTATTTAATTGTATTACTTAGGTCCTTTTACCCTTTTTGGTATTAAGGTCGAACAGTTTCTCACAATTAAAACCTTTAGCAAAAATTCTAAAAGTTATCAATAATTTTTACAAATCAAGAAAATGATTTTATGATACTTTAAAATTGCCATTAAAGCGATATGAACATACAAATAACATAATAATAGTCTGTTGTTATTTGAATACTAGCTTTTGCCCGCGATTTCGTCCGCGTGGAATTATTAAAAACAAAATTAAGTAATCTTGCTGTTCTTCCAGGCTTTGCTCTACATCTAAGCCAAATTTCGAGATCCGTTGAGCCGTTTAGGCTACAAACGCTAAGAAACATCCATCCATCCATCTAAACTTTCGCATTTATAATATTAGTATGAAGTATTATAATATTTAACGGGGCGAAATTATTGATACTTTTTGAACGATTAATGTAACTGGCAACTAATAATGTTGAGTACTGGCTGAATGTGCATCGTGCATATAGATGTCAAGCGGCGATCGAATGACAGATGACAGTTGTCTTTGAATGGTGGAATGATGCGCTTTGTTATTATAAAATCAATTGGTTAATCTCTGTGAATGTTTGAAATTCGATTAGAGTGTGTTGTGGAGATATCAATTAAGATGGTGGTCAAATAAGAATAGTGTTTCTAATGTTACGCGATTGTTATTTCATTATCTCCGACATACGCACGCCCACAATGAAAGATCGTTACCGTGTACATAATCTACCTTCGGAATTGAATTCTACAAACCGCTCGTCTCTCCGACATCAGAAGCGGGATCGCAGGAGATACATCACACAGTCCACTATTGAGTGGGATATAACTTGGTGGTATTCAAGTTGGTGGTATTCAACTTTGTGGTATCGACTATGAGGTATTTGACTATGTGGTAAGCGCCTGGGTGGCACCAGCCTGTGTGGCAACAGCCTGTGTGGCAATAGCCTGTGTGGCACCAGCCTGTGTGGCAACAGCCTGTGGCAATAGCCTGTGTGGCACCAGCCTGAGTGGCATCGGCCTGTGTGGCATCAGCCTCTGTGGCACCAGCCTGTGTGGCACCAGCCTGTGTGGCACCAGCCTGTGTGGCACCAGCCTGTGTGGCACCAGCCTGTGTGGCAACAGCCTGTGTGGCATCCGACTGATTGACATTCGACTGTGTAGCGTGTGCCTGTGCGGCATACGCCTGTGTAGTATTCAAATTTGTGGTTTCGTGAAGCTTTGGAGCTATGGGTGTTAAATGAAGGTAGTATACGCACGAGGTCGTGCTATGAGTCAGGATGGCCGTAACGGGGCGAAATTATTGATACTTTTTGAACGATTAATGTAACTGGCAACTAATAATGTTGAGTACTGGCTGAATGTGCATCGTGCATATAGATGTCAAGCGGCGATCGAATGACAGATGACAGTTGTCTTTGAATGGTGGAATGATGCGCTTTGTTATTATAAAATCA
This sequence comes from Papilio protenor, assembly GCA_029286645.1. Lineage (NCBI taxonomy): Eukaryota > Metazoa > Arthropoda > Insecta > Lepidoptera > Papilionidae > Papilio > Papilio protenor. The sequence continues at coordinate 3,836,793 of JAGSMZ010000043.1, forward strand.
ATTGGTTAATCTCTGTGAATGTTTGAAATTCGATTAGAGTGTGTTGTGAAGTTATCAATTAAGATGGTGGTCAAATAAGAATAGTGTTTCTAATGTTACGCGATTGTTATTTCATTATCTCCGACATACGCACGCCCACAATGAAAGATCGTTACCGTGTACATAATCTACCTTCGGAATTGAATTCTACAAACCGCTCGTCTCTCCGACATATTTATATTATATGATTTATATGATTAACATGTATAGTATAAGCTAAGCATCAACAACGTCCTACCTTTGCAGATGTCTACGGGCATCGGTCACTTCAACGAGGTCACGAGTTGGTATGGACGCTTGCATGTTTGCCACATTGACTATAAAAATACTATGTAAACAATATTCTGTTATTTCATTCTATGTCCAAGGCATTATATATTCTGCGAGCGATATCTTTATGAAAGATACAATTTCGTATTCAATCCAATAAATGTTATTACAGCGTGTAAGCAAAGTTTCCGGTATCAAAGTCGAAGTTAGTAAGTTAATATACGAGTAGCAGTGAGTCACACTAAGGAATTGATACTTGTTTTGAACCATACATGTTGTAGATGATATTTGCACGGCTAAGTATAAAAATGTTTTTACAGGTATACATGTATACCAAAGTTCTTACCTGTAAACTAAACAGACAGAGTGCGTGCTTTGACTAAACTATCGCACAACTGTTTAGTCTCTTTGATTCCTATGAGCTTATATGGAGGTGCACACACTACTCTATTTTTAGTTGTACAACTAAACAGTTGAATCGGTTGTGAAACAATCGACAATCGCACAACTGTGTGCGCTAGTTTAGTCAAAGGTGTGCGCCCGATCTTAACGGACTGATTTTGAGGTGCGAGGTATTAGTTTTGAATTCTGTACCGGGAAGTTTTAGGTTATATCATTATGCGTTATCTTCGAGTCTTTGTTGGTTGTATTTTATTTCTTAACCATTGTTTACCGTCTTCATAATTTGTATTGACTCGATTTAAACCAATTACGTTTGCTGAAATAAACCGAATTGGGGATAAAGGGGGAACTAAACAGGGCATGAACAATTAGTCTCATTTCAATGTTGTAAATTCAGATGGGACCGTTTCCTTAAATGCTAATATAAGTACTTCCTTGTTTACGTCATTTAATTTGCGTTGACCGCAAAAAAGTTTACGTCGTGTTTATTCGTATGTTTAAAACATAGATATGTAATTCATACATTATTAGTATGATGGTCAAAAATGTAAGAATATTTGACCTAGTTCGCATTTTAAGTGCTTACTATATCTTTCAATGAAAACGAAATAATAAAAATGTTTACGATCGACTAAACCGTAAATATTATATTTGTCTGTAGATTTTCTTTATCTTTGTGATTTTAGTATAGTATAGTTTTTATTTACTCTGAAAATGCTTTTTATACACATGGTAATGGTTTTTCGATTGTAAGAAACGTAATCGTTTATAGACACAACACTTTTTTTACTATATATGTACTTTACGTTTTAAAAGATCTACGATCATGTAGCTCTCCTGATATTTTGTTAATAGCAATTCTCACATTGTGTTTATTCACTATTTTTATTTGTCTTCGTTCTTTGCATTTCCACTCTTTACAGTTACGCTATCAAAAATATTGTAATTTACTTTCTATTACTTTTATTGTAATCACTGTTTACTTTAACATATTGCGCTACGAAGGTAAATGCCCCTGTTGAGCAAACAGATTGAATTTTTGTTCAGTTTTATTAATGGTCCCTACTTCTTTGCAAACTTCAGATGGATGAATAAGGTTAATAAAACAAGGTCATGTCAACGTATTGTTATTTTATTTCAATTTAGATACATCTTTGGTAATTTCAATGACTTGGGGTTTAATGGCCCCTGAATTTCTTGGTCTTTGGTACCATTTTGGTGCATACATTTCTTTGTAACACAACGGTGTTGTTCGTTTATTTAGAAATATTATTTACATTATATTAATATATCTGTTTATGATAAAATATATATGTCAATACGAAACAGAGAAAGGTATATAATATCATTTTTTTGAGTAATTTGCGGAATATTTCCCTTATTTATACCATATAAAATTTTAACATTTCAAATTCAAACCCTCAACTATCTTAAAGGTGGTATTCCTCTTAGATTATTCTTTTATAATATTAAATTATTTGTTTCTTAAAATACAAAATAAATCTATCAGACCCACGTTCAAATTTAAATTATAACAATGTATTAACTAAATCTTGTTGACAATAATCTTACGAGTATCTCATACTACATGTTATTTTATTTTATTGCACAAATCGACATTGCATAACGTATTTACAAATACTTAATACTAATTTTCTAACATGGTTGTTCTTTATGTAAGATCGAAGAAGGTTTGCCGATGACTTTCCGTGCTATCAAAACCGGCCGCGTTCCGCGCTCGTCTGCTCAGTTAACGTCAGTTAACGCGTGACGTCATGAGGCTATCGGCAAAGCTTCTGCGCACGAGTAATAAGAACGTCAATGCTATTGCCTTCCCTTTCCTTCATTTAAAAAGAAGGAGATAATAACCAGTCACGGTTTTTTATGGTTTAAGAATTTAATTCACAGTTTTGAAAATAACAATAATGTCATTATTTACATATGCTTATCTTGACCTAAGTACATTAAATATAATAATATCTTATATTTAAAACGTATATACAAATTATCCCCAACATACCTAGCGAATTAAATCACTTTAAGTAATGAGTTTTATAAATATTTCATGCTTTTTATGGATGACAAAATATTTGACTTCAAGGAATGTTTTGTACAATCTTCTTTTCACCTTTGAATTTGTTCTTACATTATAAATCAAGCGGTTAAGAACAAACATCAAGAAATAGAAAGAAGATTTAAATAATGTAACCGATATCAAATTGAAAATCTTTTATCGATTTTTTTGCGTTTCATCCTTTCAATAATGCCACAAAAATCGGAAATAAAATCGATCGCCACTACATCATCTGTTCTTTGATTGGTTAATGACTAGCTAGTTATAAAGGTTTGTTCACTAGAATTTATGTCATCGGCACTTCCACAAATTTTTGTAAGCTTGTCTGTACTCATTTGACATGACAACATATATGACAGGGTTGATACAAGTCGCCATATACAATAGAATGTAACTGGCGATGTTCGCATAAGGGTGAGCGGTGTAATCATGGACCAACTTCGTTACCGTTATCGGGAGATGAGTCATGCAAAAGGAAATCATAATCGCCATTATCATTGTACCCAACTTCTTGTCCTTTCTCGTCGGTAGCGAAAGCTTCACCAGTGCTAATGATTTCCTTAGAACTGTTCTGCGGAAACTTGCAGCGGGTTTATTTGAAATTCGTGGGACATCTATAAAATCGCTATTATTTTTTTCATTCAATTCAAATCTGACATTTTGTAAGGAATCAGCTGGTGTGTTGTTTAAACTATGCATTGATGTTGAAGAGTCGCCTTTTGTCACATCGATGTAGTGACACGGTACAGATTTAGATCGTCTTTCACTTGTACTGGATGAATCCTCTTGGCCTAATTTTATTGTTTTTCGCATTACTGGACCGCCTGCTGCCAGTGTTGTTTTTCTAACAATATAAAAAACTCTTAGATAACAAAAGATTATTGCTATCAGAGGTAGAGAGAGCACAACAAACAAGATCCTCTTTGGAGAATGGCCGTGGTCGTCCGGTAGTATACTGCAAGAGCCGGAGTATGTGTCGAGTCCGAAACTACCCCATTTACCAAACCACGTAGGTATCATTGCACTGAAAGGGAAAATCCAAGTGCATAATAACATCAGCACTAGATACCGACGTCTGTATAACCTGGTGACAAAAAGGTACGTTTAGAATACGAGAATAAATTTGGTAGCGAGTAGAAGAAGAGAAAGTGTGAAGCTTGTTAGACCAACTATTAACACTCAAACCTTACATACTAGTATCTATTATACTTATTATATACATTACTGCTATAAACAGAGAATATTTGATGATTTATTAACTCCAGAAAATGCAACGCTATATCAAGAAATGAAAAGAAAGGCTAAGTATTTGAGATCGTCGGTGGCTCAGTAGTTTAAGCACTGACTTGTAATCCACAGGTCTTGGGTTCGAATCCCGCCATGTACCAATGTGATTTTCGATTTTTCCATATGTACATAATTACCCGACGTTCTTACGGTGAAGGAAAACATCGTGAGGAAACCTGCACATATTGGCGTAGAAATTCAAAAATATGTGTGAAGTCAACTAACCCGCACTTGGCCAGCGTGGTTGAGTAATACCTAGTCACCCTATCTTTTTTTTTTTTTTTTTTTTTTAACGTCAATAAACCAGCGCTTGACCTCGACTCCACCTAAGTTAAGTGAAGACGCTGCCGAAGGATAGAGCGCGCTAGCTCAATAAGTGCCGATTCACCCTACTCTTGAAGACACCCACGTTATAGCTGGACGGGATCTTAGGGTAGGCTCCGAGCCCCTCGGTGGGGACGTATAGTCAGCTGGTGATGATGATGATGATGATGAAGTATTTGAAAGAAAGCCGATATATACTTACTTAGGATAGAGGTTTGGGTGAGAGATCATGACATATCTGTTGATAGTAATCGTGAGGACAGTGAAGAGTGAAACAGCAACAAGAGAGTAGCGCGCGTAAGGGAACATCCGGCAGAGGACGCGGCCGTGCTTCCATGACCGCTGCCAGAATGTTGACGCGGCGAGTGGAAGGTTGAAGCAGCAGAACAGAAGATCAGAGCACGAGAGATTCATAATAGATATCGCGGTTGCGTTGCGAACCTGCAAGAAAAAAAAATATTTAGTGACGAAAATTCAATTCTAACGACTTACATATATGTCCATTTTATGTCTTGATATGCACTCTAATAATATTCTTAAATGCATATATGTAGATTACTTTTTCGATTATTTTTTTTAATCTTTTTTATGTATGTTTTAAGGTTTCAAGGTTTCTACGACGAAACAATCTCAATTTGTAAGAAACAAAATTATTAACCTGATGTACGTAACATGCTTCACATACAAAGATAATTTATCGATATAATTATCGTAATAGTAAGTTGTCTTGATGTTTCTTACATTTGTGTTGTCTTAGGCCAGGGAAAGTGATTCATATCTTATTATCACAAGACGTATGATATATGTTTTGTATCGGATGACGTCATTTCTTGCACTACACTATGTTAACATAATAGGGTTGTATACGTTATTTAATACATTCAATCTCACTGTAGTTATCTTTAAACAAGGCCTAGTTACTGATAAAGACAGGAAAACTTTGAATTATTAAATAAAACAAACGACAGACGTTTACCGTTAGTTTCCACTGCCTGTAAAAGGCAATAAAAATATATTGCTACGTCTATTTTCAAGGCAATAAGATGTGGGTATGTTTTTCACGACGATATTCTTAATTATAGTCTAACCAAGAACATATTCCCGGTCTGGGGGCGCTTTAATCGGCTTCTATATTACAAAACTTTCTAATGTATGTAAGGACAGTAATATAATAGTTCCGTATTTTACCGCAATATGGCGAGGGTTTTTAAGTTCTGAGCAGACTATACATGGGTTTTACTGGTCAAAATTGACAAATGGCAAATTAAAATATTAAGCGTTACATAGACAGTAACAATATTGTTTAATAACCAAATATATGTAACGTTTTATATTATTTAAAAATAAACTTTTGTAAATTACAATAACAAGTACTGAATCTTAAACAATCTTATATTGATCTATGCATAGTCTCCGGGTTTAGCTATTTTTTCATATAGTAGAAAAAAACAATAAAAAAAAAGTAATACAGTAACACTCACTTTTTTATATTTAGCGAGGGCGATGATAGTTATCAAGTTGCCAGGAATACCAATGCACATGAAGAGAGTACAACAAGCAGCTGCGAAGTTAAGCAAGACATCCGGATAGTTCGTAAACAGCTGCACCTCACCCAACTCTTTAACAGTTCCATTATAGTTCAACACAGATAAGTTACGTTTTAAAACATTCACAAGATCACTTTGATTCATTTTCAACATCACGCGACATACGTTCACAAATATTAATAATTAAATGCTATTGAAAACCATCGTCATTGTGGTCATGTTTACTGGAATGTATCCTTATGAGTCAGCAACGGACGTCCAATGGGTTTGACCCGTTGATAAACGCTTCTAATTGTCACGGATTATTGAATTTAACATTTTATTAATAAATTCACATCTTAGCATATTTATATTTTCATTGATAACTCTAAAATGTACATAATTTTATTTGTTGACTGATAATAACAATTTAACGTAATTAACTGTTGCATTAAAAGGGACTAGGCAAAAGTATTTGCATATTGTAATTGGATTTAATACATTTTCTTCTATTTTTATAAATGTAATAATCGATAGAGATCGTCAGTAAATTCCAGTTTTGTATCAATGACTCATTATTGTTGGTTTTACGAATAAGATGATCTGTTCTTAAGATCCCCTAAGATGTATTATTACGAGAATAATATCACTTTGGGTTTCAAATTCTTCACAACTTTAAAATTTCTAATACACAAAGGTTTATCGAGACTATATAAAGTACTTTTACAATTCATTTTAAGTTTACAATTTAACATTTTTACAATTTTGAATTTTGTATAAAACTTAATTTTACAAATATTGTTAACAATATCAGTCATTGAAATTAAGATTTTGTAGTATTCAAGTATATTATTAAATATCTAACCGAGTATTTAAATACTAACATATTCTTTATTTGAAATACAACTATTATAGAAACAAAACCTACCACGATTAATTCTAACAATGACTTTTAATGATACAGAATTTGTTTCGTTTGACACAATTACACGCTTCATTCATTCAACACACGGACGGCACGCTTAAATTTTAACTTAATTTAGGAAATAAATGCAATAAAGTTCAGATCAATGTCACTGCTACACCACGCACAACACAACGTTCGATGTCTATTCACTAAGTTTACACAAAACGAATCTTAGTAATGGTTTATCATTGTTACGCACAGATTTGTTCAGTGAGTCACGACTAGTCACGGCGGGCGTTTCTCGGAGACGCCTTCGCCGGGCGATCGTCACGCCTTTCTACGACACATGAGTAAGTTCTTGTACGCTTGCCGATACTCGCTCGACATCACCACGTAGATGATAGGATTGATACAAGTCGTTAAATATATCAGCAAATACCCAGCGATGTTAGCCGCAGGGTGTGAAGTAAACTCACGGAATAACTTCGTCAAAGTTATGGGCAAGTAGCACACCCAAAATGACAACATGATCGCCATTATCATCTTCAGAAGTTTCCTGTCTTTGGGAGTCAATCGAGGTGGCCTCACTGGTGCAGGTGACCGCCTTAAAGCTACGGCTGCCAGTCGCAGTCGCTTTGCAGTCTCCCCACCGCTCGGTGTTCGCGGTTTCCCATCTAGAACGCATTCTTCATCATGTCCATCGAGAGTATCTACACCTGAAGATGATGATCGTTCCGGACCTGGAGTAGGGGGACAATGTAAAGCAGGCGGTGCCAATAAAGCCCTTCGCGGTGGAACAGCGGCGTGGTTAACACCATTCTCTGGTCCGGGAGAACGTTCTAATGCTGTCGACGCGGATCCCATAGCGGAATCTTCGAGACCAGGTACAGCCCTAGGTCTTCCTCGTGCCGGTGCTCTTGATCTTTTAGCAGCTTCTCGGACGATGCAAAAAATTCTCGCGTAGCAGATGACTATCGCCAAACAGGGAAGCATGAACGCGCCGACGAATAGAAATTCTTTCGGCGATCTGTGACTGCTATCCGGTAGAATGGAACAGGATCCGATGGATTGATCTAGTCCAAAGCGACCCCATTTTTCAAGCCATGTCGCTATCAGAGCTCCAAAGGAGAATATCCATGTGCTGGCGACCATTACTGCTAAGTATTGACGCTTGTAGAGCCTGTGTAAAAAGAAAAAAGTTGTATATGCACACTAGAAAATAAGATCGAATTGAAGTGTAATAGGTATGCAAACGATTATATTGAAACTTTATGGGATTTATTTCTACTTTCTTTTAGTTTTCTGAAGTATTTTTAGAAGTAGTAAGTTGTGTGTACATTACTCTATCTGAATGTAAATAAAATAAAGTACATTGAAATAAGACACAAAAAAGCAACCAAAGCTGGGTATTATAGCCATGTGTTGCAAAAAACTGATATATTTATATCTAAAAAAATTAAGATACTTACTTGGGGTACAATCTCGGATGTGATATCATAACGTATCTGTTTATTGTGATAGCCAGCACAGTAAATAGGGACACAGCAACCAGAGCGTATCTTGCCAGCGGGAACATTCTGCAGAGCGTGCGGCCGTGCGCCCATGACCGCTGCCAGAATGTGGACGCGGCGAGCGGTAGGTTGAAGCAGCAGAACAGAAGGTCGGAACACGACAGGTTCATTATAAATACCGCTGTCGCATTACGAACCTGGAAAAAATAGAATTTTGATAATTCATAAATAATTGACTGCTGTAAAGTGTAGGAATTAAATAAATTTTGACGCTAACCAAACTTTTGTGTTACGTTCAGCCTTTTTTTGTATATTCTTTAATATGTCTTTTGTACTCTTTCTACACGGATCTAAAAATTGACCTAATTTAACAATAGACTATTATGAAATGCGATAAGAAATACAAAAACAATTCCTTACATTGAATCACCGAAAAAAAAAACGTCGTTATCTTAACTGATTACATAACATTATGACAAATGAGTGCTTATCACGGTTCTTCCAACATTAAATTAATATGAGATCACTGACCTACGGAACAGTGGTTATTTATAAATTAAGTTATATTTAACTAACACTATGGACAGTATTAATTGAAATTTATTGCATGAGATGACTATTGTAAGGATAATTAAGTGTAAACCAATGGAATATAGTTCTAAGGCTTTTAAATTAAATTAGTAAATATCTCCATTCATTAGGGTTCAATACTAAAAGAACTGAATAATCTTATTAAATAGAATAGTAGATATTTTGCTAGGATTACCTCGCTGAAATAAACTGATAATAACATAACAAAAAACTGTCTTATCCTTTTTGTATTGTAAGTTTTTTTTTTTACAAAAGAAAATAGCTTTCCTTTATTCGTATACTAGCTTTCGCCCGCGACTCCGTCCGCGTGATATATAAAAAAACAAAACTGAGTAGTCTATGTGTTCTTCTAGACTATCCTCTACATCTATGCCAAATTTCATCGAAATCCGTTCAGCCGTTTAGGCTACAAACTCTAACAAACATCCATCCATCCATCTAAACTTTCACTTTATAATATTAGTAAGATTTAAGTCGGTTGACGTAATAGTTCGTAATAAGAAAACAATCGTATCGTAAAACTGATAACTTGATACAATAACTTTTGATGAATGAACAATAGTTAAGTTTATCATTAGAATATACAAATAGACAAAACGGTCATATATGTAAATTACGTTACCAAAACATTTTCAAGGTGGTAGAAGCGTTTTTGTGTTTAAAATAAAATTTGTTATAAGGTTAAACAGTAAACATATGTTTTGTAATAATTCACATAGTTAAATAAATTTTCTTACCTTTTTACATCTTGCCAAAGCAATAATAGTAATAAGATTCCCGGGTATCCCGACCAGCATGAACAGAACGCAGCAAACCGACGCGAATCGTAACAATCCCTCGGGATAATCTTTAAATAGTTCAACTGCAGCCAATTCCGCGTCAGACTTATAGTCATCTAATCCCACAACACTCCAGTTGTACCCGTCTACTTCACTCGACAACGTACTCTTTGGTATACTCGGTAACAAATCACCCATTTTAACACCAACCGGTCACAATTTTAATTTTGAATGTTTGTTCCATGATAATATTTTACATAATGACTTCGTTTATGTGGGCACGCGTTCGGGTTGCATTGTCGACTGATAAATCTCCCAGTACTTCGACTCTATCAATAAGAGGCTGGTAATAGTGTCTGTGATAAGGCATTTTGCCGATGAGCGGCCGCGTCGGGTCACAGCTGGTCAGGAAGTGTCGACTATCAGTTGGACCTCGGCTCCATCCGTGTCGCATGCGTGACCTGTAAATTAATAATACGTTTATTACATTTATTAACATAGTAATTAATTTATAATAAAATAATAATAAAACTAGTAATCTACAACTTCTCATATGGAGATAAATATGATGTATCTGTAAAACTCTTAAAATTCTTTAATTTATCTTAAACTAGCTTTCGCCCGCGTATCCGTCCGCGTGGAATTAAAAAAAACAACTAAGTAGCCTATGTGTTCTTCCAGACTATACTCTACATGTATGCCAAATTTCTTTAAGATCCGTTCAGCCGTTTTGTCTATAAACTTTAACAAACATCCATCCACCTAAACTTTCGCATTTATAATATTAGTAAGAGTAAGATTAAAACCTTAGTATTAGAACAACTTACAATTTAATCTGTGAGTATATTAATACGTTTAATTTGCAACGCAAGATAGTATTTGGTTTGTTTCATGAATTTAGTAATGATGTGGTCTTAACTATTATCCAGCGGTAATAGTTATTGACACAGCTGTCAATATGATAGTAAGATTATTAACCTTATTAATGATACAACATTAAGGGAATCATTAACTTCTCATAAATGAAACTAAATAGTAGATAATGATTTGTCCATCTTCCGTAGTTGGTGTCAATATTGATATATGCCAGGAACTTTTAAGGTTATCCTTGCTTTGATTATCGCATGAGTACTTAATAATTTAATTATTTTTTCTTACAGGTAGGGAAAATAATAATAAATGTAGATATATCTTACTAATCTTACTAATATTATGAATGCGAAAGTTTAGATGGATGGATGGATGTTGGTTAGAGTTTGTAGACTAAACGGCTGAACGGATTTAGATGAAATTAGGCATAGATGTAGAAGATAGTCTGGAAGAACACATAGGCTACTTACTTTTTTTTTAATTCCACGGGAACGGAGTCGCGGGCGAAAGCTAGTATATAAATAATTATCCGGAAAAATATGACTAAAATGTAAATGTTTATTAGATACAAAATTGTTCACAATTTCGCTAGATTGCAGTAGCGGCAACTATCTAATATGAATAAAGGAGTCAAGCTATCGACATGGGAATAGAAAGCAATATTCAAGAGCTTGCGAAACACCTATTACGTTTTCCTATTTAATATCGGCCAATAGACATGTTCTCATGTCAGTTAATAATAAACCACGTTAAAGTTACACTTAGACTTTAATCAAACAAAAAGTCAAAAGCTTAGTACATAGAAATGTAAATCCTTTGTTCATTCCATGTGAAATAACTTCTAATATTTACGGAAATAGTACTAAAATAGTTGTGCAGTAAAAAACTTTTTGTTGTGTATAACAATGTATAAACGACAAATGAAAATGATGTAAGAATAACCATTTTTAGAGAGCTAGATAAAAACATTTCTAATTAATGTTGTAAAGTCGGAGTGGTTGTGTTAAATAGAGCCGGAATAAGCAATGACTTTGTGACACTTTCGACCCAAACGCAATCATCTCAATGGCCGGCGACCTAGAATACATTTTTGGGTCGGGCGAAGACTTAATATTGTTTACCATAAGAATGAATGCTTTATTAAGTGGTAAGAGATATCGCGCATTTGCCGCGCGTTGTTGACGTCAAATGCTTCGCTGATATAACCAATATTTTTAATTTAATACTCTACTAGTAGAGTTTTTGTTTTTTGAAAAATAAAATCAGAGCTGCACTTCGTGATATCTTATTTTCTCTTATTGTATAAAAATGTTTTACTCATATTCCTATTAAAAAATAATAATATTGAATTGCCTTGCGGCTAAGCTGATAGTTTCTCAGTAAGAGCAGATTGTATTTCATTTTGCTCCTTGTTCTTGGATAATATAATAACTTCTCATTTTCATTATCTATTTTCGTCAACAGTGGTAGAGCCCGCTTTAACATCTTCGCACGAATGGGTCGGCTCGCCCGGTGTAATACCACGACCACACAGAAAACAGGCGTGAAGTGGAAGCAATTCCGCGTTTCGTCTGATGAGTGTGGTGCCGGAGGCCTAATTTTAATCCCTTTCCCTTTCCACCCTTTTCTTAAGAGGAAAGGATGGGAAGGAAAAGTGGATTTGACGGTGGAGGAGAGGCATAGGAAGGGGAATTGTCCTCTTTATGTGCGTCTCCTCCTCCGTCAATTAAGGGTAGGCAACGCATCTGCAATTGCGGATGTTTATGGGTAGCGGTCGCTTTCCATTTCGGTGGATACAGGAGGCAGCTTGCTGTTTGCCACCGTATATTATAAAAAAAAAAATATAAAACATTATATAATTCGTAGATAGACGACAAAGGAACTAAGTAGCGACTACTTAAAGTGTCCATTGCATAAGTGATTCATGTTGAGATGCAGACCCGCTGCGAGCGCCGCGGCGGCGCCGCCGGGAAACTGGATTTTCTCTTAGCTTGCGCTTAGTTCGGTTCAATGACCTAACGGGTCATTTGTAATGGATACTTCTATTTAATTTAGAATACAGCAATTCTAGAAAATTTAAACAGTATACATTTCATTAAATTATTTATTTCTTGAGAATTTCCATTGGAATATATGATATCGCGACGTAATTAACTATTTGAAAAATTTCATCTCATTATGATATCTAACATTTTCTAATAACGGCTGGCAACGTTTTTATACTATCTGTATAGTACTATTTGTAAAATATATTTGTTTTTAATACGCTAAAAACAAATATATTACAAAAAGTGACTAAATCGTGAGTAGTTTCAACGTTTTTTATGGACGTCAAAATGAATAAGATGTGGTTTCACTGTCATGAGGTTTATTTTACTCTAAGGAAAAATGTAGACAATTGAATTTATCACAGTTTCCAACCACATTTAAATTACACTAGCTGTTGCTCGCGACTTCGCCCGCGTGAAATTAAAAAATATAGCCTATGTTACTCACAGATACATTACCTTTCTAACGGTGATTTTTTTTTAAATCGGCCAAGTAGTTTTTGAGTTATTTCAATACATACAAAAATACAAATCTTTCCTCTTTATAATATTAGTATAGATTGAGAATGAACGATTTTTTGCGTCTAAAAAGTGTTCAAAAATAGCGACATTTTACATTAAACGCAGAATCGGCCGACCCAAGTCATTCTCACAGCTACGATAAAGATTATAGCTTTACTATAAAAACGTTTATTAACAATAAACTGTCAAACATCGTTGATAACAATTTAGCACTAAAATCAATCTATGGCAGACAACAGAACCATAAAATTAAGTTCGTACTCAACTTTACGTCGTGTGAAGGAATTGTGCAAATTGTAGAAAAAAGATTAGTTTAGACGTGAATTGTTAAAAATATTTTGGAACAGTGCACATCTATACTAATATTATAAAGAAGAAAGATTTGTATTTTTGGACTTTTGTATGTATTGAAATAATTAAAAAACTACTGGACCGATTTCAAATATTTTTTCACCATTAAAAAGCAACGTTATCGCTGAGTAACGTAGTTTATATTTTTAAATTTCACGCGGACAAAGTCACGAGCAACAGCTAGTATTTGATAAAATTAATGCCTTTTCTAGGGTATATCGAAGTGACAATACAGTAATTGGAAATTCGTGATCGTTGTTAACTGAGAGCTTAATTGTTTTATTCTATTAATAGATGGAGCTTGCATCGTAGCTTTAGTTACGGTGCAAGAAACAGAAGTTTTAACGACTTAACAAATTGTGGTGTATCATAAAATTAAAACAAACAAACTTTAATAGCATCGGTTAAGCGTCGTGTGAGTTTCGACATTGCGTTCATTAAAGCTATATTTGTTTTAATAATGGATGTTACTATAGTACTAATGATTTAAACATTGTTTAGATAACCGTCAAGGATTAACGTTATTAGAATTTATGACGTTAAAAATATTTTGTTTTATAGCCTATTAATTATGTTTAGGTATATTTGTTTAAATTAATAGAGATAACTACGTGGTAGTCTTTGACTCCAAAAATCAAACAAAAAAATGGGACCCAGCTGCAAGCATTACCTTTCGGATAGAAAAAGATTTATCAAAATCGGTCCACTAGCGGCGGAGTTATGCCGTAACACACATAAAAAACATACAGATGAATTGAGTACCTCCTTCTTTTGGGAAGTCGGTCAAAAAATAGTTAAAACGATAACAAAACAGTAAGATAATAACGAAAATAAGTTTTTTTCATGAATTAAAAGCAAAGAAAGAGGTAATTTGTAACTTAGAGTAAGCGCATCAGTTTACCCATTGCTTAAAATAAATTTGTTATTGTTTTTTTTTGTGTTATGTTTAATTTACACACTAAGGTTTTTAATCTTATCGTAAACAGTAAATCGCCTAACCTACAAAAAAGCTTACCTTAAATGTAAAAACCCACAAAACTAGTTCACAATAATTTAAATTAATGTACACAAATCACGTCATTAAATAATAACAAAAATCATGCAATAACCCAATTTTTTAGTAGATTTTTAATAATTTTGTTTACAAACTTCCTGTTGCCTCGTTTGTCGCCACTGCTGTGAGATATTTCTTATTATTTTTCTTTATGCTGACAAAAAAGGGAAATGACAAAATGACAATCCGAAATTCACGCGTTCTAATTTTTTGTTATTGTTAAAATAAAAGAATCACAATAGGCGTTCGTCGCCTAGTTTGGGAGTGATGAACGAAAAATAAATCATGACTTTTTAATTTAAAAAATATTCATTGTAGTACTAAGAACCTATCATACAAAAATCACTTGTCTTAAGATTACCCGTAGTAGAAGATCATGTTGGCGTGGTCCAAGGAAAATGTAGATAAGTTTTTTAAACAATAAAAATCCTAGTACAAGAATTGGTGATAGGCCAAAAGGTCAGTGAACTGTGTGTGGTTGTGAATGAAAATTCTCTTCCTGCGCGGCGCCGACAAGACGCACGCAGCGGGTGATTCTGCAACTCTACAAGCATACATGAATTTGGCACACGTAAAATGCTTTGTAACAATTTTTATGCGATTGCACGGATAAAAGTTTTAATATGTAATTGTTTCATAGTTTTAGTTCCATTAAATATTTTTACTGGGTAATTGCGTATCTGGGTTTTCATTGGAAAACATAAGAAAATATACTCCTGTTCTTTTTTTTATTATATTTATAGGGGATGATAGAGATGACTAGATCACATTAGCTGTTTAACAGCCGTATACTGAAACAACATTTATGTAACAGTGTCTTAAATGGTAAGGCCACGCTTAAACTCCACATTTAATTAAAATTTGACGTCTGTCAGATTGTAAACGGTGATTACGAAGCGAAGAATTGTTTCAGTATCGAACTATAATTTCACGTACACAAGAACGGTCCCAAGTCCTGTCTCCTGTCTTATAATAAGCAATAACATTTTTTTCTACTCTGAAAATAAATGAAATTCACTTGACAAAAGTGATAAAACATTCCTACGAATAATTTAACTCGAGATTAGGCAATTTTAATGCTATTAAGTTCAACAAACGCTGTATTAAATTTTTCTCCATAATGAGACGTAAAATGACTTTATCTTTTAGCGCTCGACGGAGGAATATTTTTCATTAGGAATCGCTTTGCTTGTTTTGTGCCATTTGATTTCAATATAAATGAAGTACTTACGATTTAGCAGCATTTTAGTTTATCTTTAGTAGATTTATGAAGAACCATTACATATTTATATTTAAATGTAAATGCAAATTCAAAAATGTAACTCAATTTAACGCTTTTCAAAAACATATCGCTTTTAAAAGTTGATTAATTGTTTTGTTGCTCGATTATAACTTTATAAAATTGATTAACATTAAATTAATTTAAATGCATATAAATGATTTACACTAGTTTAAACATGCATTTAATACCGACAAATGGCGACAAACATATCAAGGCCATACATTGCTATCACATTCCTACATCCTTACGCGAGAATCACATTGTAAACAACGATAAAGCATAAATCTAAAACGGAACGTAACTTCAATCGTATATCTTTTGGATCTACACAAAGTTGTTATCTTACACGCAGTTAATACGTTGGCGTAATATTAACCGAGCGGTGCTCCTAGACGTATTATTACGTGAAAATCTGCGGGGAAGCAACATTCAAGTGATTTATGTGAGTACTTTATCGTTTGCGGGACGCGTTTTGGCTGCGTTAAGTAACCCGAGTGTTGAAGTGCGCAACTCTAACTTTTTATTAGCTGTCATTTATTGTAATGTTATGTACTAAGTATTATAATTTACGAGAATTAAGTTATTGTCAACTTAACTAGCAGCTTCTGTGAAGTTAAACCTTTGCTTATGTTATTGGAGAATTCATCATCATCATCTCCCCTGCCTTATCCTACTCCCGTAGGGTCGGCGCACTGGGTTTTCGTCCTCCAAATAACTCTATCATCCGTCATCTCAGTCATCACTCCCTTTTTGATCATGTCACCTTTCACGCAATCCATCTATCTCTTTCTAGGTCTACCTCTACCGGTGTACCCCTCCACATTCATAACTATTATTGTTATTGGAGAATTGTAGAAATTGAATGTTTTTAGAAGACATTTTCAGATGAAATACAATGACTATCTTCAGCCATAAGTTTAAAAAAAAGTGCTTTCATGTTTTTTCAAATTACAGGACCTTAAAGTGTTATAGCTGTTACTAAAGAATAAATAACCTACTTGGTCGATAACCTACTTTTGACTTAAAATTTAGAAAATCTGGACAAAACAACTGGTTATTATTAAAATTTTCAGCTTATACAAGATAGTAGGAGGTCGTTTATTTCATTTTACGTAACGATAAATCTAATATAGGCAGAACATCCCGAGTCCCTAAGCCCATTACACCAGAAGCAATTTGTTTCAGGAATGGCTGAAAATGATGAAGAGGCCATAAAGCGGACACTACACAAACCATTAAAGATGTCGCCCCGAACGAAAAAAAATGGAATTCTGTCAATTTCATAACGGTCTTATACCAAACATCGGACCACTCAGATCACATCAAAAGACGCCGACGAGAATATCCGCTCGGAATTAGGTTATACACATTTATTCTCATTTAGTTTATTAGTTTTGTAATCAAATGTATGTAATCACATTATGTACATTTACATAGCTCTCATTTACACGCTATGAATTATAATACTACTTTACTTTACTACTACTAGCTTTCGCCCGCGACTCCGTCCGGTGGAATTATAAAAAACAAAAGTGAGTGGCCTATGTGTTCTTCCAGACTATCCTCTACATCTATACCAAATTTCATTGTAACTCTAACAAACATCCATCCATCCATCTAAACTTTCGCATTTATAATATTAGTATGATTATTATTCATTACAGATTATGTTTTAATCTTTTTCAAAATTTTATATTTTTAACGTAACGTTGTGATATCTTATTTAAACGAATTAATTTCAAGTTCTTGCACCCGTGGGACACTGATTATGCAATAAATATTCTTAAGAACCCAATATTGTACACTAATTAGCCAATGAAATTAGATAGTGAGTGATACATTTTAATAAAATCAGTTAATTATCGTCTTAACTTTAGAATTAAGCTTACGTTAACTTAATAAATTTCTATTTAAATTTATTTTAACTTTCATCTTTACGACCAGAACATGTAATTGAGTTTTAGTACAGATCTAGTTAAGCTCATCAATATATTTAAATAAATTAATAGAAATAGACTACGGCCTACATTATAGTGAATTTAATGTTATTCGAGTTTGTCTACCTCAAATTAGAGCATTTAGTTCTAAATTGAACGACTAATTAAAGGCAGTGTTATATACAATCTTTTGTCACTATCTATACTTATCTATACTTCTATACTATTATAATAAAGCGTAAACACACTTCTTTGTTGCCTAAGATGTCAGCAATTACAGCATATTTTTTAATAATTCTTTTTATAATAAAAAGCCCTACACTTATTTCACGCTT
The DNA here is from genome assembly GCA_029286645.1 of Papilio protenor. NCBI lineage: Eukaryota > Metazoa > Arthropoda > Insecta > Lepidoptera > Papilionidae > Papilio > Papilio protenor. The sequence continues at coordinate 3,854,902 of JAGSMZ010000043.1, forward strand.
TAGGCTATATATTTTCACGCCATAAAACTTAGGGGGTAAATATTTTGGATAAAAACCCTAATGTGGGAAAGAGACCATAAGTTGCTGCCAATATCAAGAAAGAAAGATTGCTAAGGTTTGTCATGACATGTCATTTTGACATTTGCTATTGATAATTTGACAAATGTAAACAATAAAATAAAGTTTTTATAATTCCACGCGGATGAATCCGCACGCGAACAGCTAGTCATTATTAAATTTAAAACAATTGTTTACAATTTTTTCTTAATCCTACAATTTAACACAGATTTTGATAACATTTCATATCCTCAGGAACATTCGAGAAATATTCTCTTTAAAATCAAAATGTTTTAATTTCTTTTCTATAAACATCGCAACTTGCATGTTAACTATTGAAATTGTAAAAACACAACCTAATTGAAACCTATATTAGATCGCGATATTACTTGGCTCGTTTCGAAGTCCCACATTGTTAGAGCGGAACATTCAAGGCGGAACATTTCGTGATCAACTTTGTTGAACTTAATTCTCGGATCTGCGTCACTACTGCATAATTGTTAGAGCGTAATGCTTGTGAATTGGAATCAGCGATTGTATTTATTTCTAATGATTTAAACGTTTTCAATAATTTTGAAAATTAACGGCCGAATACTGAAACTTAAACGCTTTGTAAGCGCCGGTTACCATATGGTAGATGTCAACATTTTGATTAAATGAAAAATTTAAAAAGTTTAACCTCATCATGTAATACTCTGTTACATATTTAAATGTCGTTTAATAGTGCGACCGTGACTCAGATTTGAATGATTGTCATTTAAGCAGATATTTAGTCTTCTATTTAACTATAACTACATTATGCAACTTTATTATTGACTAGCTTTTGCCCGCGACTCCGTCCGCGTGGAAAAAAAAACAGAAGTGAGTTGCCTATATGTTCTTCCAGACTATCCTCTACATCTATACTAAATTTCAACGAAATCTATTCAGCCGTTTAGGCTACAAACTCTAACAAACATCCATCCATCCATCTAAACTTTCGCATTTATAATATTAGTATAGAGTATGATTGTTTAGGTAGTACGTTTAGTAATAGAATTTATTTTGGTGTATTTCAAACGAATTTCTTCCCAGATCGGAAGTTTGGTAAACGATGCAGTATTGAAATTAATCCAAGGCAATACCGGAAATTGGTTGTTAGTTTGTTCCGATTGAAATCTGAAACTACAAATCTGATTTTTAAACTTCCTGTGCTAGTAGAAAAAAAAAAAAAAAACAAAAGTGAGTAGCCTATATGTTCTTCCAGACTATCCTCTACATCTATACTAAATTTCAACGAAATCTATTCAGCCGTTTAGGCTACAAACTCTAACAAACATCCATCCATCCATCTAAACTTTCGCATTTATAATATTAGTATGGAGTATGATTGTTTAGGTAGTACGTTTTAGTACAGATCTAGTTAAGCTCATCAATATATTTAAATAAATTAATAGAAATAGACTACGGCCTACATTATAGTGAATTTAATGTTATTCCAGTTTGTCTACCTCAAATTAGAGCATTTAGTTCTAAATTGAACGACTAATTAAAGGCTGTGTTATATACAATCTTTTGTCACTTATCTATACTTCTATACTATTATAATAAAGCGTAAACACACTTCTTTGTTGCCTAAGATGTCAGCAATTACAGCATATTTTTTAATAATTCTTTTTTTAATAAAAAGCCCTACACTTACGTTACGCTTTAGGCTATATATTTTCGCGCCATAAAACTTAGGGGGTAAATATTTTGGATAAAAACCCTAATGTGGGAAAGAGACCATAAGTTGCTGCCAATATCAAGAAAGAAAGATTGCTAAGGTTTGTCATGACATGTCATTTTGACATTTGCTATTAATAATTTGACAAATGTAAACAATAAAATAAAGTTTTTATAATTTCACGCGGATGAATCCGCACACGAACAGCTAGTCATTATTAAATTTAAAACAATTGTTTACATTTTTTTCTTAATCCTAAATTATTACACAGATTTTGATAACATTTCATATCCTCAGGAACATTCGAGAAATATTCTCTTTAAAATCAAAATGTTTTAATTTCGTTTCTATAAACATCGCAACTTGCATGTTAACTATTGAAATTGTAAAAACACAACCTAATTGAAACCTATATTAGATCGCGATATTACTTGGCTCGTTTCGAAGTCCCACATTGTTAGAGCGGAACATTCAAGGCGGAACATTTCGTGATCAACTTTGTTGAACTTAATTCTCGGATCTGCGTCACTGCTGCATAATAGTTAGAGCGTAATGCTTGCGAATTGGAATCAGCGATTACATTTATTTCTAATGATTTAAACGTTTTCAATAATTTTGGAAATTCACCGGCCGGAAAACGAAACTTAAACGCTTCGTAAGCGCCGGTTACCATATGGTAGATGTCAACATTTTGATTAAATGAAAAATTTAAAAAGTTTAACCTCATCATGTAATACTCTGTTACATATTTAAATGTCGTTTAATAGTGCGACCGTGACTCAGATTTGAATGATTGTCATTTAAGCAGATATTTAGTCTTCTATTTAACTATAACTACATTATGCAACTTTATTATTGACTAGCTTTTGCCCGCGACTCCGTCCGCATGAAAAAAAAAACAGAAGTGAGTTGCCTATATGTTCTTCCAGACTATCCTCTACATCTATACTAAATTTCAACGAAATCTATTCAGCCGTTTAGGCTACAAACTCTAACAAACATCCATCCATCCATCTAAACTTTCGCATTTATAATATTAGTATGGAGTATGATTGTTTAGGTAGTACGTTTAGTAATAGAATTTATTTTGGTGTATTTCAAACGAATTTCTTCCCAGATCGGAAGTTTGGTAAACGATGCAGTATTGAAATTAATCCAAGGCAATACCGGAAATTGATTGTTAGTTTGTTCCGATTGAAATCTGAAACTACAAATCTGATTGTTAAACTTCCTGTGCTAGTCGAAAACTCAACTATCAGCGAAAAGTGTAATTATAGTATTTTCATTTTTTTATGCCTGTGTCAACAATCTAGATCAGTAACAACAATCTAGACCTGTGTAATTAGTCTAGATTATTTGATACATGGCACATATAGCTCGCTAAATCATTTTTAAAATTGTGCAAATTATTCGCATGACAGGAAAACATTTTCTGTATTTTCTTATTATAAATGTTAAATTAGTCTTCTAGAATTGAATATCTACGGGCTAAAAATGTGCACTCATTTGCAGGGCGCCTTTTTCTTATGTTACTTTGTACATTGGAAGCTTTGCATTAATACCTTTGTAATGTTTCTTTCGCTATTTGTATAAAAATAGAGATAAAAGCAAACCTCGTCTCTCGGGAACTTGTTTGACAACACTAAGGAGATTATTGCAATTAAGTTCATTAACAAAGAAAAACTGAGCGTTCAAGCAACGTAAAAAGTAAAAGTATATTAATATTGCAAATACAATAGCCTTTGAGCCTGGTATGAATGGAGTGTAGATTTGATTTTCTTTGAGTTAAATAATACACACTCCATTAACACTTGGGCAAACACAAAAGCTATTCTATAATAGAATAATTGTAATGAAAAGGAGGAGTGCGAATGTTTTTGCTTGTTCTCTTCGCCCCCCACGCAGTCTTTTTCTCACTTATACTTTCACACGAGGGTAGAAAATTGACGTAGACCAGTGAGACAGAGCAGTACTGCAATGGATTCAACGAACATCTGTTAAAATAGTACTTTTTAGTTCTGTCCTGTTCTGTGTCGCTGTGTGCGTTCAAACAACAGCAGTACTGATGTCCTCGTGTGAAACTAGTATTAATTGGATGTGTCACGTATACTTATATAGTTTCTTTGCCACGTTTCGTTTCCCTGATGGGATATATTAAATACGTACTCTTCGCCGCAAATTAAGGATAAATTATTTATTAGATATCTTTGTTTTCCTTGTTACTTATACGAATGTCGATGTCCATTTCACGTCTGATTGTTGATTTATATTTTTTATTTTTATTTATTTATTTATTTATTTATTTATTATAAAGTTACAGGTTACAAAATTTGTTTTATCACAAATTGTGGTCGCTCGCCTGGTTCCTACACTAGGCTCTAGGCCCGTGTTGTAGGAGCCAGGGTTCTTCCGTCTTAGTGCTAGTTTTTTTTTTGGGACACAGTAATATAAAACTAAACAAATTTACAATAAAAAAGGTAAGTTGTATGTGAATTTAAATGTTACTATGTGTTGTGTGTGTGTGTGTGTGTGTGTGTGTGTGTGTGTTGAATGTGGAGATGTAGATGCACTTATGTATATATGTGTGATATGTATATTTATGTATAATATTCATACAAATGTAAGGTTCTATATAGGGGAACAATTGAATTTTTCAGTTATCAGTGTAGTTAATTTTACTAGTATATGAAATAATATTTTTTTGCAATTAAAAGAAGAAAGATGGATTATTTTGTTTTCTTTGTTTACTTTATTATATAAATATGGACCAAGAAGTATGGAAACTTTCCGGAAAAGGTAGTTTGTACTCTTGGGATTTCACTTACAACTATGTGAAGAACGTTGAGTGGACAAAAGCTCTTGGTTGTATGTAGTTAATGAGTGTTGGGAAGATAAGTGCTTGTATATATAGTTGTCTTACAGTAAGAACTCTCCATTCCCTGTACAAGTCAGCTGTCGGATATCTGTAGGGGCGGTTTGTACTACATTTGAGTATACCCCGTTGGGCTCTCTCGAGTGGCAGCAGATATGACTTGTTTGTACCACCCCAGGAAGAAATACAGTAACTTAGTATTGATTGGCATAATGAGTAATACAACATTTTAATGATGTCATCATCTGCAATATCTCTTATGTGTTTTAAAGACTGCTGTTAGCTTTCTGATTTGCTGTGTTAGCTGGTGTATGTGTCGTGAAAGTCAAATTTTTATCAATAATAACGCCCAGATATCTAATAGAATCAACTTTTTGAATGATCTGGCAATTACAAGTAAAACCCAGAGAGCTATTTGGCAAGAAGGTGAAGTGTGTGCATGTAAAGAGAGGGACTCGTAAGATTGAGGGTTCTTTATGGAAAACGTTATTATTTGGTTTTCTCTATATTTAGTGTTAACCTATTGTTTTTAAGCCATGTCGAAATGTTGTTAATTGCTTTTTGGGCAGCTAAGCTGCATATGCGTCCGACCAGCTATCACCTTGGACAACAACAGCAGTATCATCAGCGTAAGTGACGATAATACCGCGATCAACTTGTGAGGTTGCAAAGTTCATTAATATATACTAGGAAGAGGGTGGGCCCTAATATACTGCCCTGCGGAACGCCGTAGTTAACAGGATCATGGTCACTTATATGGGGTCCTATTTTTAGCTCTGTGTCCTTTCAGTGAGGTAGTCTTTGAATAGATTAAGTTGTCACCTCGGATACCCAAGACCTTCTAATTATTTAAGAGTATCGGTATTGACACGGTGTCAAAGGCCTTTTTAAGATCTATAAAAAGGGCAATACTCTTCTTTCTAATGTCGAGATTCTTTGGCAACAAATTCAGTAGCGTAAGGTACAGCATTGGCAGTCGACCTATTTCTACGGAAACCAAATTGATGAGAGGAGAAAATATTGTTCAATTCTAGATAAGTCACTAATCTGTTGTTAATAATTTTTTTCAAAAACCTTGGATAAAGAAGTTAAAAGGGAAATGGGCCGTAGTTACCTATGGTCTTTTTGTCACCACTTTGTGGATAGGAACAATTATATGCATGTTTGAGAGCTTTAGGAAATTACTCCCGATTGAAGGGAAAGATTAACAATATGTGTTAGGGCGGGCGCAAGTAAAAGATTATTCTGACGTAGTATAGTGGAAGAAATGTTGTCCCATCCAACAGAGCTACTAGTTTTCAAGGTGTTAATAGTTGTTAAGAATTTCAGGAATATCGGTATCAGTTAGGTACATTGAATTTAGTGATGTATTTATTGGTTGGGTACTGCAGATATTTTTGTCGGGAACATTTTTTTCAGCGAGAGATTTGCCTATATTAACAAAGTAACTATTTACATCATTGACTGCTTTTTTATAATTTGTGCTATTCACTATAAGTTCCTGTGTTCCCTTTTTGTTGGGAGTGTTTTACAATGTTATGTGTAATTCCTGTAAAACCTTCCACGTTTTTTCATGTCTTTGGCTGACATTAGCCTCTCTTAGACGTCTATTTCAAGCTCGCTGAGCCTTGTTTGAATAGTTAGAATAGTTTTTACAGAAAATTTCATAACGTTTATTATGTCTTCATAAGAGTTTCATTGTTTGGTTGTGTTCTCAATTTCATATGCATACGATCTCTGTTTTTCATGCACCTTAAAAGTCCTATAGAGATCCACGGTTTTTTTGTTGTCAACTTTTTAGTTACAAGTGAGACCAAGGTGTGTTTTGTGATTGCTTTTGATATAATGTCTATTAAGGTTTCTGTAGCCAGGTACAATCCTTGATTTCAAGTATCTTTGACAGGTCTGACATTTTAATTGATTCTGAAACCTCCCTATAATTAGTTTTAGTCACAGTATTAGTAGTAGATGGTTTAGTGTTGCCTAGCATCCATAACCAGAAGCAACGTGTCGTGATCGGTAAGACTATTTTGTACAACTAAAACTTGACAGCAATATGTAGTTCGCAGCATGAAGTGGTCAAGACAGTTGTTATCCCTTGTTGGCTCTGTGTGACCAGGTAAGTAACCATGCATAGCCAGCATATCCAAATATTCTGATGTAGTATTATCTAATATGCCAGGCAATTATGTTTATATTCCAGTCGCCAGTTATTATAACGTTTTTGTAATTTCTATATACATTTAACAATTCTTCTAACGATTTAAGGAATGGTACTATATTTTGAACTGAAGGCGACCGATAAATCGATATTAGGATAATACTATTTTTTATTACAGTTATAAGACAAGTAGCATCTACTAGTTATGTTCATATGAATCACAGTTTAAATTAATTTTTAGTATAAACGACTATACCATCATTTTGGTTTTTTAAGAGTTTTGAACTTACAACATCGTAACCATTAATTTGTGGTATACATGAAGAAATAGTGAGCCAGCATTCCGTCAAAGATTAGGATGTCTGGAGTAAATTGATATTCTGGATAGAAGTAAAAGAAAACCATTAAAATTGCACGCTATGCTCCTTATGTTCTGTGTAAGAATCTTTAATTTGGTGCGTAGGAAAATTTACTAAAGTATTACATTCTTCAGTGTGCATGTTTTGTGACTTAGATGGTACAATGCTGTCAATGTTATCATTAATTATAGATATTGTGTGGTCCATTATTATATATCAGATATAATTGAGGGTAACTGTATATAAGTGTTCGATCAAAACAATTCATAGTCATATTGCGATAAGCGCTGTCTGTTTTATAAAACGTCAAGAACGTATTATTATATGTATAAATTATACCGCTTGTTGATTAATAAAATGTAGGTTTTAGTCTGTAAATATGTTACGTGTTGTTGGGTTAATAAGTAATAATAGTGGTAACGTTAAGTAGCCAATAAAGAGGAATGTTATAGAAATGTTCCTGTAGATAGTTTTAATACGAGTGATTCTTACCATGTATATTATTTTTACAGCATATTTTTTAGGAGAATTATAAAGAGAAGGGTTGTTACATCGAAACATGTTTTCTCGTGTTTATATATATTCCAATGTAATGCACAGAAAATCCTATGAATGTTTCGTAAATGAAAGTAATTCGGCACATATACTACAGCTTTTAAAATGTTTTATTAGAGAGTTAGTGTAAATTATAGTAGTTTGTAATAGCCTGACCTAGCGTACAGTTTACAGCTGTTTATGTAGTAAGTGTAATTACACTTAAGCAGCCGTAGTAAGGGACGTTGCATTCAGTGTCATGACAAATAAAATAGAACTCTGATTTATTTTGTTTATATTATATCTTGTATTAAACAATGTAGTATTAATTTGGTAGCTTATATGAGAGTAAGTATGAAAAAGTTGGTCATTAGTATTAATGTTTGTGTATGTGTATTTGTATTTTAGTAAAGTTGTTATTTACATATTTACATTTAAAAACAGATATAGCAAGATAAAGTTAAGTACTAAATTAGTTATACAGATACTTTTATAAATTACACAAAGTAGTCATATTATATTATTTTGTGTTCTCAATGAATGCAGATGTCTTCATTTTTAATGACAATGTACGGCGCCCTTCCAATTTTCGTAGGAATATTTTACCGTTTTAACCCAGCAGTGTGCGTACTTTTCAGTCTTTGCTAATTCTCTGCTTATGAAAGTGTAGTCGTCTCGTTTTCGAGGTTAATCTTTCCGAGATGTAAACAGGAACTACTTCCCGAGAAAACCAAGGTGTTTGGAGTTTAGTTGTTCTGAACGGTTTTTCTAAATTTTGTAACTGCCTCTAACATAGTTATTTTAGTCCAAGTATTGGTAAATTCGACAACGAGTGTAGATGTGGTGGAACCTTTTTTAGCCGGCAGCCGATACATGTCCATAAGTTCACTCTCTCAATTTGGACATTCAGAGTTTAGTTAGGTTCTCAACGACCTGGAGGAGATTGGGTTTAGATTCGGCTTGTTTATTGGGGACATTTCTTATCTCGACGGCAGTTTTTAGAGAAAATCGTTCCATATTATCTAACCGCTCTTCGAGGAGCACTGTCCGTTTTTCTAGAACGCCTCGCTCCACAGCCAAGGTAGAAAACTTATCTTCAAAAGTTTTAATTGTTCCGTTAGGAAGTCTAGACTTTTTCCAATCTCTTGGTTGGATTGATCGACTTGTGATTTTATATCTTTCATGTGGGCTTCGACTTGAGATTTCACCGTCATGAGGTGATTTTCTAATTTATCTAGCCGTGCGCTTTGTGATTTAGTCATATCCGACATCATTTTCCTAATTTCTTCTTTAAAGGCGGTCAATTCACTTTTCTCCTCCGTGGCAGCGCATCGCTTTCTAGTGTGCGGGCGCTGAAACGCTTGTGATTTATCGTGTCTTTCCTCTGGACCTTTTGATGAAGTCGATTCGGTCGCAGAACGCGAGCTGAATTCAGATCTCGGAGTTATAGGCGATCAGAATTGCAGACGGTACATATTGCGTCGGGGCACAAACGATGTTCTGTAGGCCTATTTATTGTGCTTGTGTGCGACAGCCCGCTACACACAGGTGCAACAGGTGCGAGCTAATTGCAAATTAGGGCGTGGCCTTGATGCGCACGAGTAGGAAGGCAAGTATTTTGTTAATAGATGTACTCTTTCCGCATAGACAGTAGCATGTTAGTGGGCCGGCTTGATTGTTGAATAAGTGTTACTAATTGGTGTTACTCACCGCCGATAACGCCTTTTTTTGCATACTACACTGTTAACATTGCGCTTGTATGCGTTTTAATATGTGTTTGTGTTTAAGAAATTAATAATAACTTATAGCGGAGCGACTGTAGACGTCCGCTCAGCACCACGGTCACGACGAAAGAGGAATATATATATATTTGATATATATATATTCTTGATATATTTGATTTGGATGTAGGTATGACATAATCTAATAAGGAAATGTATTTTATCCTCAATATTGTGAGATGTGTACGTGATACATGCTTGAGGAAGGAAGGTCGGAAAAAAATTATGTAATAAATATTATTTAGAATAATTTACTTTGAATTTAATTTTCAAGCAAATTAAGAGGGAATTGCCGTGTGTTTCTATGACAAGACATTTATGTCAAAGCGAAACATCTTCACTATTATTTTGCCGTTAAGAACCTCCTCTCATCCATGACACCTTTTCCACCTCCTTTATAAAATCAATCCTTAGTAATACAATATAAAGTAAAGGACTGTAACAAGGTCTCGCGAAACATCAGTCTATAAATCTTCAAGCTTGTATATTATAAGTTACTAAATTGTAAGTTGCTACACATCTACGACGCTACAAATTGCCCGTAGCTTCTGCTACGGAAGCTTGTTGAATAGGTAAATGTAGAGATGAGAGATATTAAAGTTGCTGTCTATTATCAGTTAAGAAACTTTAACGACACTTTAAAAGATATTAACATAAACAAGAAGTTCAACAGTTACCGTGCAAAGAAACTTCGTTGAAACTTTTAGCAACGGAGTGTTAAATTTTGTTATAAGTAATCCTTGGAAGGAATTCCTAAAACAACTTAAGCTATAATGCTATTTAACAACATTCAACGATTTAAATTTTAATTATAATCGTAAAATTCCATCGTAAACAACACTCTTTTGTAAAACATAGTGTTATCCTTGATTATTCAAATTTATTATGAGAGAGATATATTAACCTTATAAAAAGCTTTTTAATTATGTTGAGTGTTGTGGTCAATTAAATTTTTCATTAGTTCGGTTGCGACCCGCATTTTCCTGAAGTGAATTTTCCCATATTGTATGTTTATAAAAGGCTTTTATGGCAAAAATTAGTGCTATACCAATATTATAAAGGTAAAATATTTGTGTTCTTGTTTATTTGTAACGAAATAAATTATAAACTACTGGACCAATTACAAAAATTCTTTCACCATTTGAATAACTGAATAACATAGGCTGTTTTTATTTGTTACTAGCTTTCGCCCGCGACTCCGTCCGCGTGGAATAAAAAAAAACAAAACTGAGTAGCCTATGTGTTCTTCCAGACTATCCTCTACGTCTATGCTAAATTTCATTGCAATCCGTTCAGCCGTTTAGGCTACAAACTCTAACAAACATCCATCCATCTATCCATCTAAACTTTCGCATTCATAATATTAGAATGGAGTATGATAATATGTTAACAAAATAAAATTCTTTCTGGCCGCTAGTTACCTATACAGTGGGACAGTCAACCAAATACATTGATATAGCCAATTACGGCAATTAACCTTTAGATGATATTCTAATAAGCTACTAATTCTGAATAGTTAGTCATAAATAACTAGACTATCTAATATGCTTTAACTACTCCAAATGGTATCATAATCATAATCGATACATGGAAATCAAGTATCGTTATTATCATATGTAAAAACATCTTATTACATCTTAACTTGTCTCTTCCATATTGGTATGATCATGGTCCGCATATAAATTACACATTAAAATTATGTTAACAAATATCAGATGCGCGAAATCAGTTCACGTATTGAGCAGTCGTTTCCTGCACTGCAATAAAACCCATCTTTATATTATTTTCTTGAGTAGACCAAACTTAATAGTTTGTGAATTTAGAGTACATAACATAGGTATCCTTTGATTAGACATTATTAAAAAATATATCAAACGCATATGTGTTGAATAAACAATTTCATTAGAATGGTCGGTTGTTGACAAGTATGACAACTTTGTTAAGAATAATAGTAAAAAAATCAAGGACATTAAAAATATTTTTTACGTTTCGAACTGAAGTTCTCAAATGTAAAAGCCAATCATTCAACCTCCTAACTGCCTCAACTATACAAATACGAACTAACATAAAATATATTTAGATTTATAAATATCGTTTAAAGCGCCTCATGAAAACATCATGAATTATATGATGAGATATTGATCGATGACCGCCAGATGTCGCTCGCGACGCTAAAGGTTACGTTCAACTTAATTTATTGTCATGTTAAACAGCTGGCTCATATAAATATTGTTATGAAACAAAACGTATTTATAGAATTGAATAATTTTATCGTCTTAAATGAAAGCATGAGATTATTTTCCTTGTAGATTCGAAGATTTTTAGTTAAATACTGCAGTAAGGTCTGTGCAGGTAAGTAACTAGACTATTTATGTTAAAAAAAATTAGGCCTTGTGAAAATGTGCAATTGAAAGTAACTGACGTATTTTATATATAACTTCTTTGTAAATATTGTCATACTAAAAAAATATTGACTCACAAATTCATATGTCTCTGTGTCATAATCTACTATCGTTGTTTACGCGAATTTAACCTAGATATAACCTATATTATTGAAAGATATCTCATATTAAAACTATGTGTATTACGTTCTTTTGCGCCCGCGAAATCGTTAAATTTCCAAACGTAAATAATCCGCTTTGATCTGAAACGGGAACAGGATTTTAAAAATTACAAGCGAAGCGCGAAAGTTTTATATTCACTACTTAAATTTTTACAAACAAATTTTCCCAGTCGGTGTATCTCGAATTTGGATTAGATGGAGCGGAACGAGCTCTTGTGTTATCCCACTCATGTAATCAGGGTACACACAGATAGCTATTACCTAAAGATTCTAAATCCAAAGGAAATACGGAGGTAATCTTATCGAAAGCAAACGACGCATACATGTACAAACTTTGGAACTATTCTATAACGCTTTTAAGTGCATTTCTGATTCGAATCCCACATATTTTCATTGTAAAAAAAGTTCGCTTGTTGATAAAAGTCAAAATATGAAAACACACGTTAACATAAGCGAAAATTTACAACATTAGTTCATTACATAATTAAACTACTTCTGAACTTTTTCTCTTTAGACGAACAAAATTATTGCATACTAGCTGTTGCCCGCGATTTCGTCAACGCAATATTAAGATAAAAAAGTGGCCTATAATATGCCTGTCTATGTCAGCCACCCTTCAGTGAAAGTCCGGTCGAAATCGGCCCAGCCGGTTCGGAGATTACCCGAAACAAACGCGGCTTGCGGGCAGATAGACAGACAAAAAAAATTTAAATGCAATTTTCGTTATTAGCAACGCAAATACATTATCTTCCCGAAATCTGGAATTTTTCTTTTGATATTACAAACAGACACTCCAATTTTATTATATGTACGAGTATAGATAATCATTTGGAGCGATGCTTATACAAATACAGAGTTATAAAACACGCAAAAAGATAGGTTTTATATAAATTTGCGTTCAATTGTTTTTTATTGTCTCATCAATCGTTTAAAATGCATATAAACGCAGCGGCTATCGTGCTCGAACGATTTATTTAGAAGTGATTATTCAATCACAGTTGTCACAGGTACGGGCGGAATAAATTTGTTGATTTTATTCAATGGAATAATAATTTAAAAGATTTTCAAATAGAAAAAGTTTAATTGCAATATTATATGCTCTTTGATAGCGGATAGGTATATACAAATCTATTTTTCAATATCAAAAATATATTAAATGCTTAAATCTGGACTTCGGATCTTAACGGACATATAAATGAGCATAAGACCTTATAGTTGCGTTCTATTTATATATTTCACAAAGTATCTTACTTCTTACCATAAACCTAATATATAATATCATAAATCCGAAAGTTTAGATGGATGGATGGATGGATGTTTGTTAGAGTTTGCAGCCTAAACGGCTGAACGGATCTCGATGAAATTTGGCAAAGATGTAGAGGATAGTCTGGAAGAACACGAAGGCTACTACTTTTGCTTTTTTAATTCCACGCGGACGGAGACGCAGGCGAAAATAATCACAATTCCTTTCTATATTTGTCACAGTGCTAACATATGAACAAAGCTGTCAAGATCCGCCTTCCAGGAAATAGATATGTTACACAACATTCTGGACAACATTTCAAAGATTTAATTCCTCAGACAGTGAAAAGTTACGATCTTTAATCATAAATTCTTTGTAGCTTAGCCCGTATTCATTTAACGCCTTATAACTTTCAGAGTTAGTAAACATTTTTATACTTAGCTATTTTTAGCTATATTTACGTAATAATACGCTTAGTAGTCTAGTATAATTACTAAAATGAAATACTTTCATTAACAGAAAGAATGTTTATTTTTACAAAAAATAATAACGAATGGTGGACTAATTTCTAGACATTATTAACCTTCCATTTAAAAAATATATTTTCTTTACATATCCAATTATTGTCTTATATTATATGGCTATATTTACGAAACATTCTTGTGTCTGTATTTTGTTTTATGGCTTTGGTATCCATGTGGCTCTACCACAAAAGTTGGCTTATATTTAGATGATCTCTACAGTTTACCTTTAAATCCATTTATATATCAGTCTTTTCTTCCTTACCCGATAGACTATTTTGAAAAAAATTTTTTACCTTAATCTATGTTCAATTTACTAACAGTTCCAATTTATGGTATTTAAAAAGAAAAAATCGTGCATTTAAGGGTTAAATGTTGATCTAATTAACATACTTAAGTAGATATGTTTTATAATCAAAGTTTTAGACAAAAACGTTTAATAAATCTAACAAACTTATAACCCCAATTATCAATGTCGGGCAAACCATGACGACATGCCTTTATCCCTCGACGTGACTTCGAAAGGCGAATATGGAATTTCGCCAATTTCATAACGGCCACATAACAAACGTCGTATGACATGAACGTTGTATGTCAAGGCGTCTTAATTCGTGCAGGAATTACTAGCTATAAATATAACGCATAACTACGCCCTAGATGGCGCTGGATGTCCTATTTAGTGCTCCGCTTTGTCTAGACTTGCTATGAATAATGAAATAAGTTGTAACTCAATAATACATTGACAATATAAGATTTCTTCTCGTATACTTATAATACAAAACAATTCAATCGAAATGTAAATAAAAAAAAAACTTGCAGTGGTTTTACTTTTAGCATATATTCAAATCTATACTACTATTATAAAGCGTAAACACACACATCTTTGTTGCCTAAGATGTCAGCAATTACAGCATATTTTTGAATAATTCTTTTTTTAATAAAAAGCTGTATACTTACGTCACGCTTTAGGCTATATATTTTCACGTCATTAAACTTAGGTGGTAAATATTTTGGATAAAAACCCTAATGTGGGAAAGAGACCATAAGTTGCTGCCAACATCAAGAAAGCAGAATTGCCATAGTAAGGTAATTGGTATTTTGACATTTGCTATTGATAATTTGACACATGTAAACAATAAAATAAAATTTTCATAATTGTATGCGGATGAAGTCGCAGGGGAACAGCTAGTAGATACATAAACTAGCTAAAATGATTCTCTCCTGTTATAAAAAAAAGTAATATTAGTAGCTATGATATAACAAATTAAGTCTTTGCAAACTCATAGTAAGTCATTGTTATTTTTCCATTCAGTTTGATGGATTATGTCGATTTGGCAGAAGGTTTAGGGAGCAGTGTACATTGCATCCGCATCCAATAAAAAGGCAACAACGGTTAACGACGCCAACATCCGTGCTTGTCAATCAGATTGATTTAGTGGTTGCCTGGACGCGTGTGCTCAGAATTGAATCACGATTGACTTGATTACTGTTTGAATTTAAGGTGGACGAATTGTTTGTTGATTGTTAAGTTTTTAATGTGTTCAATCTATGAATTAATCAAGTTTTAAGCAAATATTGTAATTACCATTTTGAATTCTGCTATGAATAGGTTTTTAAAAGCTTTCTAGTAGTTAAATGATAACGAAAAATGCAATAAATTTCGCTAGCTTTGACTTCATGGTAATTTTCTTCAATAACTTGTAATTCTGATTCCAGACTAATATAAAGAGAGAAAGTTTTTGTACAAGACCGTCTTCTATTGATAATAAATCATCCTGTACTTAACTGCTGACTGAGAATGTTGATAAATAACCTTCTTATATAAGTTATAGAGTAGTGGAGTGGCTTTGTGAAAACTTTGTAAGAGACAAAAGATACAATGACAAACTTTTCGGACATCTACTAAATCTGGTCTTCTTTTTCTCTTTCGATATAATGAAAACATATTTTTCATAGAGTTTATATTCGGTATTTTCAATTGAGTTTACTTTTGTTAAGACAAAATTAACTATATCGCAATATCGTAACATAATTAATGGAAAAATATTCTACAGTGACGACACTGACGAAATGATTCTTTTTATCTATTTTATTTGTTAAATAAATTTCTTCGTGAATATTTTTACTATTACTGCATGATGAGCAGAAAAGGTTGAGAATAACAGGGTGTAGTGAGTTCAAAAATGTGTAAAACAAAACAATTTTGAGGCTGCACCTACTTTACGTGCAGCAAAATTTACTATTTAATTTATTTTAAGGATACAAATATGTTACAAAAATGTAATAAGAAAAGACCAATTAATAAGGCCGCACAAGTTTCTTAATTTTTCGGAATAAAGTAGTAGCATTAATTTATCAAGTGAGTTTGGTCGTCGAGAGAAACGTTGATAAATAATCCTTTATAAAAGCAATTCAAGTAGCGTTCCTCATGTAAGAACTTTCAAGGAACAAAGATGTTTAGATGGATTGTTATTTCATCAGGATTTATGCCGTAAAAAGTTTTATAAGTGGTAAGTTTTGTAAAAACATCTGTGGTTCTTTAACACGATAATTTTCATTTAGTATCAAAACGTTTAATATTAAATCGCACAAATTTTTCATAAATTGTACGTTTTATTTTATGACAATGTTCATGCGATATTATGCTTCAATGCATATTAAAAAAAATAGTTCACACATCATAAAAATGGCGGCGTTTAAACCATCGTTTAGAAAGAAGAAAGAAATTCGTTTATTCAAAAAAAAAAGAAAAAGAATTCATTCGGCATGTGCTGCGGTGTACACCGAAGCGCCGGTTTTCATGAATCCTAAAACAGAAGACGGAGTTGGACATTTTTTTTAAAGAACATTAATAAACTTAAAACAGACAAATTTAATTATCTTACTATCATAAGAGTACATTAACTTGCTCCAGTCATGTCACATGCGAGACATATGAACGTCGTAAAACAAAACAAAAAAAAAATCATTTTGTAATACAACATGTGTCGAGGACATCAGATGCGCGCCGGACAGCCGCAAGCTAACACTAATCTCTTTAGCAATGATTGAATTGTCTTATACCTTGTTATCTATCTATATCTATACTAATACAATAAAGCGTAAACACACACTTCTTTGTTGCCTAAGATGTCAGCAATTACAGCATATTTTTGAATAATTATTTTTTTAATAAAAAGCCCTACACTTACGTCATGCTTTAGGCTATATATTTTCACGGCATTAAACTTAGGGGGTAAATATTTTGGATAAAAACCTTAATGTGGGAAAGAGACCATAAGCTGCTGCCAACATCAAGAAAGATTGCTAAGGTTTGTCATGTCATGTCATGTCATTTTGACATTTGCTATTGATAATTTGACAAATGTAAATAATAAAATAAAGTTTTTATAATATCACGCGGATGAATCCGCACGCGAACAGCTAGTAAGATATATTCTTGTGATTCGACACAAAAATAATTACTTGTGAAACTAAAATGTTTTCTAATCGGATTTTTAATATTTTAGCCATAGTTTAAAATATACCAAGACTAAAAGATTTCACATAGAGGTAATGTTTTCCTAAAAAAGGATTTTATAGTAAGCAAACGTAACCGTGATTTCTACGTAATGCCAATGTCCCAATTAATTTGGTCTCAAAATTAGCTCGTGTACATTCATAAAATTTCCAATTAGAACAGTATTTTAATGGGTCAAACTCGAAATAGAACGTAACGCATTTAATTAACAACATTACGTACGGTTCAAGGAATATTAAGGTAACGTTTCAATATATTTGTTTTCACCAAATTTGTATTAACAGAGAGTTTAAAAGTGGTAATAGAAATTCAACATCGTAATTGATTATATTTACCAAGGTTTTTATTGTAATAATTGTGAATACATATTGTATTATTTTATGCTATATTATATTTTTTATCGATAAGAAATATAAATGTATGTATATCAATAATTGATTAATTCAATGCTAGGCAGACAGTAGATATAAGAAAATCTAAGAGTTACTGACGTCTAAACAAATCAGTGGTGATAGGTATAGATAATGGTTTATATGGGCTCACAAAAATAACAAGAATACGAATTAAATATAAAAAACGTAATTTCATACACAATTTGTTCAAATTGATATGACAATGTAAGGTTAATATTTGCTTACAGATTGTTACATAATAAATCTAAATATGACCTACATCAATGTGGATTTATAACATTTTATTAGTGTAACTATCATAATATGTATGAAAACTTTCAAAACGAATACGTCGGCAGACGTCGTGTTTGATCCCAATTTCTTATTACTACTGAGCTCCGACGACCAAATAATATTTATGAAATACCTTTTTAAATTGTATTTACACGTTAGGAGTTTTATAAGTAAGATTTGAAATTATAATAATACTAGCTGTTTCCCGCGACTTCGTCCGCGTGGTATTAGAAAACATACGAACTATATAAATAACAAAAAGCTACGTATCCCTCGGGAACCGGACATTTCTCGGGGATGAACCTTATCCCATGTGTACTCCAGACTTTGTCTTATATCCGTGCCAAATTTCAATAAGATATGTTGAACCGTTGCAGAATGATCGAGTAAACATTAAAAAACTAAATTAATGAAACCCACGGGAACCGTAACTATTCCCGGGATAAAAAGTAGCCTATGTGTTCTTCCAGACTATGCTCTAAACCTGTGCCAAATTTCATGGAGACCCGTTCAGCCGTTTACGCTAACAAACATCCATCCATCCATCGTAACTTTCGCATTTATAATATTAGTAAGATATATGACATATGACTATATGTTTCAACTAAAAACTTCGTTACTGAGCCATGTTTCTAAGTAAGCTCGATATGTTTATGAATTAATTTTTTATCATTTAATGAAGTGGATAAATTTAGTCATTTAACATCAATTTCACCGCTTTCTTCGCTCATACAATGCTTGTAAATGGACCTGATGGTCGTAGTAACACTAAAATAAGGTCTTTTTAGTTCAGAGTTTCTTTCTCAGGTCATTGATCTTAGGACTACTAGTTTGTAGGCATCTGCCTTTTTACCTATAAAGTACACTTGGAAATACGTAGATATAACTAGGCTAGAGTCATCATTACTGTACAGCGCAGTCCCTAATAAACTCACACATCTCCAGTTAAACTTCCCGATTCAATTTAAAATTTATGACCGACTCGTTAAATTAACAGCCCAACCTATTTCCAATAATAGGTTTATACTGTGATTCACTCCAATATATGATTACTTTAGTAATCATACTTCATACTAATATTATAAATGCGAAAGTTTAGATGGATGGATGTTTGTTAGAGTTTGTAGCCTAAACGGCTGAACGGATTTCGATGAAATTTGGTATAGATGTAGAGAATAGTCTGGAAGAACACTTAGGCTATTCACTTTTGTTTTTTTTAAATCCACGCGGACGGAGTCGCGGGCTACAGCTAGTACGTAAATCACTACTAAAATTCTCCGGTTATCAAATGTTAGTAATCGAATTGATCTTGCACTACTCGTATATGTTAATTGTATTTAAGTTGTTCATTTCTTTTTGAAATAATCCCTGTTAAATAAAGGTATCAACAATTATTGCGTTTAGTTTATATTAAAAACAATAGTAAAAACACCAAAACGGCTTCATTACTAAAAGATTCCCGAGAAAAACAAATCCTCTATTATTGAAACTCGGTATATTCTCGATATACGAATTCATGGGACATGCAATTTGTGTGCTGTCGTATTCGGGAATAGGGATTTAGGTGTGTCAAATAAGGTTTAGTTCAAGCTTTCAAAACGATACAACGTTATACGCGATCGAACTATTGGTATATACTAAACTAGCTGTCCTCGTGCGGCTTCATCCGCGTGAAAAATTCAAATGCACTAATGACACTGCAGGCCTTTGATATTGGATAACAATTACCGTTACCATATTAACCTTGCTTTCTTAATGTTGGCAGCTTGTAGTTTATTACCCTTTCCCACGTGATTTTTTTTTCCAATTTATTGACCCCCTAAGTTCAATAGCTTGAAAATGTATAGCCTGAAGCGTGTCGTAAGTGTAGGGCTTTTTATTAAAGAAAGAATCATTCAAAAATATGCTGTGATTGCTCACATCCTACGCCACAAAGTAGTGTGTGTTTACGCTTGATTATAATGGTATAGATAGATATAGAAGTATAGATTAGAGACATACCATAGTTTTGAATGAAAGATAAATCAATTAAAAGTGACGTGAAATCGTAGATAATCAATCTAGAAATTTCCTTTACGTAAAAGATACTATTATATTTATATAAATTGGTGTCAACGTACTCAAGAGATAAGTTCGAATTAGATTCCTTATTTCCGTTTACCACAAACATTGCCAAATAATTACTGTTGTTGGCGATCAATCACAATGATCGATTTCTGACGTATCGCCAAACAAATTGATTGAACTACGAATTGCAGAGGCGGTTTCTCTATTGCTTTCGGTTTTGTGATAAATCCGTTTCATATAATTTAACTTCGAATGAATGAACATTTTAAAATTAAATTATTTAAAATGTGAATTAAGCTCTTTCAGATATTCATTAAAAAAATAATTTAATTTCTATAAAGTTACTACTACAAAGCTACGTGTATGTATAGTTTAGATAAAACAAAGTATTCTAGACAGATCAAATTCAGAAATATAAAATTGAACTTAAGTATATTACAATTTCGAAGAGTTTAACACTTTCATCTAAATAGGTTTAGTGAATTGACCGACAGAAGTAATATTTATGTCTCACAACACCAGACAAATGCAGTTAAAGAAAGCTTTTGTCATTTTGTGAACACATATGCTGTGGTTTAATTTTTATACGCTTACTAATGTTTTAACTTATTTTCCTTTCGACAAAATATTTTACGACATTTTTACAACACAACGTAAAAATGACATAAATATATCGATGGTAATTCAAAATTATATTTTACGGTGAGCACTTAAAATATTTCAAGATGTCGGCAATATACTGATTGTAAAAATGAATACATGAAAACTTTATTTTGTTTTACGTCTGAAAACTTTCGTGATCAGTGTTTACGCAACTGAAAAATTGAAAAAGCGATTCGTTTGAATCGCTTTTTGTCATTCGAATGTTTGGTGAAACAATTTACATTTTCGATAACGATTTTTTACACTCAATGAATCGGAAACGATCAAATTTTTATTATTATATAATAATTTGATATTATATATTAACTAGCTTTCGCCCGCGACTCCGTTCGCGTGGAATTAAAAAAAACATAAGTGAGTAGTCTATGTGTTCTTCCAGACTATCCTCTAAATCTGTGCCAAATTTCACCGAAATCGGTTCAGCCGTTTAAGCTACAAACTCTAACAAATATCCATCTATCCATCCATCCATCTATCCATCTATCCATCTATCCATCTATCCATCCATCCATCCATCTAAACTTTCGCATTTATAATATTAGTAAGAACTAAGAAGTAAGATTAGTAAGATAGTAAGATTAACTTAATAAGCATTTCATATTAAATATTATTGAGGGATTTATATATGAATAGATTATAATATGATTAGTTAGAAATGCATAATTTAAACCACGTGATTGTTAATAACATTGTCTGCATATAGATAAGGCATTAGACGTACTGCAGGCTTTAGCTTGAACTAGGTTAAATCGATTATCTCTCCTATATTATTGGCATAAGTTATATTAACAATAAATTATTCAATAAAGATAATTAAAAAAGACAACTTGACTGTAAACGTACAAATGAACTATAAATCATCTAACATTAGAATTACTTAAAAAGAAAAATTTCGAGCGAATTGCAGTTCATTCATTTAAAAACTACTAAAGGATGGTTTCAGTAGTAATATTGTAAACAATTATTATCACTTCCTACAGATGTGAACGAATTAGGTGTTTATGTGTAATTCAAATATTTAATCGTGAAATATTTAAGGCATCCTAGTTTTGAGTATGCTAGTTAATTAAAGGCGCGGTCCACTGGCCTTGATATGTGGCAAATAGAACGGGAAATAACATGACGCTACGCAGGTGTTGTACGTCACACTCCCAGTGGAAAAGCATCGCAGCGTGGCCTTGAACAACTTGTATATCCTTGGTTTATTTGAGTATATCTGAACTAGTTGCATCATGTGAATAAATAAATAAAATTAATACATAATAAGTATTATCATACTAATATTATAAATGCGAAAGTTTAGATGGATGGTTGGATGGATGTTTGTTAGAGTTTGTTGCCTTAACAGCTGAACGGATTACGATGAAATTTGGTATAGATGTAGAGGATAGCCTGGAAGAACACATAGGCTGTTTACTTTTCTTTTTTTTTTTAATTCCAGGCGACCGGAGTCGCGAGCGAAAGCTAGTATTGTAATAAAAATAATCGATGTTCTCACCAAGGTTCATAGAACAAAGCACGGATTGTATAGGAAATTATTGATTTAAAATTCATATTAAAAACCACACAGCCCTTGTCTATTAAATGTGATTTATGTATTTATTTTAAAGCTATAAAGTTACCATGATTAAATTGAACAAAGTTAAATTGAGTATATGTAAGATAAAATATAAATTAGCACAATAAAAGGTTTTAAATGACACGGGAGGGTCGTTTAATGAGACTTCAGTGGGCGAGATAAATCTCTAACGTGTACCTAGTTCTCGGATCACACCCTCGGGAGTTACGAAGTTTACAAAGTTGAACGGTGTGGCCATCAGTTAACTTATTATATTTAGATTTATAGCTTTTTATTATCAGGATATTTAGTATATTCTTATATAGTCTTACAGATTTTTATAAGTTAGTCTGCTCTTATAGAAAATTAGCGCTTCTTACTATCAATTTTTTATTTAAATCGAAGAAAAATTATTGTACTAATTACATCACGAAAAAGGTCTAATTTTTCAGGCCATCTGATATTTCTATATGTTATGGATGTCAGGACTTAATCAATTGATACACCTGAATGACCCAAATAATTCTGTTTTCCTTCCACACCGCAGTTATTGTTACACAAGAGATTTTCTTCAATATATTTCACAAACGAATCTCGACTAAAAGTATGAAAAATACAACTGAAACCGGGAAAATAGAACACGGTATGTAGGACACCGTCTGGAAAAGTTTGGTTGTCATTTTGCAGATGACACCAAATTTTTCATTACAGTATGAAACAAAAATATTTTTTAAAAATGCGAGGTACGTTTTTTCATAAAATTCATAATTAAAATAGCTGGCAAATGCAAGAGATCAGGCCAATAAAAAACCGGAAAAGGCATATCAGTTTTTTTTTATTTATTCAATGTAACAAAAGACAAATATTGTTATTGTTCTGGTGTTATTTAAATTGAGTTGTCGTTAAACATTATTACGTAAACTATTTAAAAACGAAACCTAGTGTTAAATAGTGTTCTTAATTCACAATATATACATTTGAAATCCAATAAAATTTATTATCAAGAAGAGTTTAAATAAAAAAACATATGCTTAGTTTAAGTGACCACACGAGAACATTAAATAACGTTTAAATTCTATATCCCTACAAATAGGGCTGGAAGCTAGAGCTATAAAAATGAAATTTATTTTAGTTTTATTACTGTAGGTAACGTCGTGTGAGATCTTCAAACAATAGAACCAATTCGAGACTTGGACCGATTCCACTTGCTTTGTTTATTCTATTGAAATTTAAACTTATCTATAAATAAATTACACAATTATTTATCAACGGATAAATTAAACCTTGAGTATTGTAATGGTCGTAGTTACATGTTGAAAAATTGTAATTTGTTTGCCTAAAGTACAAGTTGTTTGTGGAAAAATAAATATTTTTATAGGTACTTAGTACATTGTTTCTACATTAGAAAATAGTATAACACTTCAACAAAGCACTTCAGACTGCATAGAGGTTGTCAAAGGTAAAGTAATTTAAGAGCCCGCGCACACCTTTGACTAAACTATCGCACAACTGTTTAGTCTCGCTTTGATTCCTACGAGGTTATCAACTAAACTAGGTTTTGCAACTAAACAGTTGAATGGGCTTCGAAACAATCGACAATCGCACAACAGTTGTGTGATAGTTTAGTCAAAGGTGTGCGCCCGCTGTAAACGTTTATTCTTTTATAAATTATTTTTATACTAAAAACAAAACACGTAAGATAATAAATCAGATTCCTCCTGAGTATGTGACTATATTTGTCTCTATCGGGCATCGATTGTGCGTCTCGGGATCGTGTTTGTATTTGATTTGTTCCTCGTAATGAAAGAATATAAATAGAACTGAGAAAACCGTACGGATTTGCTTTTAGAATAAACCTTGCAGCTATATCGTTACATTTCTAATTGTTAAATATCTGAGTATTATTGAATGATAACGGTAACTACGTTGGGCTGTCCGTAATGGTAGGGAGAGCGTATGCCTTCACATTAAGTCTGGTACAAACTCAAGGTCATTCGAAGGACAATGTAGAGAGCAATGTCCGAACTATCTTAACGAGATAGAATAAGTTCCGAGGTCATCAATTGCAGGATTTAGGAAAGCTCTATTGGTTATGGATTTTTTATATTAAATACAAAAGATATAGCTCACAGAACGTGTGGAGCTCATTGTTTGGATTATGTATTTGTATGATTATTTTGTCAAAGACGTTGGTTTGGGCATAGAAGGGAAAATAGGTCTTCTGACAATATTTGAAATCAACTTAAGAACCTAAAGCTGGGTAATATGGGATCATAGTTTTTAATAATTTTAGATGTGATTTGTATATTTTTTTTAAGTTCCACAAGTAATCGTTTTAGATTTCCGAATCGAACCAACGAACTTTACGTTCACAAACATACGGAGTCGGGAGTCAAAGTGCCCTCGTATTGTGAACAAACAAGTGTGGTTTTCGCAAAATATTTGTGCAGTAAACGCAGTAAATTGAGAATCGTGCTCATTCAAGCGGAGCTTCTACGAAAAATGCGAGACTTAAACAAACGTAAGTAAACAGCAGTAACGATGCATCCTAAGAGACTGAAGAGGAAAATCGACATTTTATATAAACAATATTTCATTGTTTCTTTATTGTTAATGTGAATAGAAGTAATTTGCTGGAAGAAAATTTACCATATTAATCGACACAAGCCTTTTAATCGCCCTATATGTTTTTGTTTGTTCTGTCGTTTCTATTGACTACGTTCTTTTATTTTCATTATATCATTCACACATATTTTCCTTTCATGGAACCGTACGTGGAACACGATGCTTGGTTTATTTTTAAAATGTTAAAACGCCTGCAAAAGCATCAGCTAATTCATGTTTTCTCACTTGTAAAACTATGTACGTTCTTTTAAAAAAAAAATCATTTTATTTTATCGTGCATTTATTCCACAATCCAGCGTTGGTATTTCAAGAAAAAAGTTTTCGTATCTTGTTTTTATTCTTTGTAGCGAATCTTATTGTTAAGATGAACTTAGCCATATATTACTAACCCATTATTCGTGCGCTTCAACCGTGAATTGTCTTTTCTTAACCAGTTTCTTTGTATGAGAATGATAATGTCCTAATTGACGTCATAATGATTAAAACAATTCAATTTTTTTTTAATTTAACAACGTCCAAACATAGATTAAAAATAGTTTTGATACGATTTAATTTATGCCAATTAAGTTCGCACGCATCTACAGAACATGTGTTAATTCAATATTTGCTCAACGATTTAGTAACGGATAAGGCTGCCTTATTAAGGCACAAACAATCTTACTAATATTATAAATGCGAAAGTTTAGATGGATGGATGGATAGATGGATATTTGTTACAGTTTTTAGCCTAAACGGCTAAACCGATTTCGATGAAATTTGGTATAGAAGTAGAGGATAGTCTGGAAGAACACATAGGCTACTTTTTTTTTTAATTCCACGCGGACGGAGACGAGTGCGAAAGCTAGTGTTATTTATAAAAGTAAAATTATCCTGATAATTATTCTGATAATTGAGATAATTTATCTGATTCCTTGATTTATATGAGTATATAGCAAGTCTAGTTTATTTAGAGAATTGTCGTTTGAATCTAGCAGTGAGCTTTCATTTACCTGTTTCTTTCAAAGAACATAAGAGTCATGTCACCGTTGTTATAATCCGCTATCTTTATTCATTCTTTAACAATGTTTATTAGGAACGTTAAATGTTACTTTGGTTTACGACAAAGTACCCGTGCTCATGACTACGATGTCTTCCACGCTACGACGCTTTTATGTTACGTTCATATAGTATCTTATATCGTAATAGTTGTTACATAGTGAGCATTTTATGTCACTTTTTGACATAGAAAATAAAAGTACGTACTCAAAAACACATATATTATAGGGTTTGTATTAAAATTATTGTCATCCTTTTCATTAATTTTATAGAGAACGACTTCGCCCGCGTGAAATTAAAAAGTAATAAAAAAATATAGCTTATGTTACTCACAGATAATTTACCTTTCTAATGGTGGAAGAATTTTTAAAATCGGCCCAGTAGTTTTTGCGTGAATCATATACATCCAAAAATCCAAAAATACAAATCTTTCCTCTTTATAATATTAGTATAGATGTGTTCGTGTTAGTACCGGTATCATACTTCATATTATACTAATACTATGAATGCAAAAGTTTGGATGCATTTATGTTTGTATCGCCAAAATGACTTATAGCATGTCGAAGAAATTTGCCACAGAAGTAGAATTTAATCTGGAAGAACACATAGGCTACCTAATTATTTGTTTTAATACCACGCGGATGAAGTCGCGGGCAAAAACTAATATGAATATAATCCGATCAATTTTGTAGGTTATTTATTTTGCTTTTGAGGTGTTTGAGAGAAGATTTTTATGAATTGCCTAACTTTAACAATAATAACAAATAGTACAGTGATCAATTTGACTATGTCATAAGTAGGAATAAAAGACCATGCAAGACTTATTCTAAACTCCTTTCAGATGATAATAAAGAAGTGAAAAATGAAAAAATTACATACAATTTAAAAAGTTTTACAATAAAATATAAAACTTATTCAGCAAGTCATAGCGAAAATGTAAAGGCGTCGACAAAAACAAGCGAGACTTTCTTACCTCACGTCGTAATTTTCAGACATGTACACTTCAGACTATTGTACTTGTGTATTGTTTATTATGAAAACTACCAAACTTCAGACATTCCTTTATGCAAATTTCTTTTGTTTAAAAAGCTTTCAAAGTAAGGCTGTTCATATTTTATATCAAAACTTTTTAATAACAATTGGCTTTTTATTCAAAATATATTTTACAGTTTAAAGTTTTATAAGTAACAATCAAAACTATTTGAGTAAAAACAAATTGAAGTTATCAAATATACTGCGGGTAGTAAAAAATATATCTACCCGCGACTTCATTGGCGCGAAAAATGATACCATACTCGACGGCAAAGAAAAATAATACTCTTCATAAATTATAGGTCGCTATGGAACTCATATCCTTCGAATAATTTAACCATCTTATTAACACTTATCAGGTTAAAAAAATCAAGTTATACATAATTTTGTTACTTTAAGGCTGGGTTTCTGAAGTGTCCATTTATTGCGTATTCTAGTGATTCATTAATGTTGGTTGACCTATGTTTCAATGGAATAAAACTTAAGTTACTTAGTTTGGAAACATTTCTTGAAGTTATCGCACCAAAAACACTAACGAATGGTTATACGTAGCTGGGTAACCGGGCATAAAAAGTGTATTAACTTTAATTTCATTTAATCGGTCCATTTTATTACAGTCACATCTAAATCTCAATTACTTTTGTTAATCCGAGCTATAGCCCGGCCGCTTGTCCGAATAATCCTCGGATTTTGGCTATTTAAATAAATCTATTAAAATCAACCCTAAATTTGACAGTAAACAATGCATTAAAGTTTAAAAAGCCTTACTAAGCTAGTAATTACTTTATCTATCTATATCTAAACTATTATATTAAAGCGTAAACACACACTTCTTTGTTGCCTAAAAAGCCCTACACTTACGTCATGCTTTAGGCTATATATTTTCACGCCATTAAACTTAGGGGGTAAATATTTTGGATAAAAACCCTAATGTGGGAAAGAGACCATAAGTTGCTGCCAACATCAAGGAAGCAAGGTTGTCATCATGTCATGTCATTTTAACATTTGTAATTGATAATTTGACAAATGTAAACAATAAAATAAAATTTTCATAATTTCATGCGGATGAAGTCGCACGGGTACAGCTAGGGTAAAATATTTAATTTTCTATAGGTGTACGTGATTCTTCTTTTTTCTAGTTTTAAAATATTTAATTTTCTATAGGTGTACGTGATTCTTCTTTTTTCTAGTTTTAAAATATTGACTTACGTCAGAAGAAATTGATTAACAAATACGAGATTTACAACCAAGGTTACTTATGATTGTGACTACATAATACGTCTACAACTTAATCTTTGATTAATAAATTAGCATGCATATACGTAAAGAAAATATTGTATATTGACCTAATCTTTTTATTAACTTTACTTTTATATGTTGACTATAACATATGTCTTACTTCTTAAATGCGAAAGTTTGTATGGATCGATGGATGTTTTTTAGAGTTTGTTGCCTAAACGGCTGATCGGATCTCAATGAAATTTGTCATAAATGTAGAGGATGGAAGAACATATAGACTACTTACTTTCGTTTTTTTGAATTCCACGCGGAGTCGCGGGCAAAATCAAGTCTTCAATAAAACTTATTTTGTACATTGTGTTGCATGCTTTAACTTGACCTTACTTAGTATTCGACTTACGTAACTGCGCACTGTAAAGTAAGAAATGCAGAAAGATTCGAGACATAAAAGCGGTGAGGTCGTAAAAAAAATGCCGATTATTAATGGAACGTATACAATTGTGGTTTTATTGCTCTGTCTCGTGATTAAAATTTGATTTATCAATTAAATGAATAATGGCCGGTTTCCCAGCTTACTAGCTGTTGCCCGCAATTTGGTCCACGCGGAATTAAAAAAACCTTAACAGTCTATGTGTTCTTCTAGACTACATTAAATACGTATTTATAATACTAACCCTTGGCCTATTTTTATTTATTTTCGAAGGATATGTCAGATTCGCGAAGACTTTTGAAATGTAAAGCTCTACAATAAATTTTACGTTTGAATTGGATTATTAAATTATTACCACTTGCTTATACCATATTTTTTATAAGATTCATCTTGATTTTTAATCGCCTATTCTGCTTGGTTTAAGGCTACATAAAGTTTATTTAGCTAGTCTATACGTATGAAGTTATTTTTGTTTGTTTAATTGCATATAGCGATGGCTTCGCGATGAACGTACTAAATCAGTGAGCAAGTTATTCGCTATCCGTTCAACAGGCACGTTCGGAATCTTGATCGAGTAAATAGTAGTCGTAGTATACCGCTTTCAATACTCCGACATTTGAATAAATAAATCTTATCACACCGATACACAAGCACGCAGTGATATCATAACAAAATAATGTACAAAGCGCACATTGTTAGCTGCACACTCTGTAAGTGACTTTTAAATTAATCTGTGTAGATATGTATATGACAATAAAGCAATTTTACAATTAATAGCCATTAAAATATTCTTAGAAAATTTTAATTCAATTAATAAGAAAATTCTATGTTCCAGAGAGAGGTTTACAATACCATCTCATATTACAAAAGAACGCTGCGCCTTACCGAAATAACACGTCTCATTTTATAGGAATTCTTTTCTTTACGCGTCCTAACACGGATGCTGCTGGAATACCGGACAGCACGTGTTTTGTTGTCAATGAAGCCCTTCATCACCAGTATTATAAAGAATAACATAAATTAAGTTGCTTCAGCCTTAAACCAACGTATTCGCATTCTAATAGTAATATCGTTTTTGCTAAGTAATAAAATAAAGTCGTGTTAGTTACACTATTTATAACTCAAGAACGGCTTCACCGATATGGCTGAAAATTGGTGAGGAGGTAGATTAGAGCCAGGAGATGGACATAGGATACTATATTTATTCCGTTTATGGATGGATGTTATTGACTCTCGATTAAATTTGTTCTCCTAGAGGATCTATGAGGTTCTTCCTGACTATCCTCTAGGATACACACATAGGCTATTTACTTTAGTTTACAGGAGAACACATAGGCTATTTACTTTAGTTTTTTTTAATTCCACGCGGAAAGAGTAGAGGGCGATAGCTAGTATTAGGTATATTCGAGTCCCTTAAGGACTAAATTCACCTCTAACAGCACGCAATTACAATAGAAGTAGAACTGGTACTTCAACATTAAATATTAATGTAGGAAATATTAAAAAATATTCCGTATTCTATAATCTTATTCGTTTGTGAAGCGAAGCAGTGCATTGTTGGCTTGAGATTGAAAATTTTAATTTAATTTAAGTGAAATTCTGTAGACATCGACTCTACCTAATCTTGGATAAATCTAACAGAATATAATATTATACTCTCAGAGTACGCTGTCTAATACACGAACAGATGTCCACGAATCCGTTTCAACTTATGAGATTTTTTTCAAGACAATATATTTTATACTTTCACGCAAATACTTCTTTAATACAAAGTAAGGTCCATCACCAATAGCTTAATGGTTAGGGGTACGGATTTCCAATCACGTGGTCCAGGGTTCGAATCCCGCCATTCGACTATTGTCGGTAACCATATCCTAGCACAAGCCTAGAGCTTAGTTGGAATGGTAAAAGAAATATTAGTTAATAAACAAAAATCTACTAATATTTTTACTAAAAAAAATCAAATTCATACCATATACAGAGTTTAGGTTTAATATTTCATGAATTCACAAATGAATTAGTGCATTAAGAGCTATACTAATATAGTAATTTAAAATTAGTTTTAATTTTCGTTTGGAATCACTGATATTTGACACAATTGGTCAGTGGAATACCAAATCAATTGTGAGATGTATATTATGACCCGAGTATGTTCGCACAATGAAGGGAGGTCGTTGACATCTACAAACTAATATATCAAGTCGAAGTATTTTCCAAATAGATATTTATTGAATCAAAAATGTAAACTTTCAAGAAAGTTGCCTGGACTTTAGTCTGTCTCGTTAGTAGTTCGCAGTCGTTGCCTTTGCGAAATTCAAATTTAGCGAAACGTTCGCCATAAATTTAAAGTTGAAAAGTAATACGTCACGGGAATACGGATCGGGGGAACACACGCGGAGGTTAACGAATGTAAATTTAGTGAAACGACGCTGATTATGTTTAAAAGTTTACAAATGTCGGAGTTAAATGTACTCGATATGACCTACGATAAAAAATACAGCTGGCCAAAGTTTATATCCAAAAAGGCAAACAATATTCAGTGTAAACGATAGTTTTTTGTTTTAAAATAGAAGAAAACGATCCAGCACTATAGGATTTTATAACCGATTTGTTATTAAATATTAAATTGATTACGACTTGATTTAAAAGTCCGTCAAGATTTTTCATTATAAATCGAAAAACAATACTTGATAGATCTAAACATTGAGAAGGTTTTGTACCCAAATCCTCTTTGTAAACCAGTTTCCAGCTGTGTTATGTCAACAAAGAACGGTATTCGAAATATAATTCCTTAAAACAATACAGCTGAGACCTAATATGTTAGTTTATATCTGAAGTTGTGGAATTAATTCGGTTGTCAGATGTGCTGGGCTCAATGTGTAACGAAACAATAATATAGATCCAACAATGACCGTTTGTTTAGTCTAAGGAGACTCATTCAGACCAATTAGTATTTATTCAATGTATCAATTTGTGGCTTCAGAACTGATGTACTTTAGATAAGATGAGATAATGGAAAGAATGAACATAAGAATTACAATTGAAGTAGACAGTTGATTAGAGGAACACTTAGCGTTTGACGAGGCATTTACTAGCTTGGATTTTGGGTTAGATTTAAAGTGTAAACTAAATTATTTAGGCGGCGTTTATCAAACAATGTAAATAATTGTATTCATTTAACGATTTGCGAATTGCTTAGAATCCCATTCGTCCTTCAAAAGTTATTTACAAAACTTGAGAAGCAAGGTACTGCTCTTTCATGTCTAGCTCTTAAAGATAAGTATAAAATGCGTAATTATATTACATCTTAAATAACTTTACTCATTGATTTATTAGAACGTAAGACAAAAACCTCATCTTAAACTACTGCTATTAAGTGCATTTTATGCAGTATTTTTAAACGTGACGAGTAAGCATTGTCGTCTAATATCGAAACGCAGCATGTGTATTGTCGGTCCGTGTCTATTAATAATTGATCGCAAGGAGCGCACACCGCTGCGGCGCGATCACATCCGCGACGTGCGCAGATGCCCTAACACTCTTTGAAGTGCCGACAAATATGATGCTGACATTCGACCAAATTAGAACTTGTTATAAAGATGTTACACGTTTTTCATGCCAGTACTTTAAACGTGATTTATGACTTTAAATTTTCCTATTCACAAGTACTGATACTTAGATGTTAGAAAAGTTGAATTTCAGGTCATTAATGTTACCTTTTGTTAAAGCTTGCATCAGATTTGTCAACAAACCGATAATATAAAAGTCAAACTCTTAGAAAAACGTAAGAGCCTTTTCATAAGTGTACTAGCTACTGAACTTGTATTCAGGTTTTTGAAATGAAATTTCTGTCATAATATGTTATTTATTATGT
The DNA here is from genome assembly GCA_029286645.1 of Papilio protenor. Taxonomy (NCBI): domain Eukaryota; kingdom Metazoa; phylum Arthropoda; class Insecta; order Lepidoptera; family Papilionidae; genus Papilio; species Papilio protenor. The sequence continues at coordinate 3,887,427 of JAGSMZ010000043.1, forward strand.
CACAATAATAAATAAAAAAGTTAACAAAACCACTAATCACGTGAATACATTCCAAAGCCTTTAATTTCAAAGGTAATTAAATTAAACAAAACTGTAGCGTTAACGTTAATAGGTTAAGTTACAAAGAGTATCTACCACATCAAATTACGCTCCGGGGGATGGTCTATAAAATCAGTGCAACAACTCAACTCACTAAAGAGCAATTTGTTCTTCCCTCGGCGAAGTTTTAAATTCCGATTGTTCTTTGGAACGCTTTCGTGTCGAAAGCTCGATTTACGTAATCAATAAAAGATGTAAACATACTTCAAGCTTTTAAAAAGAACTTTCTAGTTACTTAACTGTAGTAGGAAAATATGCTACTTTTATATTTATAATAAATCATAAAATAACATTTCTTGTAGCCATTTTAATTAAGTTATTCTAAGACATGGTCCCCGGCATTAGTTAAAAGGATTTGACCTCACGACCACTAGGTCGGACATCTGTAGACCTAAGGGATTTTGTAGGTTATTGGCGCTTTATTGTATTGTTAATAGTTTAGAATTCATTTATAACGTTAATAACTAAAATGTAATCTTACTAATATTATAAATGCAAAAGTTTAGATGGATGGATGGATGTTTGTTAGAGTTTGTGGTGTAAACGGCTCAACGGATCTCGATGAAATTTGGCACAGACCTAGGGGATAGTCAGGTAGAACACATAGGCTACTCACTTTTTTTTTAATTCCACGCGGGCGAAAGCTAGTATTAATATAAGCTTTAAAACTTTGGTTTAACGTTGAAAATTGTTTTGTCATTTTGTTTCTACAGCTTTTGTAGCATTCACATACATAGAAGATTAGTTATCTAACATTTAATTCTATTACCCACATTCTATGTACTAGACGTACATATGAACATGTTAGTCACAGGTGCTTTTCGTCGTCGTAGAATAATTACTTAGTCTAATCTATTTCTTCTATCAAGGTTACAATCTATCACAATGCTAATAACAATTTTCATTCTTCATCTTTGTTAGATGTAGAGATATAATAATAATTAGGTCATTGTCTCTTATATTCTTGGAAATATTGGATGAGAATATTGCATAAAATTTATCATTTTTCATCGTAACGTATATCACTAGTTATTAATTGGTAATTATAGGAGACAATCAGTGTCCATTTCTCATATTAAATCTACTCTAAGGAGGTATTAAATGTATTTGTTTATTATTAATCCATATTGATCAAGGTTCCATGGTTTAAGCATGATATGACAGACAGCTAGTCATTATTAATTCAAAATACAAAGGTCAAGGTCGTGCGCGGATCGTATTAATAAAGGCGATAATAGACCGACCTCTATAGCAATTTAAAAAAACAATTAAATAGTCGTTCATTATCTAATTATGATGGTCATGATGTTTTTAAAATGCTTCGAGTTAGCAACTAAAATGCAACCCAATTATGCAAAAACAGTTTGACTGTACCTGTCGTTGCCATATGTATTTATCACTATAAACCCGCGAAAGTTTACTATTATAGTATTGTATTATCTATGCTTCTAGTAAAAGAAATAAGAAACCTTAATCGAATTTGTTTTTTGATTTCCTTACGCAGATTATTGAAGTGTAACGTTTGCAATAACAATTATTACGGACGTTACATGGCCGTGAAATATCGAATAATCATTGACAATTATTTACTTATACGTTTTCGTAACGTGATGTTTATTTATGTAATTTGTTATACGATTTACGTAGATTAATAATTAGTATGAATAACAGTTACCGAGTCTATTCTCGATATTAAAAAAAAGAATTACTGTAATTTCACGGTACTTTTTACTTTAATCATTATTTAGTTTGTTAAATTTTGGAGCTAAGGTTCAATAAGATTTGTAACCGAATAATTACGAGGAAATAAGACAAGATTTTAGGCCTTTGTCTATCTTCATCATCATCATCATTAGTCTTTATCTGCCCACTGTTGGACACAGATCTTCCCTAATATTGTCCTTGTCTCTCTTAATTTGAAGATAAAGGATCTCAAATATTTAACAGTAAAGATTCAAATACACTTATTGTGATAAATGAAATATAACACAGAGATAAGATTGTTTCTTTTGTGTAAACATCAACATGAAACATACATTTAAAACATCATTACAATATTAAGAAAATTTTAATATCCGGAAAACTATATTGGCTATACTTTCATTATAAAACAAAATTAAATTACTAAGAGCAAAAAACATTTAATCAATGAGTGTTGCATTTTTATCTATTTTGTAACGACACGATATTAAAGCTTATGAAAATGAAAATTAGTCTATTTAATGACTGATGAAAACTATAACCTAAAGTAAACATTAACTACAGTAGAATAACAAAAATTAAAGTAAAGAAAATAAAATATAAATTATAATGTAACATTACTAATGAACATGCAACAAAATTACCGTTTCGCTGAATATGAAGTTGTATGCTATTTCGATGCGTGCGTTCCTTATTCGTGCACAACTTCCGGCCGCTGGCCGCAGGATGCCGCCAGTCAAAACAAACTCACTCCTCACCTACGTTTCAAACTCTAATTGTTTTTCAAACACTGCTTGTTAACAAAAGTAAGAATAACGTGCTCGTGTGTTTCTACAATCACTGTGTTTATAAACCACGTCAAAGTTAGAGAATGTTAATTCAAAATTTATCTCTAAATAACAGTAAGTCGAATAAAGTCACTGAAATAAATTATTAAACACATTTCGCAGACAGTAATTTACACTTGAGCATAATATTCTTCGATTAAAGTTAGAGTATTATATTTCGAATCGATGTTATTTACGCGATGCCGCGCAAAATTAGAAGTTAGAATATCGTACACGACCGCCCTCGACGGCGACTTATCGCCGACTGATGCGATCCCTTCAGATTCAGTGCGACACTGAAAATTACGAGTAGCCAGCCTCCGGGCTGTAGGAGACGCTGCCTTCGCGGGGTCAGTAAACTTGCGGCCAATCGAGGCTTCACGACGATTATCACAGTGTAACAATTAAAGTGACGGTGTAATTATACTTTATCATCTTGCAGTGATAAATCTTTGTCGCACTGAATACGAATCGAGGGTAATTATTTATCTTTTAACCTAATTGTACTTTCTTATTTCAGTTGTAATTTTACCCTAGCATCAAGTAAGCTGTCTTCCTTCTTTTATTTCTAGGTTTTCCGTGTTTGCTACATAAGTTAATTTTTTATACGCTTTGATTATGTTTTTTGTACATATGTTAATTACTTTACAATAAAATACACCAATCAATTCTGTGGTTTTAAAATATTTCCAAATAATCAACAAGGTTATTGTTCTTTAAGACACCACGAATTTTGCTTCATTTTACTCCCTTTAGGATTATAATGTCAAAATGATTAACGTTTTGATATTCGAAAATTGAATACGAATTTTAACTTCTCCGGGGAACAGGAGGCACAAAACATTTCAATGGCATTTCTGATTTGGAGTAAAGGTATAAATAAATTAATAATTTCTTTTCATGACAATTTGAATTGAGAACCATATTTAAGATCGCGCGCACACCTGAAACTAAACTATCGCACAACTGTTTAGTCTTTTAATTCCTATGAGCTTATATGGACACACATTATTCGATTTTTAGTTGTGCAACTAAACAGTTGAATTGGCTGCGAAACAATCGACAATCGGATAAGAGTTGTGCAATAGTTTAGTCAAAGATGTGCGCCCGCTCTAAAAGTGCATGGACGATAAATAGCGGTATATGAGAAAAAATAAAAGGAAATTAACACATGGATAAGCGCGAGAAGGTAGTGTATGTGCAATCTTTAATGTCAACCACGAGGTCAGCAATCATCCCGCGAGATAAAAACTACAACTCTAACAACAATAATCCCACGCACAAATATCGCGACACAATTTTTCTTTCAATTTTAATCTCCCCTGTGTTCTTGTGTTCATTTTCTAATGCTATTGTAAATATGCGTTCTAAAGATAACTCTCGTGATATTTTATAACGATAATTCAAATAACATTCCCTTTAAAATACGTAACATTAAAAATGTAATTCGGTAAGTTATCTCTTAAAGGTACTGGACCTTAGTTACGTGTTTCAAATTAAAAAAGACTTAGAGTCGTTATGTGGTCTCCCTTAATGAAGACTCAATATGAGAACTTAAGGATCTGATTACTGACATAATTACGAAACTGTATACAGCAGTTACTGTGCAATTATTTCGATTATTTTGCGCGGGAATAAAATAGAACTTCATTCAATATGATGCATGCAGCCTTGTGCTCAATTTTAATCTGGACGCAGAAGCATTTGTTCTATAAAATATTTGAAATTTTAGAATTTTCCGTAGAATTGTTTTTCTAAAAATACGTCGTAACATAATTACTCGTATATTATGTACTATTATATGTTTTAAAGTCTAACTCACTCATGAAGAATATATAAGTTGTATGACAATACACTTTTATTCTACATGCTTTATTATCTGGAAAGAAGAATTAATGTATATAAGATCTTTAGTTACACGTTATAAGTTGAATTTCCTACGAGTAAATTGATTTGCAATACATAGAACAACTAAATATAATCTTGCACATGTAACTGTTGTCGTTTCCTCTCGGTAGAAATTTCGAGTTCCGTCGACGTGTCTCGCTTGCTAAACGCCCCGGGGTCCGCTCGCATTTATATTCGCGATACGCGCTCCGTTTGATGGTGCCCTTTTATGTGACCAGTCGAGACCAGCGGAGAATTTGCAATAATACCACTAATCGTTTTTGCACACTTATTAATTCACGTTCATACAATTTGTCTATTCGATTGTCCGTCGGACGGTTCGTTGCGGTTTCTGACTTGAATTGACATTTCTTATTAAGTAGGGTTATTGCTCTTTTAATATGGTATTGTCAAATAGTAGTTAGAATTTTGTTGCACGTGGACAAATAATATATTCTTTATATTCTGTATAAAAATCCAAATAATATTATATTAGTTTTACTTGAAAGCCGGTTAAATCGTTAACTGTTGAAAATCATTTCTTTAATAAGTTTCTAAAATAAGCGTTTAAATTGCAATTAATTAACTATTGTACATTTTATGATTCATTTAAAAGCTGCATACATCAATTTGTACAGCAAATTAAAGAACTTGTCGAAAAGGATAACAATTAGATAAATAAATAAGTAAAGTGCATTTAAAAGCACTCTAATACACGTAGAATGAACATTTTATTATTGTAGATCTAAATAAGGCGCAGTTTTACAAAAGATTTCAAAACAATCAAACGTATTGTTTTAAAGCTCACCTGAAAATCTCTCCCGAAATCTGTAAACATCAAAGCTTCTTTTAACGTAACGCGTAAAGCTCGATAAATAATTGAGGTCGAACGATTTCATTTCAAACATTTCTCTAATTTATGATTGCGTAGTAAAACGAAGTCGACATTAAAATGTCGATAAATTATAATAACACTTTAACAGCGCGGATTTACTCTTTGTTTGAAGTTATGACAGCTGGCCCGTCTCGCCGCGTATTGAGACGAAAGTCTTTAAGAAAGCAGCACTGATGTATAATGTATGCACTTAACTCTGTTTTAAATGTAAACATAACAAAAAGTGATATAATTAACTATAGATACTCATAGCATAGCATAGACATAGCATCATTGCTGAAGTGTTATTGGGCACTAAGGGTGTCCATTAGTGGTGAATGAGTATGATATCAACATTAAGAGACACCTTACGTAACTGTTTGGCTACAACTCTGAGTAAATTTAAAAATTCAATCATAAATTTAATATACGTTATACTTTTTTTTTATAGTAGTTACATGGTTTATATTACAATCCGCCAAAATGGCAAAGCGACCGCTGCCCCTAGACATTCGCAATAGCGGAAGCGTTGCCTACCGTTAATTGATGGAAGAAACACACATAAAGAGGATATTTCCCCTTCCTATGCGTCCCCTCCAGCGTCAAATTCACGTTCCCTTCCCACCCTCTTTCTTATAAGAAAAGGATGGATGGACTAAAGTTGGGCCTCCGGCACCACACTCAGCATACGACACGCGGAATTGCTTCTACTTCACGCCTGTCTTCTGTGTGGTGGTATTTCACCGGGCGAGCCGACCCATTCGTGCGAAGATGTTAAAGCGGGCTCTACCACTTTCATTAAACGATGGCTTAAACTAATTTTCTGGTTTATTGAACGTATATTCGTAGGACTATAATAACGCTGTACCTACTCTGTAAGTAAAATTTTAAACATGATTTAAGGGTGTTATTAGCTTCCGAAATATAATAGTTAAAATTTTTACTTTACCCTTTCATTATTCGAGCAAAAATATATCAAAACGGCTTTTAAAGAATACCGCAAAATAAATCAAAGTGATGAATAGAAGCCTTAAAACCAAAAGATGGCGTCAGCGTATATTGTAATAGACGTTTTCGTTTTTCTGATACGAGTACCTTACAAATCACAAGATTTATCTAACTTAGACGAGATTTATTGCTTTCCTGTTTTCAAGAAGGTCCGTATTATTTGGACTTATAGGAGATAAATTTATAGCACTTTGATCGGTTTGTGGAAATCGTGTAATTGCTTGTTATTTTTCGTACTAGTAGCTATATCGATTTAAATGAAATTTGCTTTTAAATCATCACTCTACACCAGGAACCAAAACAAAAGTCGATGACTTATTGAAACCCTTTAAAATCCACCATCAAAGTGTTCCGAATTCTATTAATATTTCACTAACCAAATTCTATAAGAACAGCTTTTATTTGGACATATTTACAAACAAGAAAAAAAGTTAATTTCAAAAGAATAATGAAATCAAACGAACAATTCACAAACGTCCCGAATAACAGAACAATGTTCATGAGTGTAAAGGTAGCGGGGTAAAGGTTGACGTCTTATAACTAGATGGAAATGTTGACTTTAACCAAAGAGATTCAAATATATATACATACATATATAGAGTAGGCATAGTTCACTTGAAACATTTTTCACACAAACTAACGCTATCTATAATTAATTGTACTTCAATAATTGCCAATAGGTGTCATTAAATAATATTTTAATGTGCACATTTAATTTTTTAAGACACTGTTTAGTTTATTTTATAACAAAAGATAGAGCTTAGTATAATTTTGTAAAATGCTTTATTACACGTCAATATAAGGATACGAGCTGACATTAAACTTGTTACTGATGTAGTTCCTTTCAGAGAAAGTCATCATCATCTCCCCTACCTTATCTTATTCCCGTAGGGTCGGCGCACCGGGTTTTCGTCCTCCAAATAACTCTATCATCCGTCATCTCATTCATTATTCCCTTCTTGATCATGTCACCTTTCACGCAATCCATCCATCTCTTTCTAGGTCTACCCCTACCGGTGTACCCCTCCAGACTCATAACTAACGTCCTTGTTACATGCGATTACACGTTGTACTTTTCAGAGTAAGTACCAGTGAAAAAAGATTGTTCACTATGCCTAGTCTATATATTTATTTAACGTCTTTGACTTTAACACTTGTTAACTTTCATATTCAATCTCATTTCACCGCTCGCTACAAAGGACTGAATAATAATTTACACTTCCGAATCACGGAGTGGAATATGAAATTTTTATTTGAACATCTCATCTAGAGTTTGTTGGATGACACATATTTTTCTAGAAAGATTGTAAAATGTAATAAAACCTCGTCGAGATTTCGTCCAGCCCTTTTATTTATTTTTTTATAGTATGAGTTGACAAAAGAGCAAGTCGCCATCAGAATTCTCCACAATGTGACCGCTGCTCATAGACATCCGCAGTTGCAGATACGTACCCTTTAATGAACAGAGGAGGAGACGCACAGAAAAAGGATATTTTATTCCCTTTACTTTTCCACCCTTTTCTTAAGATAGTGGTGGTGGTGATGGATTAAGGATGGGAAGGAAATTGGATTTCACCGCGAAGAAGGTGCATAGGAAGGGGAAATATCCTCTTTATGGTCGTCTCCTCTACCATCGATTAAGAGTAGGCAGCGCATCTGCAATTGCGGATGTCTATAGGCAGCGGTCGCTTCGCCATTTCGGCGGATTCATGTGGCCACTTGCTCGTTTGCCACCTTATAATATAAAAAATATATTTCCCCTATCTATAGATCCCATTCCCAAATCAGCTTCAATGTTAGTAATATTTTCTTTTGTTTTCTAATGCATTTATTGTTAGTTTCCAATTATGAGAACACTAGCTGTTCGCGTGCGGATTCATCCGCGTGAAATTATAAAAACTTTATTTTATTTTTTACATTTGTCAAATTATCAATAGCAAATGTCAAAATGACATGACATGACAAACCTTAGCAATCTTTCTTGATGTTGGCAGCAACTTATGGTCTCTTTCCCACATTATGGTTTTTATCCAAAATATTTACCACCTAAGTTTAATGGCGTGAAAATATATAGCCTAAAGCGTGACTTAAGTGTACGGCTTTTTATTAAAAAAAGAATTATTCAAAAATATGCTGTAATTGCTGACATCTTAGGCAACAAAGAAGTCTGTGTTTACGCTTTATTATAATAGTATAGATAAAGCGTGACTTAAGTGTACGGCTTTTTATTAAAAAAAGAATTATTCAAAAATATGCTGTAATTGCTGACATCTTAGGCAACAAAGAAGTCTGTGTTTACGCTTTATTATAATAGTATAGATAGCTAACTTAATCGTTTTATTTTAAACAATTGACGATCTCTCCACACATTTTTTTGAGTTAAAAATGTGCTTGTGCGTTGAAACTTCCCCCGCGCAGTTGTAAACAGACATAAAGTATACCTTAATAACACCATGTGTCTCGCACATGATTGACGTTCTATGGACTTATGATCCTTACATACATACCTTCTTTTTACACATTCTCAACTGATAAAATAAAATTAGTTCGCTTTTATTTTGTGGCATTTAAAATCGCACATGTAAAAAAAAAAATTCGTAGTATGTAACCTTTGCAAGCAATTTATATTGTAACATTACTTCAGAATACTGATTAATGATACCTAAGAGAGATCGGAATCAACAGAGGGCGCTGACAAATGAGGTGATTGCGAAACGGACGCTAACGGCCCATGGGGTTAGAGCATTTGTTGCCAAAGGTTATTCAATCCTCCCACCTTAATTTTATCCTTGATTCCTAATTGTAAGACCAAACTTACACGTATGTTGTTTTATATTATTACACCTATATTGCATGCGTTCCAATAAGTATGTTTTATTCACGTTGGTCCCTTCTGAGATGTATTTTCTAGAATATTTAATACGGTAGCATATTATATTTAGTAGTGAAGGACAAAAGACGAATTAGGATAAAGAAAGTTGACCTTAATGATTGAAAAGGGCATATATAACAACTAATTAATTTACGGCTATTACTCCCGTCTATTTTTTCGGTGGCGGCACCGACCAGTTTTAGACCCTGCGGGGGTCCATCTTCAGGGCGAGTGTTACTGGGGTTGTTTCACGGTCGCGTCGCGCCTCGCATTGTGCGAGCCACCGAAAAATAGACGTAAAATAATTAGTTATAAAAATGTTTCACGAAAGTTTAAATAATTTAACATATATCATGATGATATTAAGTCGAGGAATAAGTTATGTATAATATAAAAGATCGTAAATCAGTTTAAATTACCTAATATAATTTTTAAATTTAGCACCAACGTATAAGAGCCGCTGTACACGGACTAAGTACAGGATAGTTTTAGCTTTTAGTAGGCAGCGAACAAAGTGGTGAAACAAACCTGGTAATTTAACGGACACAAAGATGCCTTGGGGAACCCTCGAACTTAGTTACTCTTAAAAAGGTTTCCCTTAAGTACTCTCTTAGCTCAAACTTGAACCCAGTAGAGTTTTATAGAGAAGTAGAAACGAAACAAAACTTAGGTCGTACACAACCAGAAAAGCTGTTAAAGGGAAGGACAATAAAGTAACAGAACTTTTAAACTTAAAAGTGTTTTAAATAAAATCAAAGCGTAAGTTACTAAGTTGTGTTTAACAAGTGAACACTTTATTGAAACACATTTGAAAGGTGAAAAGTGAGTAGAAATATAAAGTTTTAGTTATCCAAGTAAAGCTTTCATATGATTCTAGAAAGAGGTTTCATGTTCCGATATTTATAAAGAAAATCTTTTCAAACTTATCCTTTTCATAAATATTACCTGCGTATTGAAATATTAGCAACTAATACTCGATGAAAAATATTTCACTTTTCGACTTCAATAGCGTAGTCTTATAAGACAAATCTTTAATTTAAACTTTATTAGGAACTAGCTGTTGCTCGCGACTTTGTCCGCGTGAATTAAAAAAATATAGCTTATGTTACTCACTGATAACGTAGTTTTATAATGGTGAAAGGATTTTTAAAATTGGCCCAGTAGTTTTTACGTGAATCGAATACATACAAAAATATAAATATAATATTAGTATAGACGAGCCGTTGCTCGCGACTTCGCCCGCGTGAAATTACCAATATAACCTATTACGTTCGCCCTTTTTTTCAACCTATTACCAAAAGTATTAACTTAGTAGTAATCTACGTAATAACAGAAATCTACCGATGCAAGATTCCAAATTTCTAAGCCCGGTAGCTTGAAAGCTGATTTTTCGGGTACCCTTATTGTTTGTGCTCGCGATATCTTCTAAACTATTAGTCCAATTTAAATACTGTAAAGAACAATTTTATTCTACATTAAATTCTCCTGATAACAAACGCATTTATTTGGATAAGGATTAATATTAAAACCAATAAAAGAACGCTGCAAATAGCGTATGGTTTTTAATTCATTTTGTAAACAAAAAAGTGGTTATTGTAAGAAAACCGTTAAAGATAGATATATGCTATCGTGGACTTTTCTGTAGAACTTTTTGAGATCTACAATTCTTTCATACATCATTTTTATATAGCTCTAACGGTTTAGGAAGCGTAAGCCGAGAAAAGTTAAAGTTTAGTGAATTTTTAACGCCGGCGTCCAGAAACACGCTGTTTATTAATAGTTCCTAAACATTAGTAATAATAAAATATAGCCTATGTTACTCACAGATAAATTACCTTTCTGATGGTGAAACAATTTTTAAAATCGGCCCAGTAGTTTTTGAGTTATTTCAAAACATACAAAAATACAAAAATACAAAAATACAAAGTTTTCCTCTTTATAATTTTAGTATAGATATAGATATAGATACACAAACATTGTTGTATGTACGTGATAATTACTTTTTGATTATAAAAAAAAACACTCAGGAAAAACTATTTCTTTCTATACTATCTATATCTATACTATTATAATAAAGCGTAAACACATACTTCTTTGTTGCCTAAGATGTCGGCAATTACAGCATATTTTTGAATAATTCTTTCTTGACCGACTTCCCAAAAGAAGGAGGTACTCAATTCGTCCATATGTTTTTTTTTTTTTTTTTTTTTTTTTTTTTATGTGTGTTACGGCATAACTCCGCCCCTGGTAGACCGATTTTGAAAATTCTTTTTTTATCCGAGGGGTAGTGCTTGCAGGTGGGTCCCTTTTTTTTGTTTGATTTTTGGAGTCAAAGACTACGGCGTAGTTAAATAGTTTAGCTCAAAATTGCGTGACGAAATTTGGTGTCTTTTTTGCTTTCTATGCTTACGTAGCCTAAACTATAAGACTTACACAAAAATTATGTATGGAAGAATTGTAGCCCTTTAAATTTGCTAAATAAAAGTCAGCGATAGCATATATCTATCTATTAAGGTTGTCGCACAATAACCACTTTTTTCATTAAAATTTCGATCAAAATCTATACCCCACTTTCAACGCTATTACTCGTGTTCGGTATGAATCCTTATCAAAATAAATGTGTCCATCATCAAGAAAATTTAATGTAGATTATAAATACTCTTGGAACTGTGTAATTCCGATAAATAGTTTAGGAGATATCATAAATAGCAAATTACGAGTCGCAGAAAAAAATACCAACTTGTAACAAAGTTTGCTTTCTTGGCTTACGTAGCCTAAACTATAAGACCTACATAAAAATTATGTATGAAAGAATTGTAGGTCATTCAATTAGCTGAATTAAAGTCTGCGATAGCATATATCTATCTCTTAAGGTTGTCGCACAATAACCGTTTGTTTCGAGAAAACCGTCAAATAAGTGCAATCGACTTTATTTAAAACGCTTTTATTCTTATTTGGTATGAACCCTTATCCAAATAAATATGTTTTCACGATAGAGTATTATATGTAGATCGCAATTGCCTTTTACAGTATGTAATTCTGTGCAAGATTCTAGAAGTTATCAAAATATTAAAACTCACGGGCAACAACGGCGCGCGGCCGCACCGAATTATGAGTGAATGATCGCAACGATGTATTAGTTGTTTACTTAATTTCTTAGATAATCGATTTAGATAACTCATTATTTGTTTGAAAGCTAGTGATTATCATACTGCGATGTCTAGATTCACTAAAAATCGAGAAATAAATAAACTTTTTAATAAAAAACAAAACCGACTTCCAAACAAAATACACTAAAAACAAAATACACTAAAAACAAAATCTTCTCAAAAAACAGTACACTAAAAAGTAACGAAATAATTTCTTGAAAATAGTAAACCTCCCTTATTGTAGCTGTTATGTCTATATTGTACAATTATTATTACTTTGAAGTCGGTGTCAGTCATTACTAAAAACGTTACTATACTTTCAATTGTCAATTGTTATGGTAAAAATGTAGAAAACCTTACGTAGAAATATCACTGCATATACCTCGGCTGACACCGACATCAAAGTGATAATAATTGTACAATATAGACATAACAGCTACAATAAGGGAGGTTTACTATTTTCAAGAAATTATTTCGTTACTTTTTAGTGTACTGTTTTTTTTGAGAAGATTTTGTTTTTAGTGTATTTTGTTTTTAGTGTATTTTGTTTGGAAGTCGGTTTTGTTTTTTAATAAAAAGCCCTACACTTACGTCATGTTTTAGGCTATATATTTTCACGGCATTAAACTTAGGGGGTAAATTTTTTGGATAAAAACCCTAATGTGAGAAAGAGACCATAAGTTACTGCCAACATCAAGAAAGAAAGATTACTAAGGTTTGTCATGTCATGTCATGTCATTTTGTCATTTGCAATTGAAGATTTGACAAATGTAAACAATAAAATAAAGTTTTTATAATTTCACGCGGATGAATCCGCACGCGAACAGCTAGTGTATGAATATTATAAATTCTACTGAGTAAATAATATGTCCTTGAAAATATTATTTTAATCTCCAAATAATTGAATTTAGATTTAATTGAGGTTAGGCAGCGGTTGTTCTTATTTGGAATGTTAGGACCGTCCTGATTTGTCCTCTTATACATATTCATAATGATTTCGTGTCTGTTGTCATAACCAGTCTCAAACTCTCGCCCTATTTGCATAACATCCAGTATGCTTTATTCTAAATGTTTTTAATTTGCCCTTTGTACTTTCAAAGTATATAACAAATATGTAAAGTTTACATATGTAAATCGAAAACATTCGATTGACTCATATCGATTTAATTATGTTAAAAACGTTTTTTTCTTTAATAAAGTTTTTGTAGTTGTAGAGTCTATATATTCTTCGCACGAATGGCGGTAAGACATCCTGATTTTACGAAGACTAGTTCAACCGTCAACGTGAATTTAGTTTTTTTTAGTCCACCCTATATAGAAATGTAGGCAAATAATAAACAAGAAAAGAGAGTAATTACCGTACCAGAGATCCTGATTAAAACTTTTTAACTTTCCGAGTCTTTTAATGAACTTCATATTTCATACTAATCAAAGCTTATCACGTTTGTTATGAGAAATTATTTTCTGATTACTTTTTTATTTATTTAAAAAAAAACTAATAACCAGTTGACGAAAAATATCGTTATCAAACAAACAGCTAAAATCTCTTTTACTCCATTTTTACCTGTATATGTACTCCTTTACATTTAATAAAAACATAGAAAACATTTTGTCATTTTGACGTAATGGGTGATAGTATTATGTATTTTGATTTTAAATATATTTTAACTTTTACTTATTTAAATAGATTATGTTTATTATAGATATTTTACTAGCTATCCTCTACCGATGATGTCGGTCGCAGTGGTATCATGGAACATTTTTTAAAGATTGTCTTCGAGTTCACCAAACTGACTTTGAATATTGTCAATGGTGCTATTCGTGGAGTATTTCAAGCGGCATATGAGATTGTATCATTCGCTGTCTTCCTGGCTGTTGCTGGATTTGTCTTGACATATCTAACTTTATGGTATGATTTACATATTTTTCTTACATAGTGTAAACAAGTAAGCGGCGAACTGATATCGCTAAGTAACGTGACGGCTGCGCTTACATATTATAAGGCTGCATGCGTTGCCTGTCTTTAATAGACATAAGGGATATACAAAGGAATGACATTTTCTTTTCCTGTTCATGATATTCTCTGTCATAGCCACTTTTTATTTCCATCCTTGTTAGAAAAGAAGACTAGAATTTGGCTCGCATACACACTCTTGAGACTAAATGTAAAATTAAATCCAATTTGCACATAATTTCTGCAAGGTCTTATACAGCGAGTAAGTCATTTATGGAGTCAATAATACTGCTCACAATTACAGTGAAATAAAAAAAATCAAATAACTTACCATGGAATAAGTAACGTATTAGAATGTTTTTTTAGAGCTTGTAAATTAATAAAGCTAAAGATGTTAATTTACGGTTAGCCAGAACTCAGAACTCCGGATTTAATCTCGACCCCAAAGTTTTTGTTTACGTTTCACAAGTTACCTCATTTTGTACACAATCAACTGCTCAACTTTACTAATTTCAAAACACACTGATTTACAAAAAAAAATACTAACATTCGCCCAGGACTCCGCCGGCGTGGAATTAAAAAAAAATATAGCTATGTGTTCTTCCAGATTACACTCTATACCAAATTTTATTGAGATCCGTTCAGTTTAGGTTACAAACTCTTAAAAACATTCATTTATTCATTAAAGCTTTTGCATTTATTATTAATATTAGTTTATAATATTGGTAACATTATAATGAGGCTTCGGAGTTTTGATTTATCGTAATATTGAAATTATCTCATTAAAACTTTGCAGGTACACAAGGCAAGCGTCTAACAGCTCAAGCGTTTATACGGTAGAAAATCTTGCTGTAACAGGAATATGTGCATTTATCATGTTTGCTGCGTATAAAAAGATATTTTGATACAAAGTCCATTTGTTGACTAAACAAATGAATGACGAGGAAATGGAGCTAACGTGAGTTTTACAACTAAAAACATTTTTTTTAATATTTTTTTATGAACAATTGTAAGTTTAGTTTAGTTTTAATAAAGTGATGAAGAATATAGTGTTTGAAAATATTCCCTAGGGTTGAATGATTTTGCTTTGAAGTAAAAAGGTTATCGGAAAATGAAGCCTTTATTACATGTTTCTGTTTCCAGTAACATCAAAGTAACATTTGATGTTCATATGAAATTTCATTCGTTTGGTTTCCGATATACTGCCTGAAAATAATTTCTCCTACTAATAAACTAATTTCACGTTTACCTTTTGGAACATATAATCTTTGTTAATTATAGTAATATGTTATTTTGGTAATTCCAATATAATTAGTGATTAATATTTCTTGTCAGAATCTTATCTATTTGAAAATCTGCTCTCTGTTAATTATAAAGAAAGCTCTCCATAGTTAACTTAACGAAGCACTACGTCTTTAATTAAGTTTAAACATAGCTTTGACCTCTATTCGTATCATTTAGTTGTTTAGGTCAGTTGGTGGGCAGATTAAAGATTAAGCCGAAAAGAGGTTATGTCAACAATCTTTGCGTCAATTTCTTATCTATGATACGCCTTGTAAAACTATATTATAGCTATTGCGCGCGACATCGTCCGCGTGGAATTTAAAAAATAGTAAATAGCTTGTGTTCTTTCTATGTACTACATCTGTGGCAAAATGTCTCGAGTATATGTCATTTTCGAGATATGTAAAATATATCCAACTTTCGCATTTATAATGTTAGTTTTATTGTGTTTGAAATAAGCCTCATCGTAACGAAAACATGATAATGAATTCTGTAAATATAGAGCTCCATTGCAATGACATTTGAATTAATAAATATTGATAAAACAAAGACGGCAATATGTTATACAAGCCACAGTAAAAGAAGGCTGTATAGATAATGACAATTATTATCACAAATCAAACTAAACAGCAACTTCTTAGCAACTCTAGCAACTAGCAAGGTTTGAAGTTGTGGAAATGAATAAAGTTGCATATTTAACCTTGATGAATGACTTTAAGTTATAAACCAACTTGAAGTATCAGAGAAGTTGGTTCTCCTGTAGCGTTACTTGAAATGACCTATTTATTTATTGAGGTCAAATACGTGAGGCTTTGTAAAACTTTCTCAAATGCTAAAATAAAGTATTTTTTGTCAGAAGTGGGATTCGAACCCACGCCCACAGAAGTGGACTGCGACCTGAACGCAGCGCCTTAGACCGCTCGGCCATCCTGACTTGGTACAGAGTAGCGAAATTTTAACATCGTTTTAAGATTACTTATCAATTTAGGATACTTTTAATGTTGGTTAAATTCTGTACTTTGAATTTACTTTGGCACATTCTAAGCTCTAAAGAAACAATTGAATAACTACAAGGTCCAACAAATTATATTTTTAACGGTGTTATTTTCATTTATTTTCAATTATGGATGTTCATGATTTTTTTTCCGCAATTGCATAACTCAACCACGTTGAAATATTATAAAACTACAGTAACTCGCTGAATAAAATGTCAATCACTGAAATGTATTAATACATAGTATAATTGTTAATTGGTTTTGGTCTTTCTTTATTTCTTCTCATAGCGAACTAAATTATTACTACATTCGAAATCAATGAAGTTTATAACTGAAAAGCTCTACTTCTCGGAAATTCAATTTATTATTGCATAATAACTATAAAATAAATCTACAAAACTATTGGCTTATTGAAAAACGGTTATAAGGAATCCAATTAACATAGATTTTTTTAACTCTATGAAATTCCGATTAATATTTAGCTGCCAAAAGTAGCATTAAATTCTATGTATACTAACAAGAAAGAAATTATAAATTACTCCAATTAGTACAGGACATAAATTACAATAACGACAGCTTTCAAATTCGTTTATCAATAACAAATATATACCAGTAATTAACAAAGTTTATTCCATAAAGTAACATTGATAAAGAATGGGCTTCCGACCACAAATCCAATCCATTTTTTACGAAATCCCTTTATCCCGATTTAATGATAGAAGGGATTACGAGAGTTTTAGATAACAGAAACAGATAATAATTTTTTAAAGTTCTAATAAAAAACGATTTATCTTAAATGAGAAAGTAAGTTGAATTTTCCTTTGTCTGATTTAGTTCGATACTTAATTTGCGTAGCAATTAAATGTTGCTACGCAAATTAACTAGTCATAGCCTAGCTCTACAAAACAAGTATCGTCCCGATCCATCTCGAGGCAAAGTTTATTTTACACAAAATCATTGTCAGAAGTGGGATTCGAACCCACGCCCACAGAAGTGGACTGCGACCTGAACGCAGCGCCTTAGACCGCTCGGCCATCCTGACTTACCCTCAGAGGACACAAATTTTCAATCCAAATATTCCCAATGCCAATCAAATTTTGTGCATGTATATCAGCAGTGGAAACCCAAGGTGAATAATCACTCAACATATCGTGAAGTACTAAGTTTTTATAGATATAATAAAAAAATATGTTAAAGAAAACTTTTATTCGTATATGTAATTAATTGTCTCATTTTATCACTTTTAGGCATTAGGGACGCAGAAACTAATTGAGTCATTCGAATGAAATTATTGACATTATTTATATGTTTTGCTAAATTAATCTATACTAATATAATAAAGCGTAAACACACACTTCTTTGTTGCCTAAGATGTCAGCAATTACAGCATATTTTTGAATAATTCTTTTCTTTAATAAAAAGCCCTACACTTACGTCACGCTTTAGGCTATATATTTTCACGCCATTAAACTTAGGGGGTAAATATTTTGGATAAAAACCCTAATGTGGGAAAGAGACCATAAGTTGCTGCCAACATCAAGGAAGCAAGGTTTGACATTTGCAATTGAGAATTTGACAAATGTAAAGAATAAAAATTTCATGCGGATGAAGCCGCACGAGAACAGCTAGTTCTGTTATAAGTTAAAATTGGGAGCTTTCGGATGTCTAACGGATCTCTAACTCGAACCCTTCTATTGAAAATTTCAATCCATCAAGACACAAAAGCCCACACCGGTTGAATGTGCGGATGGAATTTCAGTAAATCAATCACTTCCATAAAAGAATATTTGTTCGCTGAAATGTGTCGACACAGATTTAAGTTTTAATTGCTTCACAGAATAGAACGTCTAATTATTTCTTGTATTGTAAGGCGATGAATAAAATAGAACTTTAATCAAATTCAAAACAATCGCTAAAACTTTTAATTACTCAGTGTTAATGATATTTTGAATAATTAGGTCAATATAAAGGATATCAACTTCATTTTTATAGTAGTTTAGTATTACTTGTTGTAGGGATAAGTCAGGATGGCCGAGCGGTCTAAGGCGCTGCGTTCAGGTCGCAGTCCACTTCTGTGGGCGTGGGTTCGAATCCCACTTCTGACATTATTTTTTGTATGACATTTTATCTTGTGGTGAAACTAGTAACTTTCGTATGATATCCAGTTCATTTTGTCTCGAAACTTTCGTTCACTTGTATTTTAATATCATTTTTAATATAATAATGGAACCTTAGAATATTCTGCATGCAATAATAGTTATTTACTTTTAACTTTTATCGATATCGCGAACGAAAACTTATTCGTCGTGCTCGTATCGAGATTAAGAACTTCAAATTCGATTAAAAGTTTTCATCAGAAGATTTGCCAGAATTTTTTCGGCTCGATAATTGATTAACAAAAGTTTTATTAGTATTAAGCAAATTGGAGCAGGGATGTGGAATTTTCAACTGATCGAAATATTTAGTTGGAAATTAGATGTTGTCCAAAACAAACTTAATTTCCTTTGGAAATGGAATAACGAAGTTGGACGTTGTTTTGACAGGTGCTACGAGTTTTACCTTGTAAGTGAGAAATTTGGATTGGGTACCTATATCTGTAATAATCAATTTGCTGATAATCTTACATACTACTCATATATTTACAAGTTGTTTGTTTGAATTAAATTATTTAAATTGTATGCTTACAAAATTTGTTTGAGGTTTTACAATACAATCTTATCTGACTTTACGCTGAGTTTCTAATACCTGTTAAAAACATACAAAACGGTGATTATAATTCTTTCGTCTGTAGAAACTCACATTTTCTTTCAAAATAACTTCGTAAAAGTAATCGTTGAATAATTTGGTTACTTGTTTCGCCATACTCTTTATTCTTATAAAGCTTTTAAAAAGCTCTTCATCATAAAATATTAACGAGAACTCTACGACTGATGAAGTTCTTTATAGCAAATGCTTTATGCAAAGTACACTTTTATGCGGATTTCACGTTTGAAAATAATATTCAAAAGAGCATTTTCTACAAACTTATTATTGTCTCGAGGTTTATTGCGCGTTCAAATATACGAAAGTTATTACAAGATGCTGTCGACCGCAATAATAAACCTGCAGATATTTTATCTATCATTTATTATGTTGTAGCAGTTATACGGTACAACAATTCAACGCTGAATGTGATTTTTATATACTAGCTTTCGCCCGCGATTCCGCGCGCGTGGAATAAAAAAAAACAAAAGTAAGTAGGCTATGTGTTCTTCCAGACTATCCTTTAAACTATCCTGTAAACAAAACGTAAGCCAACATCAATGTTTTTCGTTTTCATCTAAACAGAATCAGACGGACTTTCAAGACATCAGACGGCAAGAACTTACAATGAATGAATTTCTATTTCTTATACTGCGAAATAAGGAACGTCGATACAAATTTATTTTGTCCCAAGATGTATTTAAATTAAGAGTTATAGATTCGATTCGAGAATTGACTGTGAATCTTCTCTAAACAATCTCCATTCCATTTGACAGTTGCAAAATTTATGTGATTGCAGTCAGACGCTTAAAAATGATGGCCGGTTTCCCTGCTATATTTAACCATTCGTTAGTATTTTTGGTGCGATAACTTCATGAAATGCGTTTCCGAACTACGTAACTTGAGTTTAACTCCGTTGAAACATATATAACTACTTAATCACTAGGTAATGATAAAATAAATGGGAACTTCAGAAACCCAGCATTAGACATATACCGTGACTAGAGCCAGTCCGGGGCGGATTTTTGACAATACATGATTATTGAAATATTTTTACCCGTAAGCTTGCGAATTGCTAGTTATATCAATAAATTATGAAGTACTAATACTTGCTACTTATCTATTTTCATTATATTTGCATATGAATTATTCTTAAAACATTTTCACCTATCTCGGAATGACCGAAGCTTGTTTTTTTAAGCGATATTTGTGTTTAATATTTTCGCTATGAAATACCATTTATTTTAAATGTGTTTAATCAACACGTTTTTCGAATTTTCAACAATTTCGACGCATATTATTTGCGCTACAAACCCGTAAGGTTTTCTCATTTCCGTTATTAGGGTCGTCATCTCGTCAGAAAGGGTTCGGTAATGACGTTCATAATTACAAGATAGCTTTCTCCGCAAATAACTTGATTGAATCTGTATTATCAATTACGAGTACATTTAAAACCATTGATTTAGGAAGCGGTTACATTAATATCGACGAAATAAAATTGTTTATTTAATGTGAATTTTGTCAAATTAATTGATCAGTTCATTAGGCAAGTGTATGATCATGTTAAATGAAAATCATCACATCTCCACAAACAAATATGTTAGATTAGGTAACTTTAAAAAAAAACAAAGGCTTTGTTTTATTAATTTTAGATCAGTTTTTACTACATTGTTGCTTGTACTCATTATTTAATATTTATTCTAAGGCTATTGAGAGCGTAGAAACCTTTAATACTAATCATATATGTAGTTTTTGTGTTGAAGTGCAATCTACGTAACCGAATGTTTTCTCCAACTTCCTTAATCCTGTTTTGCCCAAAAAAGGTAATGAGTCGTGAATGGCTGAGCGCGTTGACGGGACAAAACGGAAATTATAGCCCCACTTTCTTTTGTAGAGCGAAAATGACATTTTAATGACTTGAATTACGAGGATCGAAGTATTCGCGATTATGAAGGTAACCTAACTCCGCAGGGTACAGAAAAGTACATACTACGTTTAACGCTACGCTAATATAACAGTAGTTATTTGGATTTAAAATTGTTTAAATCTATCTCGAATTATTAATTACCAATGTCCTAGAATTAAACATTTTAGCTTAACGATGGAAAAGTTCTTTAGCGCCTAGCAAAAAAATATAGCAATTCTTTGTATTTGATAAATGCAATAATATTGTGTCATTCAATAAAATGCAAAAATTACTTTAAATTGTGTTACTTTAAACTATTCTTACAAAGCGAAAAAATAGATTTTTATTAGTTTCCACTTGTAGATAATAAAGTTTGGTCCCGAATCTTATCTACTGCAACTATAAAAGGTTTGAAAAAATCCGATAAACGTTTAATAGACCACTCAGTAACACTATGTATAAAAACGTAAGTACTTAACTATCTTTTTAGAAAATATCTCGTGAGATCTAACGCTGTGTCAGCGACAACACTGGATTATTTTACGACTTTTAAATCGCTTTACGAAGATTTGCTGATTATTTTACTTACCTACCAATTTTAGTGTTTGAGATTTTTTCATTCGCTTTTTTTAAGAACGTTTTTGCACCTTCATAGATATGTTTAGAATAGTTATATTTTATAACAATGTTTTCATGTGAAATTAAAGTTCACAGGAAATAAACCTAATTGTGGTTTGGTTGGGTTTTTTTATCAGACAATTTCAATTTAACATATGGATATTTATAATTTTAACCACACATATTATTCAATTTAACGAGAATTGGGTGTAAATGTATAAACGTGTATAATGTGAAATAATATTCCTTGATACAAAAAAAAAACAGGTAACTAAAGTTTTAATGCTAAATTAATTGCAAAAAATTATATATTTTAATAGCAATTTTATTGAATTTATGAAGACGTCTAGACATTATTAAAATTTACTCCAGAGATGTTCTATCCATATTCCATTTTAAAAACTTAATGGTACTTAATTATTTTAAGTAAGGGTTTTTTAATTGCTTTGGGACTTATTGTTATAAGGTCCCTGCAATTTACGATATCGCGTAAACATAAGTTGTTTACCAAAATTTTAATTAAAGTTGTTTTTCTAAAATATAAATCAAACAAAACTAAGAATTAAGAATTCTTGTGTTCTCTATGAAAAAATATTAGTAAATTTTACTGGATTGCATTGTGGGAACTTAGTTTGAAAACTATTAAGACGTGTTACCACTAAATTCGAATTCCGAAACACCTGTAGAAAAACTTTCTCTCTCTATTACTTTCCATGTAAATAAGAGAGATAGCAATGTATTTTCGTAAACAGGAAGTAAAGTGGATTCCATGTTTTTAAATATGGAATGGCGCTTATTTAGTAAAATTCTTAATAATTACACTGTGTTTCAGATTTTGTAGTTTTTGGGATACTCTTCTATGTAAGTTACGTTAAGGATATTCTATACAATTCAAGCTTAAAGTTATAACAAAGGTTAATCACTTAGGGCGGCTTTAAAATGTAAATTTGATTCCCTTGTCTTATTATTAATGGCAGTGCGACGGTCATAGTGAATATTTTTGTATGAAACCACGTAATATTTCATTTATAACGATCTTCATTTCTTGTCTTTTATTAAGATAGAAATGGTTTATCAGTTTAATAAATTATTTTAGAAACAATGGAAGGGTATAATTTGTAATAAGAAACGTTAAATAAAACAAAATTTATTGTTGCGTACGAACATCAAGATAATTTTATAAAGAGGTTAAATTATTATATAGATTTAATTTATTTTCTTTTAAGAAACTCGACAAACCCGTAATTAAGTCCAAAATAGTGATCGCAAAATAAAAAAATCCATTAACAATCAAAATTAAGAATAATTTTTAATGATTTAAATAATATGGAAATAAAAGGTCTTGTTATATTTTGTGTGGCAATTACAGGAGAAAAAAGTACATATTTTTATTTAATCAACTATAATCTTAACTATTAAAAGTATTTTTTTTATAAAATAAAAAGTGGTCATTGAAAAACTACAAAGAAAATATACTATTATTTCGAATGTAATATCGCTGAAGTAAGTGAAAATATCAAGCAAAGAAGAAATGTACGAAAAGATTTTTCCAGAAAATAACAAGGTGATAATACATTTGAACATTGTTCCCGGCGCTTTGAACTTCGACAATGTCATTTGAATGACTTCAATAAGAAAGCTTGCGGGGTACATTCTTTACATTAGATCGCTTTGTTGATCCGCCTCACAGTTTCATTTCGGAGAAAACGACATTAAACATTAAGAAAAATAATATCAGAATCAAGATTTAAGAAATTTAATATAACAATTGCTTTATATTATTTACATACTCGTATATTTGCGACTCTGTCTGCTTTGAAAATAATAATGTGTGTGGTGTGCAAAATTCTGAAATTATATTAATGTAGACATTATAGGTAT
Organism: Papilio protenor; assembly: GCA_029286645.1. NCBI lineage: Eukaryota > Metazoa > Arthropoda > Insecta > Lepidoptera > Papilionidae > Papilio > Papilio protenor. The sequence goes on from JAGSMZ010000043.1 coordinate 3,911,224, forward strand.
AAACAAGTGGATGTGGCTACCCAGCTATCTTAGTACCGAAGAAAGTATACAAGGATCGTGTTAAAAGGTATTGAAATCAATTGTAACGGCTAATAGAGATGTACGGAACAGAAGATTATAAGCAACACAGTCTGTCGACCCATCGGGAAAAGGTCAGAGGAATGATATAGATGCTTAAGGCTTCACTTTTAACTTTTGTCAAACTGCGATATTAGACCATAATTATCATAAAATGTCATAGCCAGTGCAGCCTACGCAAACAATAAATTTAATTATGCGAACGACCCTCCTTTTCTAGTACTCTTATATTGAAAGCAATTTTCAACGAGAATAAGGACACGGAGTAAATTATCTTTCCTGTCTCATTAAAACTAAGTTAAAAGAAAAAATCCATTCAGTTTAACTTACTTTGTATTTAAAGTATTTGTGACCACAGCATTTTCTTTCGTTTACTTACCAACCACAACGACTTAGCAATAACCATTAGCAAAGATTTTTTTTACAATAACTCTGTGAGGTTTTTCAGATACACCTAAACACGTATAATAATGGTCGTTTTAGTATTTTTGTTATTGCAGTTTTATACTGTCATTTAAATTATAAAGGGTCTATTACGAAAACTTGTGACAGTTGCGAGAACGTATTCGTATCATATTTTTTTTGGGAGTAACTCCAAGATAAAATAACCAAGCGTTAACATTTATTATTCAGTGCCTAAATTGAAAATATTACTAACACAGCATGAAGTTTACGTCGACTTTTTATGCTATTATAGTTCACAGCGCAGTTCAATAAAATACGCTCCCAACTTTTGCCGATTACCTTAATTGATCAAACGCAGTGACACAGATTCGCGTTACCTTGACAAAGTGTTACCCGCTGTTTGTTTATCATGTCCCCTCTACATGTAATGAGGATGTCGAACACTTCCATAATCGACCCACTCTCATCCTTCTCATATTCATAATACGGTCACAATTTTGTGTAATAAAACGCCCATTGTAACATATTCTAATAGTAGGTTCACACAGCCATTGATCTGTTTCATAATATAAAATATGAAAACAATAATTCTCTCTATAATGTTTCAGTCTCGTGAATTCACAGTTCTAAAGATATGAAAGTACTAGAATTGACACAATAAAAGCGTAATGTCTGGTAACAGCGATGACAAAATAAAACGAAATGTTTATATGACTTCATACCGCAAAAAACAGGATAACTTTCATATGCACACTCATTTAATTTTAAATCAAAAACCCCCAAACCATAACTGTAATTTAGAACGTAAAACAAGTCACGTAGCATTTTGTAGACTGAGATTGTAGCTGGAAAATGACGGGTTACGATAGAATTCGTCTGCATCGTAAAACAGTCGCCATTTCAGTTTATAAAGCCGGAGCAAAGCTGACTCTCCAAAACCAATTTTCACATGCTAACATCGCATAAGTTTATAGTTAGTAATAACGATCTTACAGTTCAAATTCTTTCGGAATATAAATGTCCAGAATACATCAATACTTGAAGATGGAACATCAAGTGAGACGTGGCTTATATTTGATATATTTACAATTTAACTGGCCAATAACTCACAGCAGACTGCATAAAAGTTGATACAAGTCATAAAATACTATACTAGATATAAAGATAGTTTATTTATTTATTTATTTATTTATTTATTTATTTATTAAGATAAACCAACAGGACAAAATTATGACACATACATTTTTACACAATACAAAAAGTAACATGCAGATAATTTTTCCTAATTACAGGTTTACACGACATACATAGAAAAATAACAACAACAACAACAACAGTAACAACAGTAGACAGAATATGTTTTATCTATTTTTTCTTATTGAAGCCAAAACGTAAATTTAAATTTAAGTGATAGCCTCTCGTAGATATTTTTTAAATGTTGGCCATTTGTTGGAGAAGATGTCGATTACAGGCCTTTTATCTCTGGCTCTTTGACCCACACACAAGAGTTATGCAAAGCGTTGTATGTGGCCTTTAGCCGATTTACAGGTGAATAAAGACCCAAGTTTGTTCTCGCTGCCTTAGTGACGAAAGGGTGATATTTTTTGTGTCGCGGTAGTCTGGACGGCACAGAGATAGATAATTTTGAAAGCGTAACAGGGGTGTTAGTATAGCTATTTATAAGTTTGTACAGGAACATGGCGTCGAGCTGTTTCTTCGGTGATAAAGGGATTCCATACGAAAGTGCTTCAAACGATCTTCATAACACGAGAGTTTTTTCCCTAAGTTGCCGCTGAACGATAGATGCACTAAAAATCTTTTCTGAACCCTCTCTAAACGTTTAATATATGTATCGTAGTGCGGGGTTCCACACAACGCTGCAGTACTCCAGGCAGCTGCGAACAGTGACGAGTAAATACTTATTTTGGTGCGAGCATTTTTGAATTCTTTACAGTTTCTTAATACAAAGCCTAAAATTTTAAGCATTTTTTAGTTAAATTATCAATGTGAACGTTAAATTGCAGCTTATTATCTAGTGTTACGCCCAAGTCATTAATATGGTCAGCAACTTTGAGTAAAGTTCCGTTTATATAATACGTGCGAGAAAAATATGTTTTTGTTCTTGAAAAACGAACCATGGAACATTTGCTTACATTTAACGTCATGGCATTCCATTTACACCACTGAGATAAGCGGTCAAGATCATTCTGCAATAGTAATCCGTCTGTAATTGAGTTGACTTCCCTGAAGAACTTTAGATCGTCCGCGTACATAAGAACTCTGGAGTTACGAAAACAGTTGGTAACATCATTAAAAAATATATTAAACAACAATGGACCTAAATGGGAGCCTTGTGGTACGCCTGAAGACGCAGTAAACGACTTAGATTTGTGTCCTGCTATTACCACTACCGACGTTCTATTACGGAGATAGGACTTGAACCAGTGCAGCAAGGTCCCAGCTATACCGACAAACTCGAGCTTAATCAAAAGTATATAGTGATTTACTCTATCGAAGCCTTACTGAGGTCCGTGTATATTACATCAAAGGAGTTACCAGCATCCAACACCCTCAGCAAGGTCATCGACAAAGGATATCAAATTGGTTTAAAGTGGATCGGCCTTTAAAGAAGCCATGTTGTTCCGGAGCAATCAACTGTTTCAGATGCCACAATAGTGTTGGATACATGACCTGTTCGAACGCTTTAGAAAAGATTGTGAGTAATGATATAGGTCTATAATTGCCAACGCAGCTGGCATCGCCACTTTTAAGAGAGGAACAACTAAAGCATCTTTCCAAGCTGTAGGAAAAACTCCAGAGGTAAGGGACTTATTAAAGATTAAACATAAAGGGGAAACCAACTCATTAGCACAGTTGACGACAAATACAGCCGGTATTGCGTCGGAGCCGGCTCCTTTCTTATAGTCAAGTCTTTTTAACACTCTGAAAACTTGATCTTTAGTAACGGATAGGGACGACAAAAAATTTGAAACATTAGGCGTTCCGAGTTCGTCTTTACTAGGAAGATGAGTGGAAGTAGTGTGGTCATAAACTGACGAGAATTGCGTTGCAAAGAGATCACAAATATCTGGCCCATTGGTGCAGTACGATGTCCGGCTGACATTATGGCAGGAAAAGTGCTACTGCCTTTTCTTTTATGTTTTAGAAATGTCCATATGTATTTTGGATTTGGTTTAACAAAGTTATAACATACATTTCGGTTGACTTTACTACTTAAATATTACATATACGTGTTTGTTATCGATGCTAGTTAAAAATCTTACTAATATTATAAATGCGAAAGTTTAGGTAGATGGATGTTTGTTAGAGTTTGTAGCCTAAACGGCTGAACTGATCACGATGAAATTTGGCATAGATGTAGAGGATAACTAGTCTGGAAGAACAAATAGGCTATTTTTTTTAATTCCACGCCGACGGAGTCGCGGGCGAAAGCCAGTTAGTAATATTACTAACTCTATGTTAATGTGATATTAGAACTTTTCCTTTTTACTTCCTTATTTGTGATAATAAAAAAATGTCATAGTTTTTTCTGGTTGTTTGTAGCAATTAGATAACATTAGCAATTGAACAAGCAATAAAAAGTAGTGAGACAGATAGGATGATTTTTAAATCTATTTGGCACCACAATTTATGCGTAATAATGTGTAAAATTCATAAATAAAACTTAAAACTCAATGAAAAAAGTATGAACATAAAAACTCATATACCGAATTTATATTAGCATCTAAAAACTTTAGAAAATTACTGTGGAATGTAACAATATTTTTTTTCTCCACCATTTAACACAAATATACAATTTTATTATTGCACAAAGCGTGAACTTGAGCATGTTTTACATCGCATTAAAGCTTTATTTTTGTTTTCTATTGCATACTTCATTTTCACAGTAATACCAAAGTTAACAAATAAAAATATGGAACCTCAATTCTATTTAGTTGTAACGTAGTTACGAGCAGAACGTAGATGTTATGGCTTCGAAGTAAAGTGCGTATTTCATTTGTGACTACGTCCCAACTTTATAACTCTTTTGTATTTAATTGCTGCTTAAATTTCTTGATATTAAATCCACCGTTTTATTACGTAGACTCTTTGTTTTTATTTACATTATTTATAATAAATTCTTTTTACTAGGACCACATATAACGCGTTTTATATTAAGTTGTCTGCAGTTCACTAAGAGCGCGTGCACACCTTTGAGTAAACTATCGCACAACTGTTTAGTCGCACTTTGATTCCTATGAGCTTATATAGAGGTGCGTACACGTACACTATTCAATTTTTAGTTGTGCAACTAAATAGTTGAATTGGCTGCGAAACAATCGACAACCGCACACAGTTGTATGATAGTTTAGTCAAAGGTTTGCGCCCGCTCTAAATGGTAAATAGTTTAACAAACTATATGTAGTAAGTAGTATCTAATAATTCTACGAGTAAGATCTGTAGTTTTTTTTTTAGGTTCACAGCCGTTTGCATTAGTTTTGTAGAAGATAAGCTTATAACAAAGTTAGCTAATTGCAAAGAAGACCCTATGTTAACGATTTTAGTATGAGAAATGCATGTTATTCCTGTATGCATATATTTTACTTCTATGTTAAGTTTTTTGCTACAATTTTAGGCACCAATTAATTAATAAGGAATGTTTTTCCACGTGTTTGAATGTCGACATTTAATAGATTTAAGGCTTCGCTATAAATTTCCTATGAACGCTACGTTAAATAAAAACTTCTTGCTTTGTTTACTCAGTTGAGGAAAGTTGAATACGCAATAATTTATGTTTGTGTAGGTTTTCAGAAATATTAAATTCGAAGCGACGTTTAATTCGTCGTACGAGCCGTGTTTAAAAAATAAATAATTTACGATGAAATAGGACGAATATTAAAAGGTTGCGCAGGCTTGTAGAAAAAAAAAACGAGTTATAACTATGTATTATGATGATTTTGTAAGTTGTATAGTTTCTTTCTTTTATAGGTGAAAGTCGAAGTAGAACTTAAAATATGTATTAATGATTTTTTTTATTTTCTATGTCTTGCCACATTGGTTCCTAGATAAAGTAGAGGTTAAAAAACGTATTAACTTAACCCTGGTCTGACTAACGGACAAAGAGAACCGAAAACATTTGAAATGTCTTTTATAAATCCTTTAGAGCTTCATACAGCTTAGTCGAGATGGAATCTTACCTTGGACAAAATAAATAACTTCTCCACAGCCGTTTACTTTGTTTGTTTTCTTCTGCCATTTAAGCGTAAGTACGATTTATTTATTTATTTGTACAAGAAAGAAAGAGCTTGATGATAATAGAAAATTAACCATATTTCATATTAATAATTATAGATGCGAAAGTTTAAATGGATGGATGGATGTTTGTTAGAGTTTGTAGCCTAAACGACTGAACGGATTTCAATGAAATTTGGTATAGATGTAGAGGATAGTTTGGAAGAAAACATAGGATACTCACTTTTGTTTTTTTTTTTAATTTCACGTGGACGGAGTCGGGGGTGAAAGCTAGTAATTAATAAATAATTTGATTGTAAAAATAACTTAAAAAACATTTTTTTTTCCACAGACAATAAAACACATTTTAATTCATTCCTTTAGAAAATTAGTTTGTCTCGACGTCATATAACACGCAATAACAAGCAATCATACAACAGTTTTATACGTTCTTATTTCTATTTACAAAGTGATTTTGTTCAATTTTATGAAAATTTAAAATTGCTAGGAGAATACAAAGCGAGTTGATTTCTTTTTAAAGAGAATACCTAAGTAACTATAATTTCTCATTTAGCACTTGTAAAACGTTTAATTATATGCATAAGGGTATTTTTATAGTAAGGTAAGGTGATAAAGGATGGGAAGTATAGTGGGAAGGGGAGCAATGGGGTAGGATTTGTCAAACTACTACTATAACCACCAACTCCAACTCCTATTTCGCTTGGCACAAGACCGGGAAAAGTTCGTTGAGCTGACGGCCAACCTCCATTAATGGAGAGGCACTTAGAGAGAGAAAACTAACTACTACTATAAAAAACGATCAAAGTGATCCTTCTATGTTACATACGCACTTTTTTAAATTTACTTTTTATCTCTTTCAAAGTTAATTGCAATGAGGATACTCAAACATCAAACGTTGTCCTTAGCTCGTTTTTTAACCTGTATCCTTTGACGGTAAATCTGTAAAGGGATCGTAAAGGTACCGTAAAATTAAATACAAGATTGTTTTATTAAAATCGTATATTTTTACACGACAACTAAGTTAGGAATTTTATAGTTTTTATTAAAATTTGCATAATAATTTAATTTTTAATATAAACAAAGCGCCTACAAACTAACTTCAACACTTATTTTATTTCGCAACTTGGATGAAAAAACTTCGACATACAAGCTTTTAGATTAAATTGTTAAGGCAATAAAATAAATACTATGCAAAAAACTGCAAAGTGCTTAAAGTTTTATATAGTTCTATGTGAGATCAACACTTACAAGCGATGTAGCGTACGCTTAGTCCAACTTGATTGAGACGAGCTTTAACCATCTATAAGTTTTAGCTAAACGTTTCACACGAGGGTAGAACACCGACGCAATTGAAATTGCAGTACTGCTATTGCTTAGACATTACCAGTCAGAACCGTACTGTATCTATTGCTCTGCAACATTACCCTCGTGTTAATATAGATAGATGCATAAAGATATATGTATAAAATAATTTTAACTAATTCGGAATCAAGAAAGATTAGAATATGCGCTTAAAATTCGAATATCAAGTTAAATTGAGTTTTAACTTATTCAACTCTTTATTATTTAAGAAGTTCAAGTTATGTAACTGTGAATTCACACATAAATTCAGACACGTTCCTGATAAGATGTTTTGATATGTTCCCAAAACTCGGATACAAAATTTATAGCATTTTAACTTTGAAATTACGGCATAAGTAAAATGTTTTTAATTTTTGTAATAACAGTGGCTATGCTTCACTTACTAATATTGTTGAAAGTTATATTGCATTATAAAATAAATATTTTTCTCCAATTTTACTTTTTGTATAATTTACCTACTCTTTATACAAAAGTTGGTCATTATTGCATCGTATAAAGATAAATAGCAAACTTTAAAGTCATCTATACTAATATTATAAAGAGGAAACATTTGTATTTTAGTATTTTTGTATGTATTTGATTCACGCAAAAACTACTGGGCTGATTTTAAAAATTCTTTCACCATTAGAAAGGTAATTTAACTGTGAGTAACATAAGCTATATTTTTTAATTTCACGCGGGCGAAGTCGCGAGCAAAAGCTAGTCAGTTATAAATCTAAAAACAAAGTATTATTTTAAACTACTTAATATTCCTATTATCCAGGATTTTAATGAATAATGTTATTTTTAATCTAACATGAGTTAACAAGATCCTTTGTGTAGCTTATTCTCTTTGCGGATGAAAGGCAGCTTGCATTTCTTTAATTATCTTGCAGATCTAACCTAGAAAAAAAAGGAAACTTACCTTAACTTAAAAGTCGTAATACCTAGTTTAGTTTCAACTTATTATTTTTTTTACATTTAAGATTATTCGAGGCTATATGCATATAAGATGTATCTACGTAAACATATATACGTCCCTACTCAGAGGCTCGGAGCCTACCCTAAGTAAGGGGTGACTAGGGCATAGTCAACCACGCTGACCCACTGCGGGTTGGTTGACTTCACACATAACTTTGAATTTCCTCGCCGATATGTGGAGGTTGCATCACGATGTTTTCCTTCACCGTAAGAACGTCGGGTAAATAATGTACATATGAAATTCGATAATCACATTTGTACATGGCGAGATTCGAACCCAGGACCTGTGGATTACAAGTCAAGTGCTCAAAACCCTGAGCCACCGACGCTTTAACATATGGATAAGTTTAATTTACATATAATATTCCAGAAACATAAAAGCTATGAATAATAACGAGAAAGTAGAGGACCCCACAATGCGTAGGCAAGTCACGACTTTAAGGGGTGTTTTATATCGGAATTAGGTCCGTGATGAAATTTTAAAGGTCCCACAATCGCACTTTAAATATGGGCTCGTGTACCAGGTGGTTTTCACTATATGTTATCTACTAATTTACTTTTAACTACTTTATACTACTAATTAATATAGAATTCCACCAAAGCGAAAACAATTATAACTATACTAGCTTTCGCCCGCGACTCCGTCCGCGTGGAATTAAAAAAAAACAAAAGTTAGTAGCCTATGTGTTCTTCCAGACTATCCTCTACATCTATGCCAAATTTCATCGAGATCCGTTCAGCCGTTTGGGCTACAAACTCTAACAAACATCCATCCATCCATCCATCTAAACTTTCGCATTTATAATATTAGTAAGATTAGTAAGATTAGACCGCCTTATTTCTATATTAGACCTTGATTTCTCTCAGAAAATAACAAAATTGTGTCAGTTTTTTTTATTGTAAGTACCTGCTGACAAAATTGACTAACCTCATTGCAAAAATGCAAATAGCTATCTGTGCAACATTACTAAACACAATTTGTATTCCAAACAGGTAAGGTAAGTCATTCCACAGTCATTGTAAATGCCGTTTAGTCTCCAAGTCGAGAAAATCATTTGAACATATGAAAAATAAACTTTATCGCAATTTAATAAAGTTGAAAACCATTTAATTTGAATGTGTTACCATGGATTGTGGAATATTTGTAAAAATGAACTATATCATTATGGGTTAAGATCGAATTTAGGTTGTACAATTAGTTATGAATGACGAAGCCAGCTGTGGATAGGCGAATGAGTCACTCTGTTCCTCTCAGCGCGTACAATGCGCGAGCGCATTGTGCCACCGTTCGTTATGTCAGTTTGTGTACATTCGCAGTACGACAGACACCGCCGTCGGTGACGCACGTATATCGAACAAGCAGAAATTGGCGCGAATAACATTTTAAATAATTTCTATAATGAAATAGTTTGTAAGTGTATTTGGGATGACTGGTACAATCAATTATATCGTACGACTCGTTGTACTGACAACATTATATTACGTTTTGTTGTGTGTTTTTAAAGAAATACGTCGTTATTTGACTGAAATTGATTTGTCGGTGCCTTGAATAACTTGGGATTGTTTTGATTCAGAAACGATAATAACTGGTAAGTAGACTATAAATATTTATACAACAGACACGTACGAAATAATTTTGCACAGTTTTAAGTTACGTAATTAGCGTTAATAATAAAATAATTGGTCGTATCGCTCGAAAATAGTTTTAAACATTTTTTCTACATCGCATATTTATGCAATAAAAATAAATATTACAGACAATATCTTCCAATAATACTACTAATTTTATATGTGTACTAATACAATTATCAACTACTAGCTGTCGCCCGCGACTTCGTCCGCGTGGAATTAAAAAAAACAAAAGTGAATAGCCTATGTGTTCTTCCAGACTATCCTCTACATCTAAACCAAATTTCATCGAAACTCGTTCAGTTTAGGCTACAAACTCTAACAAACATCCATCCATCCATCTAAACTTTCGCATATATAATATTAGTACGATTGCCTAGCTTGTTTAATGAAATGTTTAAACCCGTTTGTCCTTAAACCCGCAGTTATTTAAACTGCTATTGTACAGTTAACAAACGTTTATTCAAGGCAGTTAACACCACCTTTAATTGGCCACCATTGTTAAAAATACGATGTGTCACCCACAGAGGGTACACCAATTAACTCGCTTAAATGAACAACCGCCGTTTAAAAAATATATCCAATCTACCAGAAGCATAGCTATAATTGATTCAATAAAAAAAGTAAAGAGCTTAAAAAATGTTACATTATAAAATAATAAATAAAATAAAAATAAAAAAGCCTTTTATTTCCAGCAACTTAGTAATTATAATTAATGATACATTACAATTTCTCTTTTAATTGACTACTTTGAACATTTAAAATTTTTAAACTAAGAGGGTGTAAATTATAAGTAAGTAGACTAGTTTTTTTTTTCTTTTTTTTTCTTTATGTCTTGGACGTTGCGGGAACCTCTCTGCGAGTAAAGGCCTCTTCCAAAGCCAGCCAGGTTTCTCTTCATTTTGCGATTGGATAATTATAAAAAAATAAAAAATGTTACATTATTTTTTTATAATTATCCAATAAACAATGTTTTCATTTATAATAAAATATCAATATCCAACAAATACGTGACAATAGAAATATAGATGACAGAAAAGTCTGATAGCCGCAGAGTTCTTAAATGCGTACTAGTAGCCCCCTTAGTGTGGATTTAGTATTAGAAAACTAAGTGACTTTAAGTTCTAGGTGTATTGTTTATCTAAACATTAATAATATTTAGTAATGACATAAAAATATTGCTTCACAACTCACGAATGTGTCTCAGATTACAGTATTGTTTTGCTTATTCTCTTAGCAATGGAATTCAACGTGTTTTATTACAACGAGAAATGCGAATGCTGACTACGAACTAAAATATTTCTCACCGTACAGTTTTAATTTCAAGTGTTCCGTGAATTAATTTTATTCGTGTTAAGATACGGTGTGTATGTGGAAATAAATAAAACAATCACGCCTTAAGGTAAAAGAGTAGTCAGAGGTTATGAATTTTTGCGTATAGTACACGCTCCCTATTCCTACTTACTCAAGTAAAATTATTGTTTGTAGAACATAGAACATAGTATCTATGTTTTTAACGAATAAAGGATAGACATTGATTTTTGAATAAAATCACCAGCCAAAATATTTGACCTGTTTTATTAACAAATTTACTATTACCTATTTATAACACTAACAGTTAAAATCCTACGATCTTATTTAGATGTGGTATGTTTTGTTTGCATAAAAACGATTAAAATACAATCAAACTTAAACAAATAATGTGATACTTTTAGCTAAATTAATTTAAACACAGTCAGTAATTGACCTTATTTAGTTAAAAAATTATTGAAAGTGTCGCATCCCTTATATCATACGTATTACCCACTTCCTGAGAAATGACTTCCCGAGGAAGTGATTCGTTATTGAACCAAAACAGGGGAGATGAAACCCAACGTGTTCGGATGTTGAGTTTAGAAATAACTTACAGTACCGTCAGCAAAAAAAGAATACTGTCAAACTATTTAAATCACTACAAAATGGGATCAAACGCTGTTTGTACGTTTATTAGTTTACTAGCTTTCGCCCACGATTTCGTCCGTGAGGAATTAAAAAAAAAAAGAAAGTGAGTAGCCTATATGTTCTTCCAGACTATCCTCTACATCTGTACCAAATTTCATCGAAATCCGTTCAGCCGTTTAGGCTACAAACTCTAACAAACATCCATCCTTCCATCCATCCATCCATCCATCCATCTAAACTTTCACATTTATATAATAATATTAGTATTAGTATGATTAATTCGTTTATTGTTATCAATAATAATTTTACCGAGAATTGCTTCAGCCAAATGGCATTTCGTCTTTGATTCATTCCTAATTTGAAGATAAAGGAGAGAGATGTAGAATGTTTAAATAGTATGAACAGTAGTCATTAATACTATGTTGATATCGTAATATCTGTGAAAAAATAAAAGATAGTATTTCTGTAAATGTTAAATTTTCAAATACTGCTCAACTTTTCTCAAATAAACTTTTAACCCCAGAATTACTCGTATAATCAAAACTAAAATATTTAGTCCAGGAATACTTTTTACAAAAAAACATCGTAAAACTATTACACATTCAAAAATATATTTACAACGTCATCAATGGAAGTGTTGAGTTTCCGTCGAGTTGACAAACCGTGGAAACAACAGGAAACCGACCGACCACCGGTATTAATTTTAGAAAATACCAAGAAAATAACGTTATTAACAGCGAAGTCGTCCTGCGATCAAAGGTTTCTCGAAACTAAGATACGTTACATCAATGTGTTATTCATAACATTATTATAAACCGGTTTACGTTAGGATTCAGTTTGTGACGTAATTGTGATATAGTCGAATAAACAACTATAAATATTTGTATAGGAAGTTTTTCTTTTAGTTTTTTAAGCTAGTGCTAGTTTGATTTTTAAGAAATTTACATGATGTAAGAACAGTAAAGAAACAATCATTTTCGCTTTTTAATATCCAAACAACTACATAAATACTCGTTAAGATACTTTTGATTTCTCTTTATTTACTGATTCTTAGTTTTAATTTTAGTATTATACTTTAAACTAGGAAATTTAAAAAGATTTGGTTGTTTGCATTATTTAATGCATATTTATGCACCGAACTACTGACCTGACTAAAAATTCTGTCATCATTATTATTGAGTGACGTAGGCTATATACATCAATGAGAAGGGTATGGACGACAGAAAAGATATGAGACGTCTTTGCCACCTAGACGAAGCTGGTTCGATAGCTCTTAATCTATACTAATATTATAAAGAGGAAAGCTTTGTATTTTTGTATTTATTCAAATAACTCAAAAACTACTGGGCAGATTGAAAAAAATCTTTCACCATTAAAAAGCTACGTTATCAATAAGTAACATAGGCTATATTTTTATTATTTTATAATATCACACGGGCTAAGTCGCGAGCTACAGCTAGTTCTTAATAAAACATAATCCAGGTTACACAGTATTGATTTATCGTAAAGCATGTCAAAGTAATGAAGTCTGTGAAATCGATTTAACGAAGCGCATGTCATGACTCATACTGTTAAGTAATTTAATGAATAATGTTCATTTTATAGTTCGCATTATGCAGTTATTATCATGATAATAGCAGTAAAGCTTAAAATTAATTATTGTACATGCTTAGCATATTGCTAATGTTATAATACATTAGTGTAAGCTTTAAAGAATTACGTATAGATATTTTTCTACGAAAGAATTTGAAACACGGTAAAAGGTGACCCTTTATCAAGTCTTGTACAAACTAGCTTTCGACAAAAAACAAAAATAAAATCTCCGTGCCTTTAATCGAGATAAATTTATAAATTTTTCTTTCCTAAAAACTTTTTAACAAATACACAATAAAAAAGAATTAGCAAAATCGGACCGTGACTATCAAATTGTAGTACAACACGTCTTACTTTCATAAGATAAATTGTTTTACAACCACTTATTATAAAACAAAATTTAACAAGTACAGTAGTGTAGAAAGTCGTCCTAATTTGGTGACAAAATTGAAACTTTTGTATCGTGACAGTTTGTTCCACACGTGCGCAATCTCTCACTAATGAAAAGGAAACATATGACAGAATGTTGCGCACATGTTCCAAGACACAACTATGCAGCGAACACTATTTGAGAGGATCGTGTTGTTAGTACGTGGTAGTTTGAGAATTTAGAACAATTGTATTAAAGGATATATCCGCTTATAATTGATATGTATCGCATAAATTGTACAGTTGGCTGCATAGTTCCATTTACAAAGCTTTAGAAACTTGTATAGGTCTTTAGTATCGATATGTATACATATATCCGTCAATAACATGTATTCTTGTGAGCAAAAGACGTATACGTCTAAAATCTAGAACGTATACAAGTTTTTGTAACTGGTTACATATATACATATATCAACATATGTATGCAGCTGACTGTACTTTTTCAATTTTATGTGAAAAAATTCTCAGTAATGGGAAAGTTGTATTGTTTTTGTTATCAACAATAATGTAAAGTGAAATGTAACTCATTTAAATTTAAGTTATTTTATTTAATTTAATTTATATTCTCTTAAAGCTGAGAAATATAAATCATTTACATTTGAAGTACATAATTTTAAACTATAAGTACTTTAAGCCTAGATTTCTATAGCGACACCACATTAGACCTTTCTTGGAACATAATTTGAATTTATAATTACTCTGTTATTAACATAACGACTAAGAATTGCAAATCAAAATTAACGAAAACCCTTAATGCTTTACGACTCTTAGAAATTTCTGCAAATATTGTGGTTAATTAAAGAAAATACAAAATCCTTCGTTTATAATGAGCATGTCTAGATTTTAAGATTCTATATTTCGTCTATAATATCGAATAATAAGAACAAAGAAAACTTTTAACTATCAATTAGAGAACATCGTTGTTCGATGTTTAATAAATACTCGTCAAAAATGCTATCAACTGCGTATAGTCATAATAAAATGTCTTGATACTTCCTACTTCAAAGTAATTGATAACGATTGTTTTAATTAGGTTATATGCGAAAAAATATGATAACCTAGCAATTGCAATTCATACTACGCACCCAGAAACTTATATTTTAAGTCATTTTTCGTAATAAGTGTCTCATTTTCGATTATGATGTAATACATTTTTGGAAATAAATCCTGGTTAGGATATAAATAAAAACATATTCCTATATCATTTTCTTTTACAAAGTAGAGACATCTGTTTGGTTCTCAAATAAAATTAAGCCTTATTTGATTAAAACAAAGTTTAGTTTTGTTTTTTCACATAATTTCTCATCAAGAGCAAACGTAAAAAAAACGTGTAGAGTAAAATAAAACCTTGTGTCAATTGTATAAAGCTCAATTTTATTTGCGATAAAAATCTGCTCTGCTGTACGCTCCAGTCTATACGGACCCTTTGAATGTGGTTAAAGATGCTGATACTGCTCTCGAAGACTGGACCACCCTTACATTGATACTAAATTATTGCATTGTAACTAATAGTAAGACCATAGCTCATCAAAGACCGTGGCATTGCTCAGATAAAGTGTGACTAATTACAATTAATTGCCACATAATAATAACTCAGACACAACTTAGTAATTATTTCAAGATGCGCCATACTAGGGTTATCTTCCTTGAACTGTTATATAAAAATTAGTAGTTAATGTGTGGTTCAGACAACAGCTTATTAACTTGAATAAAATAAATTGTTTAGTTGTTGGAACTGATAAAGACAATTCGTAATCCGGTATAAGACAACGATAAGAGGAGTTTAATATTAACGAAAATAATTATACAGTATTTATGCTGGGTTTCTGGAGTTTCAATTATTGAATCAATATTAACGAATGGTTAAACGTAGTTGGGAAACCGGCTATTAGTGATGTTGATTCCAAACTTTTTTTCAATGTTATTGAGTCATTTAATCGAGAAATTCTAAGACATAATAGTTTTATTTATTTTATTTAAAACTTATTTCGCACTTCCATAATCATGTGAGAATAAAAAAAGTTACTAACAGTTAAATGTCTTGCACTGACGACGATGTTTTAAGATATTAAAAACATATTTTAGGTAAACTTTACTTTCACTATTAAATGAAAGGATACGTTAAATTTTATAGTAGATGTAAAATAAAATCCCATGTAGAATTTGTTATCCTTTATGGGTCATATAAATGTCGTTTTATTCGTAATGAAATACAGGTTTTTTCGATAATGATAGACTTTTAGATGGTGTATTTTATTGATTTGCAAATTGTTCTCATTTACTGTATTATTTATTATGATACATGATACTCGATCGCTTGAACCTTTTACGATTATCTCGATCTGTCTATCATTTTAGAAAAGGTTTTCAGCATTCCCAAAAATCTATACTATCATAATAAAGCGTTAACACACACTTCTTTATTGCCTAAGATGTCAGCAATTACAGCATACTTTTGAATATTTTCTTTTAATAAAAAACAATACACTTACGCTTACGTCACGCTTTAGGCTATATATTTTCACGCCATTAAACTTTGGGGGTAAATATTTTGGATAAAAACCCTAATGTGGGAAAGAGACCATACGATACGAGCTGCCAACATCAAGAAGCAAGATTGCCATAGTAAGGTCATTGGTATTTTGACATTTGCAATTGAGAATTAGATAAATGTAAACAATAAAATGAAATTTTTATAATTTTATGCGGATAAAGTCGCATGGGAACAGCTAGTCTATTATATTAGAGGTTTTTATAGATGTAGAATCAACACTAAATATTCGTATCAATGGTTCAGCACAAAAGACTAGAAGTGTTCAAAAGTGAAGTTCGTATATCGGCAGTAACAACAGTTCGAAACATAATTGGTGCGGTTGTCCACAAAGAGGTCTTTGCAATTCACTCCCGATGGAATAATTATGTAAATTACCAGAAAACGGGTCAGATGACAGGGGAAGTGGATGATAACCATTTGTTTTATGCATTGTGTGAACAATTTCGGGTATAGAAATGACAGGGGACATTGTTTTACGACTGTTAACGATTCTTGTATTAAAGTTAGTATTTTTTTTAATTATACCTAAATTCCTATGTATTGGATTTGTAACCTACGGAGTTTAATAGCACAAAGATAAATAAAGTTAAATAAAATTGTATGAGGCAGAAAAATCTGATAAACACCTAATATGTAACTTCAGAGCTTCTCTGAAGCAGATATTTTAAATTCCAATACGTAAACTCCAATTAAAGGTCAATCTTGCTAATATTATAAATGCGAAAGTTTGGATGGATGTTTGTTAGAGTTTGTAGTTTAAACTGCTAAACAGATCTCGATAAAATTTGGCATAGATGTAGAGGATAGTCTGGACGAACACATAGGCTACTTATTTTTGTTTTATTTAATGCCACGCGAAAGCTAGTTAAAACATACTTCTACACATTTACTATGTTTTGTAAACCTGTCTAACCTACAACTGCGACGTGAGGCCGTCAAATAGCACGATAGTATAACGAGTTATCATAACACGGTACTTTAAATTGCTTTTATGTAAATTAAATGCGTCCCTTGTGCACGCGACGTGTGCGGTGCGATATCACAAATATAGGAATGGTTAATTTTAGCCACAGTTCTATGTTTAATTTTAACATTGTTGACAAGTAATGAATTAAGTCCTGTTTGATAGCAAAGTGGTAAGCGCTACAGGATCGCATCGACGGTTGAAGAAATTGAGGAAGGCCCATGTCAATCTGGCAGGCTCGTGATAATAGTCCTTTATAAACTTCTTGATGTCATTACTGAATTTCATCACACTTATCAGTCAATTTGTAATATAGGCTGAGCCTGTTATCAATCACCTTGAACTCGTATGTAAATGTAAAGTTTATCTTATGATCTTGTATTTATCTTACTATGTTTAGTGTGTTAGTAATTAGTAAATATTTTGTTACGTTACATTACACAATTATTTACAAACAGGTTATGATAAACATAATGCGTTTTACAAATACAAATACAAATATTTACCTTTATTATATACCTATATTATATTTATATAAATATTTACCTTGACCTCTTCTGATTTAAAGTAGCAAAATGTATATTCCTTTACATAAGTGTACATTTTCATATTAGATTTTTAAAATTCAATTTAAAAGCTTTTTATATATAATTTAAAAAGTAGCGAGCTTGAAAACAAGAACTTTTGAAAGCAGAGTTTTAAATGCTTCTTTTTTAATCAAATATCAAGTCATCATCAGCTTGCCCTTGTCCCTACGGAGGGTCGGCACAGTATGTGCTGCTCCATACATCTATCAGTCGTCATATCTGAATTCACTCCCTCACAAATAACATGTAATATGACATTTTTATGTCAAGAACCATGTCACTTTAAAATACATTGTCACGTAGCCCGCATCAAAGTGGGCAGTGGCCACTCAAATGGTCCCAATTACGCTTAATTGTCGGTTTGTCGTATCAGACATGAATGCATAGTATGATATGTCTACAATCTAACATTAGTATAGTTATGTGCACAGAGTATTAACAGCCGCATTTAGTTACTAAGACACTAAGGAAGTCCATTAGTATAAATATAGCAGACACACTAAAACTAAGGGAATGCTTAAATAATCATTATAAAATGCAAATGTAAGAATAATTTTAATATTATAATATTATACATACAAAGTTTTTCACGCAAAGAATTGTATAATTTCATAATTTTAGGGGGTGAGTTATTAAGAGAATAATCTTTCAGTTCAGAATCTAAAATACAAAGGGATTTAAAAGTGTCTAAACTAGAAATTCATGTAAAATTGCTTTATTTCTTTTATAAAAAAGGTACTTTCTTTGGGTCAACGATATTTGAGACGGAACTAAATAAGCAGTTCATTGGTCGCAGTTGCTATATAAAAAGTCTGCTTGTACGGTATTGTAACATCCGGCTATAGAAACAATAGCAAATTTTATTACGTGAGCTTCCTTCAGATGGCATCTGGTGAGCAAACTTTTTGATCTTGCAATATCCGTTTCATTGTTTGGTCTATTATTCTTTTACATACAGTTTTTGTTACTATGTTGCGAAAAGATAATTGAGTTTCTTTTTAATTTAAGGAATAGATGACTTGGCTTTAAAAGAAATAATGATTTAAGGTTATAAAACTTTGTTGTATACTGAAAGAATCATTGTGATATATGAACATATTTTTTTTTGAAAAAAATTTAATTAACCTTTTTTCTTGCTACATTTCATATTATGTTATTTGAACTTATGAACAAAGTATCTAATAAGAAACGGTAAACAAGAAACTGAGTTTTTTTCCAGCTTTTTTCTAATCTTTAGAGCATCGAAAGGAATTTTATTGTTCGATTGTATCCGTTTTAATAAGAACAAACGTAGGTCAACGTACTGCAAAGCAAATCAATTTCAATCTAGATATAAATATTGTATTGAGTGGTCGTCGTCGATCGGCCCAGATAAAGTTCGTATTAACGATGTTAAGTAATTACGTACAGAAATTATACGAAGACAAATAAATACAGCCGTTTTATATTCGTATTTGAATATGCCACCGTAAAATAGTAAAATTTTATAATTTGCAATTTGCAACAAAATTGAAACTTACTGTAAAGAATGAGGACTTTTTACAATCATATGCTGTTTAAACAACCACCAATGGTTTAATCATAATTTGCTAACTTGTAACTATAATCAAATAGATTTTCGTTAATTATCTATTGTAGTCATTACGTGAATTGTTTATCGTGCAATTTGTCCATTAATTCCTAGAAAGATTAAGAACTATCCGTATTTACAGTTTAACAGTGACAGGAACGCCCAAACCTAATTTATTAATTGCCTTACGTTCAATTAATTTGTAGCCTTTGTACATCTGTAGGATTTTTCATTAAACCTACGGATTAGTGGGTGATTTATCAAAACGGATTCCGTACGAGATTTCTATTCGAAATCATTTCTTTTATTACCGTTCGGAATCGTGACTCGAATATTTACGTAGGTTGTATACCGGAGTGATTCAGACATTGTTACGTGTTGTATGACCATATACAAAAAATGGCACAATAATATGCAACGCGGGTCAAAGGGTCGGGATGAAAGATGAGAAGAGGTTTTGAATCAAACCCTGATTTAATTAAATCAAATTTTAAACTTATTATCGCCAGATTTAATCATATCAATTTATTAATCTATATCTATACTATTATAATAAAGCGTAAACACACACTTCTTTGTTGCCTAAGTTGTCAGCAATTACAGCATATTTTTGAATAAAAAGCCCTACACTTACGTCACGCTTTAAGCTATATATTTTCACACCATTAAACTTAGGGGGTAAATATTTTGGATAAAAACCCTAATGTGGGAAAGAGAGTTGCTGCCAACATCAAGGAAGCAAGGTTGCCATGCTTTGTCATCATGTCATGTCGTTTTGACATTTGCAATTGATAATTTGACACATGTAAACAATGAAATAAAATTATATGTATAGCTTTTCCAATGGTACATTTATTGTTGTAATAAATAGTAAAACCTTTGCGTATGTAGATTTATTTTTATTATTTAAAGTAAAACGAGTATGTCTGGTTTACGAACATTATTTATCTTTGTTGCAAGGCTTTTATAGAAGTAAGTAAATATTAACAATATTTTATGTAGGGAAATATTTAAATTAAACATTCGCTTTAAATTACGAGTACGCGCATGACAAAATAACATTTGCCTTTGCTGATTTCATGGAAAATGTTTTATCACTTTCGATTTTGATTCGAAAGAAATATTTTGTTCAAATTATTATAAAACCAAACGATTATCGATTATTTTTATTATTTTCAAATTACATTGAGCATCGATTAAGTTTATTGTGTTCGATTAAAAATTACCAGTTGACCTAGGGTCAGGGGATGGGGTCATTGCTCCCACAGCGGCCATAGAACATATCCTCAGTTAGACATCCTCTGGTATCACTGTTTTTAAGTAATTTTATACAATGACAGATTGATGTCAGATGTCAGACAGATGACAGAATAAAGATTATAGCTTTAATGATTGAAGCAGACATAAAACTTACAAAAAATCAAAGCAGGCTTCATAAAATACTTGACAAGAAGTGCTTGTATTGGTTGTTTTACATGCAACACAACATGCTGGACGGTGCAAAGTGACAAGACGATAATTCCCAGATAAATATAAAAAAAATAACACACACCCATATTAAAACCCTGACGTCTAAACTGACGTCACAACTTCCACTTCGCGATTTCCTTTTATCGTATAAATCTGTAGTCCCACTTTGATAAGGAGACAAATTGATGATAACTTGGTTTGTAAGTAAGTTCTGTGTAGTATTAACGTTACACTATTTGCTCGTTGAATTGACAAGGCATTGTGGCGGTGTTAGCGTAATCGACGATTACTCATCACTTGCGCTTGCGTATGTCGGAAACGGTTCTTAAACTCGGACACTCCTTTTACAGGATGGTCATACTTGTGTTTACGTTGTTGATTTCTTTATAACTTCGAAATGTTTAATTTTACATTGAAATCAGTTACCGATATTCAAGGGAAAGAAGCAGCTTTTTCCCGTTTGGGTTACCAATTAGGTATAAAGTATGGTATAAAACAGTTATTTTGGTTAGTAAGTAGTACTTTAATGTACATTTTAATTAGAAAATACGCTTCGTTTTCAATTAAAGTTTCTGATAATAAGAGCCCTTAATATTTTAATGAACATTGTTTACATGTAATTTCATACTCTGTGTGGCATTTTCTCTAGTAATTAATTAGTCTGTGCGCTGTCACCCTTTAATTAAGATTGAAAGCCTCGTCGCCAATCATTAGTATTTGAAAATATCAGCTAACAATACATCCCTGTTGAGCTAAGATTTAACGAACCGAAACTTCAATCGTGTTGAAGAAAATTTCTACTTCATTTGTCATGTGTCGCTTCAAGATATTTAACATTATTCTTGACTGAGCTAAATAATAATGCCGCAATTTTCACCTCTACTGATATGCATTAGATATAAATGTAACCTCAATTTACTTATAAATAGACACAAGACATTTTAAATCTTATTTTCATTGCAGTAAAGTTCAATTGTAAAAAGTTTTATCATTGCATAGATATATTATGATGATACAGCATTACTTAGTTAATGTGTCTGCAGAAGAAATTCCGTTAAATTATGACACGTGCAAGTAATCTATTTTTAATCATTGGGAATTATGACATTTGCAGCAAGCAACAGCAGCAACATTGAAGATACTATGAAAAGTCACTGAGAATAATCAAATAATTTTATTTCTCTTTTGCCCGCGTCGAATAAAAAAAGCATACAGACGAATTGAGTACCTCCTTCTTTTGGGAAGTCGGTCAAAAAGTAAGTAGCCTATGAGTTCTTCTAGACTATCCTCTTTATCTATGCCAAATTTCTTCGAGTCCCGTTCAGCAGTGTAGGCTACAAGCTCTAACAAACATCCATCCATCTAAACTTTCACATTTATTATATAATATTAGTAAGATAAGATAGTAAGAAGCAAGATTTTCACCTAGATGAGTACTCATGTAGTATTTTAGGTAGGTTTTCAATTAAATTAATCACAAGTAACTTTTTTTACAAACGTAAGCGATATCTAAAAAGGCATATGAAGGATATCAGGTAAATTAGAAGACCTTATTGCAACAGGAAATTAAAGACGTAATGATGACCTTTAACGCTGCCTCGATTTAGTCATCGTGTTATTAATAAAAGAAAACGTTACTGCCATTTAATGAATTCTCAGTCTAGATATCGTCCGGTTTACGTTTCTCCAGTAGTCGATTCTAACCAGGATGCGTTTGTAATTACGTTAATAATGTAAACCGGGCATTAGTTTCTTGTCAATATGATCAGGATTTTAAACTGCAATATCACTTATTTGCTTTTACCATTTGTTATGTTTGAATGAAACGAATGATACTGGTCGTTTATAATTATCAAGCTACCGAAGCATGACAATATTTTGGAGTTTATTTAGTTAAGTTAATTTGAAACTTATTCTATACAGAGTAGAGTTTAGGATCGATCAGCTGATAAAATAATTGACATGATAGCTATTCATGCTTCGTTTATTTCACTGTAGATCGATAGGGCATCGGGTAATTTTACTTTACCAAGTTGCACTTGTATATAAAGTAGGGTATTGTTGTAGTGTTATGGCATTAAAAATTTACTGCAACATTAGCTTATGAATCTTACTAATATTATAAAAGCGAAAGTTTAGATGGATGGATGGATGTTTGTTAGAGTTTGTAGCGTAAACGGCTGAACGGATCTCGATCAAATTTGGCAGAGATGTAGAGGATACACTGGAAGAACACATAGGCACTTTCTTTTTTTAATTCCACGGAGACGGCGTCGCGAGCAACAGCTAGTAACATATAAATGATCTTATGTTAATTTATATCTGCTATAATAATTAAATTTTAAATCGTCTGTTAGTATGAATTTCTAATATTATATTATTCGATGCTTGTTATATCTATATGATTACTGAAAAAGGAAAAGCACATAGTTTTATTTAACTGCGATTTGAGCTGAGCGTGGAAAGTATTTACCCCGTTTTCTGAGACAGAAAACGTCGAAAATTAAAGGATGTATTTCACTAAACCAGGACGGAGCGAAGTATTGAAAACATTAGTGTTCACGACATACGCGCTTGTTGACACAAGTGGCAATGCCAAATGGCACGTTTGGCCTAAAACATCTTTATAGGTATTGAACATCTGGGTCGATATGGATTTAAGATGTTCAAGTTATAGTAAATAAATTACACTGTGGTAGATTTTATTATAATAAGTTGTTTGTTAGCACAATGTTATAATATTTTATTACTTTGTGTTAATGTTAACACGTTCACTGCTACTTTTTTTACAAGGAATCGTAGTAGCATTGGTCTTGTTACGAGGAAGGATTTAATTATTTGTTTTTTGTTCAAAACCACTAAAAAGTTGTCCAAAAGTTCTAATAACAATTAGAAGCTTTTTATACTAACAGCGTGATATACCTTCCTTTGTTTAAATTACCAAGGGATGCGGGATGAAATGGTAAAGATTTTTTTCTCAATTAAAAAATATTTTATCATACGATATCGTTTTAAAATCATTACGTATGTGGATTCAGGCTGCGAATGCTGACTCAGTCTGCATTCTCAGTGCGAATCTCAGGTATCTATGACGCATCATTACTCGTAATACGGCTATTTGTCTATGTGTACAATTGACGACATTTGTTATTAATTCTACTACATATAACTTACATTATAGTGAAAAACATGACCAATCTTAAATCGTTTTGTCTTACTAACTAACCTCACCTTTTTCTTAACCTCATTTTTTTTTGTTTGAGTAACTATTTCTAAATGAATTATTTAATAATTGATAATAATCTTATGTTAATGAAAGAAATCATATGTGTAAGATATGTTTTTATGTCTCGTCTCTTTAATTTTCTTTAAAGTACCTTTTTTGTGAGATATTTTGGCACATAGATTTTCCAATGGATTCAGTTCAATTTACTTAGAGATAAATCTAATTAATTCTTATTGTGTCGACTAACATTTAATTTGTATAGAAAACTCGAAATCTATACCAAGAGACGTAAGACCAGATCTATCGGGAAAGTTATTCCATGAATAATAAATAGAAAACATAATAGGAAACATGATACGCACAGATTGTATAAGTGAACATTTAAATCCGAAACAAAAGAACTGGGTTTCGACTAAACTGGGTGTCTCCCAGTTTTTGTCAATACAAGTGTCACGATAATAGAAACCCTAAGTAAAGAATATATAGTAAGTTATTTGATGGTGGACATAAGTAAAACTAAATATAATAGCTCACTAGCGCTCTCATTTTACGTCCTAGTTATTACATATTTTTGTCATAACCAACCGATAGCAGCTCCTCTCTCGCCGGGCCAGACAAGCTAGATTGACTATACGCGTCATTATTTAGTTTCAAGCCACGCAACTTTTGTATTACCTTTCAATATATCTGAACCAAAGCATACCATTCTCAATTTTAGTCACAACATTTTCTTTCACCAAAGTAAATGTTTATAAAATTAAACGGTTAATGAAAACATTCAGTACTAAGGAATTTATAAGTCTTGCACGCGTCCAACGACAAAGGAGTTTAGTCATCACAACTTTCCGTCTATTCATGCATTAGAACAGAAAGGTTTATTAGAGTGTGTGCATTATATTTGTATAGACCGGCCCTTATTGAATGCATACGTAGACACAAAGCAATCGTTCAAATCATTGACTTTCGTTGGTCATGAATGACTGCATATTTGAATATTAATTATTGTCGTTCACTGGATTACGTAAGATCCGTTGTGCAGTTTCCCATTTTTTTTTAAAAAAGAGAAGAGGGCAAACGATCAGTGTTCGTCAATGGCCGTATACATCCATTACAAAATTAACGTTACTGAAAGACTGTCTTATTATTAAAATGATAGGCATTATGTTCACACTCGAAGTCTTTTATAGTTAAAAAAAACTAGTCAAGTTTGAATTCATCTAATCTATACATATAATAAAATTGGAGTATCTGTTTGTAATATCAAAAGATAAATTCCAGATTTCGGGAAGATGATGTATTTGCGTTGCTGATAACGAAAATCGCATTTGAAATTTTTTTGTCTGTCTGTCCGCAAGCCGCGTTTGTTCCGGGTAATCTCCGAAACGGCTGGACCGATTTCGACCGGAATTTCACTGAACGGAACTGACATAGACAGCCTTATTATAGCCTACTTTTTATCTTAATATTGCGTGGACGAAGTCGCAGGCAACAGCTAGTTTCAAATAACCTTGTTACAAGAAAAATGCAACTTTAATTACTTATTAGACAAAACCGAATTAACTCAACAATAGAGTATAACACTATAAGACCTTGTGATAATGTTACGTTCAAATCAATCCATTCATACAACAGCTGGTTCAGTTATATCAATTCAGAGAAGATTAATCATTCAATCTTATTAACAAATTCATTGATGATTCAGTCATTCGGTCAGTAGAATATATTAAAGCGATGTTAGGATGAAAGACGAAAATCTTGCTCGAATAGGAATTCAAGTATATACGTTAAGGTGGGTTTTCACCGTGGAGCGCTCGTATGAGTCACTTTGGAAATACTATGGTCTGTGGTAGAGACAAGTCTGTATCTGTTAGTCATTCATTGTATTTGTAGGTTTTCAATTTTAAAACACCAGCATTAATCCATGTTATGTTCACTTTTATTCCGTTTTAACAGCACAGAAGAGGCGTTGTTGGGGGTCTCTTGTGCCGGAGATAACGAAGCACATTTAGTTGCTGCGTGTAGTATTCTATTTGAGAGATGGACATAACAATCATCATCACCAGCTCACTATATGTCCCCACTGAGAGGCTCGGAGCTTACCCCAAGTTAGGGGTGACTAGGAGTCAACCACGCTGGCCAAGTGCGGGTTGGTTGACTTCACACATATCTTTGAATTTCTTCGCCGATATGTGCAGGTTGCATCACTATGTTATCCTTCACCGTAAGAACGTCGGGTAAATTATGTATATATGAATTTCGAAAAACCTAAAATCAAATTGATACATAACGGGATTCGAACCAAAGACCTGTAGATTACAAGTCAAGTGCTTAAACCACTGAGACACCGACACTCTAATGTAACATAACACTACAAATTATTATAATAAAAATATTTCGACAGTGGATATTTACGATACATCGCTGTCCGTATTCGTCAGTCTTCCGCATACCGTGAAAATCCACCTTTAAGCAATAACTACCTGTCAATTTTTGCCTCTCTAAGGAAAAATGTCGGCACCAGCCATCGCATTAGTCAGTTTCGGTGACTCATATTTCAAGATAAATGTTTGTCATCGATTATATTTCCTCGAACGATTTTGAAAGACGTTTTAAGAAGACAATAATATATTTCTTCATATTAATTACTTAATAATCAAAGAAAAAAAATACTAAGTTCATGTTTAGTATGCTTCAATTTTTCAAATAAATTCTAAACATTAAACCTACTTTGCATATAATAACTATGTAAATAAAAAATACATTAAATCAAGTCTATATAAATGAATCAAAGAATTTCCAATATTTGATTTGAGTAGCGAGAAGTTAAAGGAAGTCCCAGATGCTATTAGGAAATAGCATACTTACAAATTGCTCTGAGTTTCTTGTCTTTTGACGGTTATTGCATATGTTCGGAGAAATCTCGAGTCGATGATAACGTTATTACTTGAAAGAGTTTTGCCATCAAGATGTTATCTGATATGGGTTAATTTGAAATGATTGAAGTGGATCTTTTCTACCTAATATTTGCGAACGTGTCTCTCCAGAGATATAGTATAAAAATGTAAATAAAATAAAAGTGTAAAAGTCAAAGAACGAAAAAAAAACATTAAATATATCTATCAGCTTTTCTCAAATAACTTAAAAATTACTCCATTAAATATAACATCAATCATCTTTTGTCCTAGCAAATCAGTTTATTAATATTTCGAAGACGAAAGCAGGTTTAGTATAACGTCTTATTAAATTAGAACTGTTTAAGGTTAAATGACATTATTAACTTCAGAGTTATAACCCTTATAAAACGTGCAGTGAACGGCGCCGGCTGGCTCCTTGTGTTTCTATTCCCGAAACACGTGTCCAAAAACATAATCATCTCTCTCATCACATTAAAAAAAAAGATATATATGTATCTGTATTTATATATTATAACATTTATATATTATGACAGTAAAAACTCACCATAATACGATTTAAAAGTGTAAATGTTAATCGAACTTTCCGAAAATAATTTTTCCTTACACAGTAACGTAAATTGTGAGAGAAAAATAATTTAGGACGACATTGCTTGCATTAATACGGAAGGCACAACAGTTCGAAATCTCATATGAAACATAAAATACGTAAAAATGTTTAATTGCTAGTTTCGATGTTAATAAGACTTATTGTAAACAAATAAAGTGTTAATACAATGCTACTTTTTATCATAGAAATAAAATATTGCAATGAAAATTAGATGTTTTGCGGATAACCACAAACATAACCACTCGATGGTAGTAGGTTAAGGTCTGATGAACTCAAGCTGAAAGTCAGGGCCTATTACTTACCTAGACATACTTACGTAAATTAAAACTTACGAGTTTAATTATTGCAAGATAGAAAAATTATCAAGAAAATTCGTCGTAAAATATTGTGAAAAGGCCATTAATTAATGCTGGATGTAAAGAAAATTTAACTAAAATGAACATAATTACTGAAGAAAACAGTCCGTGTATGGCAACTCTTGGTATTAAAAAACGCAATACCAATTCTACGAGAACAATGCTAATTGCATTAAGCTATTTTTCTAAATCTTCTTCATTTCGTAAATCAGCTTACAAAACAACATTACAAATATCAAATAAGCGTTTAACGAAATCTAATTCAGTAACGAAAAATACAGTCGAAAAAAGAATAAATTTACTCAATGAAGTTATGACAATTGCTTTTGAAGAAAGCATGTGCAATAAAATAACGTTTGTTGAAAAATAATTTTTAATTTTGTCAAATAATGTGCATCATAGAATAAATAAAACGGACAGAGGCGAATGAACTCAATATTGGTTGAAGCGTGAACATTTAATAGGTTTGTCTGGCTCCTTTTATTGCGGAGGTTGAATAAACAGCCCTATGCAGAAGCAAAGATCCACGACTATAAACAAGAAAAGGAAAATGTTGGACTAGACCATTCCAAGTCTACTACAAAGGGAATAAATTAGGGTTCCAACATTCTCGTGATCGTGAATACGATCCTAACATAAGCAACTTCCATAATGATTTCATTTATAGTATTACTAGCTTTCGCTCGCGACTCCGTCCGCGTGGAATTAAAAAAAAACAAAAGTAAGCACCCTATGTGTTCTTCCAGAATGTCCTCTACATCTACACCAAATTTCATCGAAATCGGTTCAGCCGTTTAGGCTACAAACTCTAACAAACATCCATCTATCCATCCATCCATCTAAACTTTCGCATTTATAATATTAGTATGATTAGTATGATTCTACAATAGATATATAATCTGTAATAACTACATATAAGAATTTTAAAATCAAATGATTATTCTTTCTTGCTTTATTTTTGTTACAAACGTCTGTCAAATGATAATCTTCTGGTAAAATATTTTACATTCATTTTATAAACATTTTAAAAAAGATAAAACATTTGAACTTTGGTGCAGTTTTATTATGATTAATTTCGATAGTCTGTCTTGAGGAGGATGTTAAATGTCCGTGGGCGCTTCCTTCATTGAAGACAATGAGCGTCGTCCACTTAACATTTTGTCGTGTTAAATTAGTTAATTGTCAGTGCAATGGTCCCTGTTACTATCTAAAGATTAAGTACTTCCATATCCTAATTTAAACTCTTGTATAAAATACCATTGCCTTTTTTAACCGTTCTAATTATCTTGCATACAATGAGTAATTTAAGGAAGCTCTCAATTTTACACAATGTTCTACTTTTACGCTTTATTAAGTGCAACGTTTAAAAAACTAACAAAATTATTTCCTTTCCTTCTTCCATTAACCCAAACGCATAAATAAATAATGAAACGAAGTATAGTGTGATTACTATCTTTGATCATCATCATCATCATCATCATCATCATCAACAACAACAGTTCGCTATACGTCTCCACTGAGGGGCTCGAAGCTAAGTAAGAGTAGGCTAAGTATCTACATATATTTGAATGTATTTATTAACTAGCTTTCGCCCGCGAGTCCGTCCGCGTGGGATAATAAAAACAAAAGTGATTAGCCTATGTGTTCTTCCAGACTATCCTCTACATATGTACCAAATTTCATCGAAATCGGTTCAGCCGTTTAGGCTACAAACTCTAACAAACATCCATCCATCTAAACTTTCGCATTTATAATATTAGTAAGATTATATGATTTTATTATTGCAATAACAAGGTTCCATCAAACTTATTAATAAGAACAATTGTTGAATTTAGGTATTAGCTGACGAGTTTCGTTAACAATGGTCCACTGTGCCACATTACTGTGGTCCAATAATTAACCTTCGCATTCCCGCTGGAGCAACAATCTGCAGTAATTTACTCACTCACAGATATTGTAGAGGGACTGAGATATCCCAGTACATACCATCGCTTCGGATTAATCGAATTTGTTGAGCTTATTTCGATGTCTTAATACGTCATTAATAATAATAATAATAATAATAATAATAATAATAATAATAATAATAATAATAATAATAATAATAATAATAATAATAATAATAATAATAATAATAATAATAATAATAATAATAATAATAATAATAATAATAATAATAATAATAATAATAATAATAATAATAATAATAATAATAATAATAATAATAATAATAATAATAATAATAATAATAATAATAATAATAATAATAATAATAATAATAATAATAATAATAATAATAATAATAATAATAATAATAATAATAATAATAATAATAATAATAATAATAATAATAATAATAATAATAATAATAATAATAATAATAATAATAATAATAATAATAATAATAATAATAATAATAATAATAATAATAATAATAATAATAATAATAATAATAATAATAATAATAATAATAATAATAATAATAATAATAATAATAATAATAATAATAATAATAATAATAATAATAATAATAATAATAATAATAATAATAATAATAATAATAATAATAATAATAATAATAATAATAATAATAATAATAATAATAATAATAATAATAATAATAATAATAATAATAATAATAATAATAATAATAATAATAATAATAATAATAATAATAATAATAATAATAATAATAATAATAATAATAATAATAATAATAATAATAATAATAATAATAATAATAATAATAATAATAATAATAATAATAATAATAATAATAATAATAATAATAATAATAATAATAATAATAATAATAATAATAATAATAATAATAATAATAATAATAATAATAATAATAATAATAATAATAATAATAATAATAATAATAATAATAATAATAATAATAATAATAATAATAATAATAATAATAATAATAATAATAATAATAATAATAATAATAATAATAATAATAATAATAATAATAATAATAATAATAATAATAATAATAATAATAATAATAATAATAATAATAATAATAATAATAATAATAATAATAATAATAATAATAATAATAATAATAATAATAATAATAATAATAATAATAATAATAATAATAATAATAATAATAATAATAATAATAATAATAATAATAATAATAATAATAATAATAATAATAATAATAATAATAATAATAATAATAATAATAATAATAATAATAATAATAATAATAATAATAATAATAATAATAATAATAATAATAATAATAATAATAATAATAATAATAATAATAATAATAATAATAATAATAATAATAATAATAATAATAATAATAATAATAATAATAATACTATAATTACTTCGTAATGGACATAATAATTTGGCGAAGTTCGTTGTCGTTTGATCGCTTTTACGTGAACAGGTGTATCGGACACTAAAAGGTTCATTAATTTAAGTCTGGGGTCTATTTTGAACCTTTTTAATATGTTAAAAATTGAAAAAATGCAGAATCATTTACCAAATATTAATTACCGCCAGTGATGGATTTGGGTGAAATAAATTTAAGTGGTAATAAAACGAAATAGAAGTTAAGCGATAAAGTCCTTTACAGTGCTTTGTTTCACTCGAGGCTTGAAATATTTATTCTAAAAAAGTTTAATTCTACAAATTAAAATTACTTTCTTATTTTTAACTTATAGGTACCTTAGCAATAGCTTAGAATTGAATTCATTACTTAGTCAGACGAACATCTTTGAATGAAAACTGCATTTTTGTTATGATATCTAGCCTATAGCGGATGTTACTATATTCTTTGCACACCGTACTAATTCGTGCGGCGAGTGCTAAATGCTCTAAATTGGCTCTTTAAACAATTGCACCGTACAAGACGCTCTCTCAAGTTAATTAGTAACATTGTGCTGACGTATCGTTATATTCTCTTTATGCAGCTGAATCAAATGAAACTACCAAATGTTGTAAACAAGTTATTGCTTAACTACAATCTAACTTAATATAAACTAAGTTAAAATAATAGACTAAACACACATTTTGGAGCAATTTGCGTCAATCTTACCTTGAATTCCAATGCCAAAGGACTTATTCCATTTTTCCAAAATATGTTTTATAAAATAAATTAAAGTAAAATCATAAAAAAACATTATGCAACTACATCTGAAGAACAACTTTTCAGTTAAATATTCATATAGAAAACTAGAACAACGATCTATAAAGATAAAAATTCAACGGAGATTTAAAATTAATTCAAAGTTCCCGCGGGATCAAGGGAGTTTGTTGATCCAAGAGCAAAAGTATTAGCCCAGTTGGCGCTTGGCATAGTGTAAGGCATCTGTTTGCCAAATTCGGTCATTAATTGCTAGAGAATACTCGGCGGTGTCTTCACTTAGAATTAATGAAAGTGCTTACTGTCCAAATCAGGCAATAAAATTTTGAAGAAACAAATAAAAGTCGAGGGAAAAAATCGCTTTGGCAGCGAAGTTTAATTTGATGGAAAATTAATGTTAGATTACTTTAGTTCAATAAACTACGATTAACTGAATAGTGCGGTCATAAAAATATACATAAATTGGAAAATATGTTATGATATGTCACGCTGATTGGTTGGATTGTGGCCAAAACTTTGAACCTTGCAGTATACCTACGTAGGTGCAGTCAGAATATAATTTGTTAAACACATTAAAGGAAATCTGAAAGTAGCCCTAATGGTAGAAACATTAAAGAGTTAGCATAGCATGGGCATGGAGACATGGCATATGAAGAGGGATGAATCTTTAGATATGCGTGTGGTGTACCCTTACCAGTAGAGGTAGACCGAGAAAGATTGTGTGAAAGATGACATTATTAAGGAGAGAGTGACAACTGTAATGACGGAAAATAGATCAACGGAGAACAAAAATCTGTTGCGCCGACCCTACATAAGTTGAATTAGGACAGGGAAATGACATTCCTCTATTTTGTTAATCAGTGCTTCCTTGTTATTGTTGGTATAGTGTAGATGTTTATAGAATCTTTGTATAGATGTTTACACTAGCCATAAATGGATACATCCGAAGCCAGAGAGTCATTCTTTTGTTGTTGATTGGTCGCGCTCACTGACACATCACGGTGAAACTCCGATTTACAATTGTGCTTGGTCGATTGAACGTAGGAGTGGCTTTACAATATAGTCATGCTTTGTAACGATTATTTACAAAAGCGAGCCAGCTATAGCATTGAAGCGGTTAGTTTTATCAGATCTTAGATTTCGATATAATGAACTTGGTAACGCTTGGATGTGACTTCTGTAAGATAAGCAGTCAGAAGAAAATAATAGTTCGAGAAGTTGTGATTGTTATGTTCACGGCGATATCAAGAAATTAAAATAGATTTAATATTCTCACATTATAAAATTAGAGCGTGACAATGCTAACTGGTATTTACAAATACGTGATGAAAAGAGCTCAAAGTTATCTATTTCCTGACTATGTAGATTTATTACTCGACTGAATTATGCTGAATATCAAAATTGCCATTACTAAAGATATGCCTCTTTAGCTTAACAACGTTAATTAGGATCCAGATGATATGATTCATAAATGAATCAGTCGTAATTTGACCGTTTTGTAATTGAAAAGGTTGCGGTAAATTGTCCTGGTAACATTATATCTGGTTAAGTAAATTATTCCTTTATTGCTAAAACGTCATCCTCCAATTAGATAATTATAGCGCAGTTAGTTTGTAATATAAACGTTGGATTGCACTGCTGATAAAATTGTACAAAATATATTTAACGCCGTCATTCTCTTTGCAAAAAACAAAAAAGCAAAAAACAAAAAATCTCTCCTAAAGGAGTGGAAACCCGTGAAAGGGAAAATAAAGTACATGTTACTTTGATTTTAATGCATTAATAAATATCTTTTTGGTTTCAGGTACAAATCGAAAATGGATATATTGAACATCACAGACGATGCGACCTCTAGTGTGCGGCCCAGTGAACTATCGAAGTAAGTTATACAATTCTATACAATTAAAATCTGTGTTAAAACCTGCATACAAGTTAGTTGTGGATTTTGAAATCAATAAGTTCGAATGACTATGCTTTTATAACTTCGAAAGCTAAACGAATCCAATGAAACTTTACTTTAGAAAATCGATTTACCTTACGCCACAGGAGTTCTCACTAAAATCGTACTTTCAAATCTACAAAATTAAGCTTTTAGGCCGAGAAGTGTGCATGCTGGAGGCTTCATTTTAGTCTTCGTTCCCTTCCAAAAGGATGGGAAGTAGAAATGTATTTGGCATAGGCGTCCCTAACGCATAGGTCATAGGTAATCTTTCTGTGCGTCCCCTCCTCTGTTGACTTAAGTGGATGTCTATCTGCAGCTATCACTTCGGTATTTTGGCGAATCCCGGTGGCTTCCTGCTCGTACTTCATCTTTTTTAGTCTATCATTAGCTTACTCTAAGAGAAATACAAAAAGGCGTTTTCATTTCATCCTACATTTTTTAGAGCTACAAATGAATGTTGGCAATTAATCTGTGTAAAAACCTACATTGTATCTCTTACAAAGGTTTTTTGCCAGCGCGTTTTTGTTTTGTGCACACGTTTATTCAGTTGGCGGAGGAGTGAATAAAATTGGTGGAACAAAAGATATCCTGTGTTCAAAAAATGGAGTTTAATTCATTTACCATTCATGAAAAAATATTTGTTTTATTAAAGCTTTAATGAAAAATCTAATTGTTATTAATTATTATATGAAAAATTCAGTACCCCGATTTAACCTTGTTTTGAGTAACGTAGAATTAAAAGAAAAGGTGCGTAGTGAAATATTAAATAACATTTTCCCTTTGTAATGTACTGAATGTTGATTTCAATAGTAATATAATCCGATTGTTGAGTCCTAGACTGTTAGGGCACTCAACCATTCGCACACACAAAAGATTTCCGCTCCAATTTAAAAGCTCCATTGAAAAACAAAACAGCTGCACTTTATGTTTTATATTCAACAGCTCCTTTTGAGATTCATTTCTTTATATTAATTAAATGAATTCATTTAAATATTTTGTATTAAGAAACTTACATCGTTTTCCATCACATCAGGTGGCCGTTTGCTCGTTTGCCAATTTTGTGTGACTGAAATATGACACATGAAAAAAATGCAAACTGCAAAACAACAATAACAAATTAACTTTCCCTCCCTCTGTCAATCAGCATAATCTGATTTTACAGATTTCCTCAAGATATCGAGCTCATTATGAAATCTACATTTACAAATTTCTATTCCAAAGTTCCAATCTCGAATGAATCAATTTTGATAACATATCATTCTTCTCTTATCCTTCGTAGTGTCGTAGGGCCACAGTCAGTGCAGTTTTTAATTACCTATTACTGATTCTATGTCTCCACTAGTGATGTTCTCTATAACATTTAGTTAAATGTCTACATAATAGAGTATTATGTTATTCTTTTATTTCAGATTCTCTCCGGGTCTGTTGACCTTCGCCGCGGTGGTCACAGGATTTATTATGGTAATAGGATTATTCGGCAATCTACTGACAGTGGTCGCCCTCATTAAGTGCCCTAAAGTAAGAAATGTTGCTGCCGCCTTTATTATAAGGTATGTAAAGAAATAACATTTGTGTCTATATTGTAACGGACAATTTCTCGCTCTCCTACAAAAGTTAGAGTTTTACCTTTTGATAAAGTATTCTTGTATCATTTCCTTGTTGTAATTATCTATACTAATATTATAAAAATAAAATTATGATATGATTAATGAATATGATTGTTTGCATTGATTGGTTCCCTAACTACTGAACCAATTTTAAAACTTCTTTCGCCATAATTACTGAGTGACGCAGGCTATTTTTACATCAACGACGAAGCTGAAGCTGAACGTTAAATAATATTGATACAATAAAATAAAACATTTACAAGTAACATAGTAATTGTAACGTAGATGTGACTAACTGCACATCAAATTACAATTAGCTTAACATGGAATTCTATTAAAGGTACATAGTTTCTCTGCTTCGTGGCTACACCGCTTGAAATTAATGTTTCAATTTCAATGTTATTTTCACTTAAATACTCTGCCAACGGCTTACAGCTCAGAATAACACACCACTTGTAATTCTGTGAGATTTATCCATCTTCACTTGAATAAATAAAGACAAAGGATTATTGTAATGATGATTTTAAATCAATTTGATTTACTGGGTATAAGACTTACGAAAAGTTTGTAACTATATTTTGCCATAATCAGAGTTACCAAGTGGTGACTAAGGGTGTCCCTTAGTGTAGATATTGACGAAATCTACTCTTAGAAACAGAATAAAAACCTTTAAACAACTCAGATTCCGACAGAATGTGAATCATTGTTATTCTATTCACTTACCTATTTAAATTTTTGAGCTAATTTATCCTTTAAATCAAGTACTACAATATTTTTTCCATAATGTCTTCTTGTTGTTATAAAATGTAATAAATCACTTTTGTATTCCAGTCTTTGCATAGCGGACTTTTTATTCTGCGCGATGGTACTTCCGTTCGCCATATCGGGCTTCTGGACTCGGACGTGGTCGCACGGGGGCGCGCTGTGCAAGCTGGTGCCGTTCTTACGATACGGCAACGTCGGCGTCTCGTTGCTCAGCATCGCACTCATCACCTTGAACAGGTAAACTGATACTGCCCATAGATGGCGCTGCATACTATAATGATGGCCACACACGTTAGGTTTTGCATATTTTTAACCTTGCCAAGTGTCATCTTTTTATCACACAAAAGCATTATGTAATGGTTAACGTGTGTGGTTTATAACGTGTACTTTAAAAAAAAAACATACAGACGAATTGAGTACCTCCTTCTTTTGGGAAGTCGGTCAAAAAGTATACTTATTGAAATAATTACATTATAATGAAATTTCTGTAAGATAAATGAACGTTTTAAATATTTATTCTTTTTACTCTCTTACTTTGTTCTTTAGATATTGTACGTTTCCTTCAAAATAACTGTAACGGAATACTGTTCCAAAAAGTATATTATTGTTATCATATTTCCCTATTCTTTATTTCACTTGTCTCGTGAGACGTCTTCTATCTCTATACCACTTTACATATTAAACTATCTCGAAGAAAGCTGTGAAAATATTGAAATCTTTAGTTTATTCGTCGTATAAATCAAGAGAATTAGCTCATTCAATTTATTCAACAACCCAGGTGAAAACGTTATTCTTTTGTACGAAATCTAGTTTGTGAATTCAATTTTCACAGCTTTCATATCTCAATGAAATCTACAGTATTAACCTATCTTGTGACTCGCTAAATTGTATATTCGCTACACTTTATAATAATACTAGCTTTCGACCGCGACTCCGTTCGCGTGGAATTAAAAAAACAAACAAAAGTGAATAGCCTATGTGTTCTTCCAGACTATCCTCTACGTCTATGCCAAATTTTATCGAGATCCGTTCAACCGTTTAGGCTACAAATTCTAACAAACATCCATCCATCCATCTAAACTTTCGCATTTATAATATTAGTAAGATTGTGATATTAATTTAATACTGAAATCTGTGCTCATTGCCTTTTTTTCACAAAAATCACGGACAGGCAACGATCTCTTGTCATCAGAAGAACCATTTGTTCAGTTGTCTTGTAAGAGAATGTTCAGATCTTATATGGACTAAAACATTAGTCTCGTTTAGAAATAAACTCGCTGTGGGCGGCTCAATAGCTAACACATCGTTTTACTATGACATCATATTGTTTTAAATTATATATTAATCTTTGAAGAAGAGTCATACATTTACAATGTAAAATAATAATTAAAAAAAACTCTTGATAAATTTATTAAGTAGATATCAAAATAACTTTTAATATGCAATAAATTGGATGAAACGAATGTAATAGTCATGTTCAGTACATTTTAACGTATGAAATAGTTATTGAGAAAAGATACAGAAACTTTGTAGTACATTAGTGATAAATAGTCTGTCATAGACAGCTTTCATCTTATAGAATATGGATACTAAAAATATAGTAAATAAGGCGTGACGACGGTGAAGTATTGCATTACTGTATTTGACATTCAATTTTGCACGTTCGTTTAGAATAATCACTTTAACCATTGGTATCTACTGCACAGATATTTGTAGTATCATCTCGCTCACTCCCTCATATAAAACTGAGATAACATTTTTTTTCGATGTTTAGCAACCTTATTTGTTTGATAATGATGATACGTGATAACCATTGCTTTGTTCACAGGTATATAATGATAGCGCACCACAGCTGGTACGCGCGAGTATATAGGAAGCACAATATAGCGTTGATGATTGTCTTCTCCTGGTTGTTCTCGTACGGCATGCAGATACCCACGCTACTGGGGATATGGGGTAAATTATTATTTTCGTAATTAGACGCCTCTATTTTGTCCTCAACATCTTCCCAGACAGTCTCACTTAGAGGATATATAGTCTTCCGTGTTGCAACTTCAGATTTAGACGAGCAATACTAGACTATTAGTAATAACTAACGATTTTTTTTTATCTTCAGGTAAATTCGACTACGATCCAGAACTGGGGACATGTTCCATTATGCCGGATGACCTTGGTCACTCCTCCAAGACCGCACTCTTTGTTATCGCGTTCATCGTACCAGCATTACTGATCTTCATTTGTTACGCTAGAATCTTTTGGGTTGTACATAGGTACGAATACACGATATTTATTATATTAAAAGTATTAACTATAGCGACTAGATCTGTTCCACGCGTTTTGTTTTGCTTTTCGATGTGGTATTATGTAATCCATTTCACAAGCCTTTTCCCACATGAAACAAACTAGACACGACTTGTCTTCATGCTGTGTGACTGTGAATATTGCAAGATTGTTGTAAAATACTACGAGAGTTAGTTCTAGTATTTTTTATCGTGTCTATTTCACATCTATGTTAAGTTGATGTGTTTATGTACATAATTGATTTCATAAATAAGATTACAATTAAAATAACTTATAATATTTCAAAGATTTTACCGTTTCTTTTTCCAGTTCGGAGCAGAGGATGCGTGAACATCAGCGCTCGCAGCACTCAGGTCCTGGCACTCTCAACAACACGGAGAAGAGGTCCACTGTGAAGGATAACCGGGACAGCAAGGCGCGTCGCAACGAGTGGCGCATCACTAAGATGGTCCTTGCCATCTTCCTCTCCTTCCTCGTCTGCTACCTGCCCATCACTATCGCTAAAGTTGCTGATAGCCACGTACATTACCCCAGTAAGTTAACATTTAGTAGTAAAAGTTTGTTACCAGAAAGCTAAAGAACGACTTAACTAAATAAGAAGAAATTTAGCACAGGAATAGAAAGTAGCTTCCAAGAAAACTTAGAATTACAGTCAGGACTGTCATTTTAAAAGTCTTGCATTCCAGTATAATCTTAGACAAGGTCTTGCTATCGTTAGTTATTAAAAAGAGAAGTCTTTATACCTTAATTATTGACTATGTTTGTTTATATTGCAGTATTCCACATAGCGGGCTACCTGTTGCTGTACGCGAGCGCGTGCGTGAACCCGATCATCTACGTGATAATGAACGCGCAGTACCGCGCGGCGTACGCGGCGGTGCTCTGCTGCCGGCTGCCGCTGCCCGGCCTCACCAGCGGTGCGTATCCCTCCTCGCCCGCATGCCGCCACCCGCACACCTCCGCCGTCGCATCCTACGTGCGCACATGAAGGTATCACATCACATCTCATCACATCTCATCGCATCACGTTGTAACACTCATCGCCTTCAGCTACTGCTATTACCTAACATGGTTAAAACCATCGAGTACGGCCATTTTATCAAACATAACCTAATCTAATACACTAACAATAAAATTGTTCTAAACCATTCCACATTTATTACATTAATTCATCAGACGCCTGTAATATAACTTAACATGCTTTCCTCAACTCATGACGCATTATTCCTTTATAATATAGTTATTAAATAAATTTTATCTGCTAATATAACTAGTAACAAATTCGTTTTAGAGAAATGGAACGAGCGTCACGGGTACAGCTACAGCAATACACGAACGGCGCTCAGCCAAGTGTCGATAGGGGAGTCTCGGGCGGACCCTCGAGCGTCCGTGATATCCACGGGCCCAGGGCCCAAGTAAGCCCTAGGGCCCTCCCAACCAGGGCCAAAGTGAACCCGCGGCCCTACGGGTCCGACACCGCGCAGACCTCGCACAGCTTCGGACCACGCGTGGAAACTTCGACTCGGTCCACAAACGGGACAAAGCAGAACATGACAAAAGCGACCAGGATCAAAAAGGAACCCTGTCTGAAGGGAGGGAAGAATCGGTTATAGCATCTTGTCGCTCACTACTGAGATGTACCAAAGATTTGCTTTTAAATGACTGCGGCAAAGATATATTTTTAGCTTTCCATTAATTACTTAGAGTTGATATTCTCAAAGGAATAAGGCACAAGCGATTTCTATCGCTTTCACTATTTTCTTCTAAATGGTTTTTTTTATTATTTGGCAGCTATTTGTTGTGACAAAGATTTGGTATTGTTATTCAAGTTTCACTTTTTTAACTCACAGCTTTGTGCCGTAGTCAATATTAAATTATCACGTATTTTACTATTTGAACCAAATGATATTTGCATGCATTTATAAACTTGCACTTGAGATAATAAGAATGATTATTACATAAAAATATTGTCCGTCCCAATAATGAGCGACATTACGCTATTCTAAACAGGGATATACAGGGGGTTTCTGCATTTGAGATTATAAAAACGGTCCTCAATATCGTCTTTTTTTAATTTAATGTTGTATAGCATGTAATGTACATTATTTATTTAACATTCCAAGAGTCTCGAATAGTTATACTGTAGAATATTTAATGTATTAAATGTATAGACATTCCCCCCCATTTTACCATAGTTCGACCAAAGAACTTTAGATATTAAACTGTTAATTAAGCTCAATTTGTAAACATAAAAGACCAAACAGTATTTAAGCTGCTGACATTTTAATTGTAAGTTTACATGAATAAAGAATGTATAAAAATGCCATATTAAATTTAAATAAAATGACAATATTGAATGTGTTATTGAGTTATTTATTGTTTTTTATTCATAAAATGCGATCAATACAATGTTTTAAAAATAAACTATTTAAAATGACGTTGAATGATTTTTCTTATTTCTACAAAACAATTATTTTCGATAATCCCATCCCAAAAACACTATTTTACCATTAAATTAACTAAACAAGAAACGAAGCTTCAAATTTATTTCTTTATAATGCAAATGGCCAGATAATGGCGATAAACCATATCAATAAATAAAGTGACCTCTAGTTGACAGCAAGTGGTAAGTTACTGGTTTGATTTATCAAACCATTGTGGGAATCGCTACTTATTTGGACACTTTCCAAAATATCGGAAATATACGCCCGCTTCAGACTACCATCTATTAAACGAACGGCAACATAGAAATTGCTTTTCCGGACACTATAAATATTTGAATCTATCGTTTGTTTTGTTTACGCGATAAGTCGTCTTTTGTTTTCGAATCGAAAACGAAAATGAAACAACATCCTTTATCAGGAACCACGAAAATATTGATAACAATTCGAAAACAAGGAATTTAAACCTAATATCTAAATTCAATAATTTAGTTAAAATATTATGTAAATTGGAAACTATCGTTCAGTTGTAAACGAGACTACATCACTGCCAGACACGGTACTTGTATTTCCCTTAGCTCTGGAAAGCTGTCACTTTCACGAATTACTCTCCTTATCAAATTATCGACGTCTCTTGACGGGATATTTGAAAAATAATTATGTTATAGTGGTATAGCCTAATAAATTAATAAGTACTCTATACTTTTTCCTTCGAGGTTATTTTTAAAGATTTAAAAGAATCTTTAACCTATATAATTGTAATGAATAAAATAAAATCGATTAAAAGCGTCAGAAATCATCGATAGCTTTTGCTACTTTGATTGGACAGGTGTCTTTGTTTAATTCATTCACAAATCTAGACATTACCAGACATCAGAGGAATCGAAAATATTGTTATTTTTAATTAAATCTCTGTTACTAAATACATAGTGTACAAATATCTCATTTAATATATATCTTATAGTCAGATCACGTGCCACTTAATGCAATATTGGCGGGAAACAAACTTTCTTATCAAGGACGATTCCTGCCGGATCGGAAAATTAAAATGAAAGGAAATAGGTTATACGTGATGAGATTAAAGCAAATAACATACGTATTTGAATGGAAAACGTTTTAATTAACATTTTACCTTTTTATATGTCCGTCAATTTTTAAATTTAAATTAGTCTAACGGCCAGCGTTCTTCGACATTGACTAACACATCAACAATAATGCCTTCGCCCTCATCCTTTTAAAAAAACAGTGAAAGTGTTCGTGTATTATTGCTACGGGAGATCATAATTAGACTTCCTAACAAACAAACGTGCATTTTAAACAAAGTAAAAACGCATAAGTTAACCCATTTTATATCTTTCAACATATTAAGATA
This sequence comes from Papilio protenor, assembly GCA_029286645.1. Taxonomy (NCBI): domain Eukaryota; kingdom Metazoa; phylum Arthropoda; class Insecta; order Lepidoptera; family Papilionidae; genus Papilio; species Papilio protenor. The sequence continues at coordinate 3,953,668 of JAGSMZ010000043.1, forward strand.
ATGGTTTTCAACGTTACTCTGCGTACATACTCTCTGTGAATCGGTTTTCCATTACTCATAACTCTTGTAGTAACTCGACTCGAGTCATTTGATCGACGTCGCGCTGATGTCTTGCTCTAATGGGGATGTTCAAACTCTCTCTCGAGAGATAAGTTCAATTATTACGTTGCTTTACCATACTGCTCACAGTCAGAAGTTTCTTGTAATTCAGAATATACAGTGAAATATGAAATCACTATTTTTTATCACAGATAATAACTAATTTGTTTTTCTATGTGAACGAACATAATTCCAGTGATTCTTTAATCAAAGCCCTAGACCAGTGATTCTCAAACACTGTGCCGCGGCACTTTTGTGTGCCGCCAAATTTCAAAAATGAGCCGCCAAGTTTCGCATATTTTTGTCATAAATTATTTATGCAGTGTGTTGTAGTAAGTCAATAATTTTTATCTTCTTCGTTGTGTGCCGCCAAATTTTGAAATCGTTGAATATGTGCCGCAACAAAAAAAAGGTTGAGAATCACTGCCTTAGACCATGCTACATAATATCTAGGTAATTATTCCAACCGCTAATCATAAAGGTACAAAAAATGTTTTAAGTCTTTTCATCCTTTTCTTTCTTATACAAATTAATTGATTACTTTTTTATCTATTTTGAACAAACTTTCCTTTATAAAGAAAGTTTCTTTTCTGTGTTAGAAATTTACTGGTCCACAAAATTTCTTCAACAATTCAAAAAATTCGTAATCCCGCTAACAAAGCAATGAATAATTTACGTTTTCACGGTAGAATGGAAATATTTTTCCAGTTATCAGAGTATATTACGTTAAATATTCCGAAAATACAAATGTGTTTCTTAAACTTTCCCTAAAATATTGAAGAGAAAAACATGATTTTATATAGTTTTAACTTAGTTTTTGATACTTTTAGACTATATTGGCTTTTATTTCTATTGCCAAAGTTTTCCATAATTGCTTAGACTTTTCACAAACCTCACCTGTCATTGTTAGGTTTAGCTCTAAACGTCTTAATGTATACTATCTATACTCTATACTATTATAATAAAGCGTAAACACACACATCTTTGTTGCCTAAGATGTCAGCATTTACAGCATGTTTTTGAATAATTCTTTTTTTAACAAAAAGCCTTACACTTACGTCATGCTTTAGGCTATGTATTTTCACGCCATTAAACTTAAGGGGTAAATATTTTGGATAAAAACCCTAATGTGGGAAAGAGACCATAAGTTGCTGCCAACATCAATAAAGAAAAATTGCCAAGGTATGTCATGTCATGTCATTTTGACATTTGCTATTGATAATTTGACAAATGTAAACAATAAAATAAAGTTTTATAATTTCACGCGGATGAATCCGCACGCGAACAGCTACTAGTATTAATTAAACCTGATAGAATATAGACAGGGATTATTCAATCTTTGCGTAACGCATAAGGCAAAAGACTTTAACTTGAAGTAAACATTGCTAGGCCGTTTAGATTGAAGATTGGCTGACTTTTCGTCTCAAACCCTTTGGGTGTTTAGGAATTTGGAACAACAACAATCTTAAAAGTTTACAAACCTTTGTTTATTTCAACCAAAATCTTTACTGTGTGAGTTAAACTTTTTTTAACAAGTAAATGTTAATCTCTGACTTAATTACTGGCATGATACACAATTATAAATGTAAAAAGGCTTCAAATGTACTTGTACGTCAGTTTTAAAGAGACCACGTGGAATTATCAATGTGACAATAAATTCTAATTTCATTAATTAAGCTGTCAATTTATGGACGATATATAAAACTAGCTTTAGCTTGCGACTTCGTACGCACAAAATTAGAAAAAAAATCTAGTAATAAATAAAGTTTCTCAGGGATAAAGTAATAAAAATAGTAGAAAATAGCCGTTATAAAGCAACTTTTATAGCTTTACTAGCTTTCGCCCGCGACTCCGTCCTCGTGGAATTAATAAAAACAAAAGTGAGTAGCCCATGTGTTCTTCGAGACTATCCTCTACATCTATACCAAATTTCATCAAAATTCGTCCAGCCGTTTAGGCTACAAACTCTAACAAACATCCATCCATCCATCTAAACTTTCGCATTTATAATATTAGTAAGAAGTAAGATAATGGCGTGTTTTTTTTGACCGACTTCCCAAAAGAAGGAGGTACTCAATTCGTCTGTATATATTTTTTTTTATTTTTTTTTATTTTTTTTTATGTGTGTTACAGCAGAACTCCGTCCCTGGTAGACCGATTTTGAAAATTCTTTTTTTATCCGAGAGGTAGTGCTTGCAGGTGGGTCCCATTTTTTTGTTTGATTTTTGGAGTCAAAGACTACGGCGTAGTTAAATAGTTTAGCTCAAAATTGCGTGACGAAATTTGGTGTCTTTTTTGCTTTCTATGCTTACGTAGCCTAAACTATAAGACTTACACAAAAATTATGTATGGAAGAATTGTAGCCCTTTAAATTTGCTAAATAAAAGTCCGCGATAGCATATATCTATCTATTAAGGTTGTCGCACAATAACCACATTTTTCATTAAAATTTCGATCAAAATCTATACCCCACTTTCAACGCTATTACTCGTGTTCGGTATGAATCCTTTCAAAATAAATGTGTCCATCATCTAGAGAATTTAATGTAGATTATAAATACCCTTGGAACTATGTAATTCCGATCAATAGTTTAGGAGATATCATATATAGCAAATTACGAGTCGCAGAAAAAAATACCAACTTGTAACAAAGTTTGCTTTCTTGGCTTACGTAGCCTAAACTGTAAGACCTACATAAAAATGATGTATGAAAGAATTGTAGGTCATTCAATTAGCTGAATTAAAGTCTGCGATAGCATATATCTATCTATTAAGGTTGTCGCACAATAACCGTTGTTTCGAGAAAACCGTCAAATAAGTGTAATCGACTTTATTTAAAACGCTTTTATTCTTATTTGGTATGAATCCTTATCCTTATATATGTTTTCACGATAGAGTATTATATGTAGATCATAATTGCCTTTTACAGTATGTAATTCTGTGGAAGATTCTAGAAGTTATCAAAATATTAAAACTCACGGGCAACAGCGGCGCGCGGCCGCACCGAATTATGAGTGAATGATCGCAACGATGTATTAGTTCTTTACTTAATTTCTTAGATAATCGATTTAGATAACTCATTATTTGTTTGAAAGCTAGTGATTATCATACTGCGATGTCTAGATTCACTAAAAATCGAGAAATAAATAAACTTTTTAATAAAAAACAAAACCGACTTCCAAACAAAATACACTAAAAACAAAATCTTCTCAAAAAACAGTACACTAAAAAGTAACGAAATAATTACTTGAAAATAGTAAACCTCCCTTATTGTAGCTATTATGTCTATATTGTACAATTATTATTACTTTGAAGTCGGAGTCAGTCATTACTAAAAACGTTACTATACTTTCAATTGTCAATTGTTATGGTAAAAATGTAGAAAACCTTACGTAGAAATATCACTGCATATACCTCGGCTGACACCGACATCAAAGTAATAATAATTGTACAATATAGACATAACAGCTACAATAAGGGAGGTTTACTATTTTCAAGTAATTATTTCTTTACTTTTTAGTGTACTGTTTTTTTAGAAGATTTTGTTTTTAGTGTATTTTGTTTGGAAGTCGGTTTTGTTTTTTATTAAAAAGTTTATTTTTTTAAATCGGCCAGGCAGTTTTTACGTGAATCAAATACATAGAAAAATACAATTTTTATAACATTAGTTTAGATATAGATAGGTAACATTGGCTGTAAAGGGAATTGAGAATGCATATTTTACGGAAGTACGTACAAAGGAACGGATAAGTGCATTCCAGTATCCGAGAGTACGTGAAAATGGAATACGTGCTTCACAACCGAGGGAATGATTTTAAAAAATGTACGCAAAAATTTACCTGAAGTGAAGAAGAATTTACTTTGCTACGTGTACAAAAGAAATATAATAACAGTAAATATGTGTATGTATTTATTATGTTTATATTAGTGGATTCTTTACTATGCTAAATAAGCTTGTAGTATTTGCATTTTCGATAAAACTCTTTGATGTCGTACGATGTAGTTTCTGACGTCGCTGCAAAGAGATATTGAAAATTGTAGACACATTGCCCGGCGTCGCGCGCTGCCTATTTGTTATGAGACATTTTCTCAAAACCCACCTTTTTGCTGTGTCCATTTAAGCGTACAATCCATGTAGCAGAAGCGAAATTTGCAAATAAAATAACTATACTAAAAAAAATTACTAAAACTGAAAAATAAAATGATCACTGATCTTTGTAAACTGTAGACAAAAACCAGGAAAAATATACGATCGTCTGAGAGAGAATATTATTAATAAACGGGTAGCAAAATGAGAATATAATTGTCCATTAATTTTAACGTGAAACTTAGGTACAAAGCGAACAAGTTTTTTCTAAAATCGATTTTAAATTTCAATCAAAACAAATCTGAGATATTATATTGAAATATCATATTTGATGACAATGGGAAATTTATGTAATGGCCAATATTATCGAGGCAGACGGAATTTATAACTTTTTAGTGAATCCCAACATGTGGTTGAAATTGCTTTAGGATTTACGAAAACGACGAAACTAGTAGGGAAAAGGTCGTTTTATTAAAACTTATTTAAAAATAATTGTTGTACGTGGGAAATTATCTCAAATTCGAATTTTATGAACACAATTGAATTTCTGTGTTGACAAGAATTTTCTTCGAAAAATAAAAGACTCGTACTAACGATAGTTTTGGCAACGATCTAGCTTTTGATCTTAATTTAACAATATTAAAGGACATGCTCTCACGTGCGACGTTTTCTCTCAACCTATAGAAAACAAATCAACGAAAAATATTCGATATTCAAGAATGTAGAAAACTTTATGATCTGTCTGACCTTTTATGCTTGAGTCAATTTTATTCAATTGAAGACTTGTGTTATTGCTTTTTAAATCTTATCAGATAAAGACGAAATACGTCTCCTAAAACGATTTCACTAGTTTATTGTTGGTTTTAGTGTCCAAGCATCGTACGTCTGAGTTAAGAAGGCAACGGACTTTGAAATAATAATCTTCATTAATTTATTTGATTTTTTCAGGGTTTTAAACTAATTTTGTTTTTAATATAAATTCTACGCTGAATTTACTAAATTAAACAATATATTGTACAGAGACTTATCGACCATATGGACCAGGGGTGGCGAACTATTAGCATGCGTGTTGATCACAAAATCAATTATGCACTATGAAAAACGTATGAAGAAGGCAATTTATGAGGAGAGAACACGAAGTAATCACTATACTATCGAATGTAACCAATAATCAGAAATTCAAAATTATTTAATGTCACATCTATGACTGCATTCAACATTTCTTTATGTCACATTGTTACGAAAAGGTTCGCCACCCCTGCTATTAAATCGATATATTTCAGTCAATAATCGGCATTTATTCGACCGTGACCCCTATTAATTTGCGCAAACAAGGAATTCTTAAGAGGCATACCTCTCATTGTACCTTCCTAAAGCTCCTAATTTTTCACGAAGTATTTCAATTGAAAACCAAGTGTTTTAGAGTCTTAGTTTGTCATGGTTAATACTTATACATTTTTATTGTCATAACAAACAAGCACTTTTGAGCAATTTTTTACTAAATCATGATAATGATAAAATTTTAACCGACTTACGATCCTAAATAGTTAAAATTCAAATTAGATGCTATCTATAGGTACTTCATCATTTGAAATTATTTTGATATTTGATATTCTTGGGGTTGTTTCATGAAAATCTAAGTTTATCATTTTAATGATAACAAAAGTCGTCCTGCACGAATGTAATGAGATTAACTTAAATAGAAGGGCACGTGATAGTAATTACTTGCACCTGATACTCAATCAGATTCCATTTATTATAAATAGCAGGTGGAATCTTGCGTCACGTTCGATACTTAAGATTTCGCCCAGTCTGTCCCAACGTCTGGAAAGTTTAGTAATATATTCACATCACTACAATTAATAGCACTCATTTAAGCTACAGCTACATACAATTTATACATTTTGTATAATTACCAATGTTCACTAATTAAACGTTGAGTACTTATTGCTTTCAGTCAGTAGCGCTCATTACTCAAGTTGTTAACGGTAACTGGCATCAGTGAGCCCATGCAACATATGACTGGCCGTCGCAACTGTCTAACTGTACTGGCCAAGTGTGAACCGCGCATTGTGGATAATTTCAACAAAGTTGTGTATCGCATAAATGTATTATGTGGCTAAATTAAAGTGTGTAAACTAAATATTGTGATTAAATTGAAATACCGTAAATATTGTGATTAAATTGAAATACCGTAAATATTAATTGAAATATGGAATTATACTGAAATAAGGATTTAATTATATTATATTAATTTGAACTGTAAAAGTGTACATACAAAATACTCACATATTTTTTTGCATAATCTGGAACTTACGTTCTTTCTGTAATCTGTGATTGGTGATATCTGTCAATTTAGTGTTGTGTCAAATGAAATAAAATAGGATTATGGATAGACATGGATGTTTCTTTGATTATGATAAAAATGTTGAATTTGGCCAATGATTTACTGTCTCTAGGGGATAAGTAATTTACATTTATGTAATAGACGTTACATAAAGTAAATATACATAAAACTTTTGTATAAATTTGAAGAATTGACCTTAAGTTACGCTGTAAATTAGACAAGCGAAAAATGGATGTTGTCGGCAGTGAAATTGGGCAGAAAATGCGGGTAAATACAATAAAATCAGGTTTATTAAGATTTTATTACCATACATATCAATATAGTTTTTATATAAAACCAACTTTTGTGTCAATAAAATGTTAAGATTTGTCAAACATTCAAAGAACCGGTTCGTAATCTCACTATTCGGTGTTATATTGGTTTTATATTCTTTCAGTCTGCCATCAAAGCTAAACTTACGGAATTAGGATGTTATGTTGGTAAGTAGAAATTGTTTCATATTATAAACAGTTCAATTATACCTAGGTTCAAGACCCATACTAATAGACAGTGATGAATTTGATCATACATAACCCTCTTGTGTGTTTTTATTTTCTTTCTTTGTAAAGGGTTATTTTTTAATTACTAGAAAAATATACAGCGTTATGTATTGCCAATAGTGATTTATGAAAAAAAAATTGATGTTAAAAAAAGTCCTATAAGAAACCTAATTTTTTGGTTGATGGCAATAATTCATGATTGCAATGAATAAGTGTGAGAATGCACGCTTCCTACTCACTGCCCACACACTTCATCCAGCTATGGCCTAGACATTTTCATTGATGCATATTGTCCTTGTTTTTACAGGATTTTTTTTTAATTTACTTAAAAGATATCATTGTTGAAAAAAAATTACACATTTAAATTCTTGTTAGTATTATACAATACCCATTTCTTTTTTCCTGGTAATTAAAAAGTTACCTTTTCTATACTAATATTATAAAGAGGAAAGATTTGTAATTTTGTATGTATTCAAATAACTCAAAAACTACTGGGCCGATATTTTTTAATTTCGTGCGGTCGAAGTCGCGAGCTATAGCTAGTATGTTTATGTTACAAATAATAATTCCAATTATTACTTAACTAAATAATGCAATACCTTTGTAATGTTACTTAAAAAATCAATTTTGCTGTCCAGATGATGAGCTGCCAGACTATGTGATGGTGATGGTGGCCAACAAACGAACCCGAGCTCAAATGGATGAAGATCTCCAGCTGTTCCTAGGGGACAATACGGAGCTCTTTGTAAACTGGTTGCATCAGGTGCTTAAGAAATTGCAGGAGGTACAGGTTACAGCCCCACTGAGTAAGTATAAAAATTAAACAACAATTTTTTAATTTTACGCCTAAAAACTATTTTTGCATTATATTTCCCCTTTTAATAAGAAAGTGTTCATTGGTAAATTTAAAAAAGATTTTGAATAGCCATAACCACATGTTAATTCAAAATTATTGTAAAATGAAATTGTTTAAAACATTATAGTAATTTTATACAAATGTATAAAGAACTACTTGTAACATAAACTGATAGTAAATGTTATCTTTTATAGAATAAAGTTAAATAGTTTTTGCTTTGCTTTTATTTCAGAAGCAGCCGAAACCGAGAAGGTTAAGGAAAGATCTAAATCTAAGGAGAAGAAGCCCAAGGAGAAGAAAGATAAGGAAAAAATAAAAAAGAGTGATGCAGGTAAAAAAACAAAAAAGAAGGAGAAGGAAAAAATGCACAAAAAAAAGGAAGATAAGAAAGGGCATAAAGAAAAAAAAAAGAATAAACATAATGAAAGTATCCGGCCAAACATACCACCGATGCTCATGAATATGGAAAAAGATTCAGAACCATCAATCACAGATGTGTTTGCCGGACAGATATTAAAAAACCATGGAATAACATTAGATCATAAACAGGATATAACACAAATTGATGCAATTTTACTTAAAGAAAAGAAACCAATTTTACCTATAATAGATCCAGCATCAATACCATCACAATCAGAAGCTACGCCAGCTGAGGCTGATAAGAAGGCCAGAGAAGAGCAAATAAAAGAAGTACATGACATTGAAGCTAAAATAAGCGGCTTGAAGAAGAAACTAGCAGACCAATTGGATACAATGTCTGAAGATGACGACTTCCTCAATATTAGAACTGAAGCGGAAGAACTTTTGAATGATTTTGCTGAAGATGTATATCAGGCAAGTGTTACATAAACGGCTGAGACCATGGTGTTGCATCAAATTGATGGCTAGATCTATCTTCCAGTAAGAATACTGAAAGAGATAGCCTTATCCAGCGTATATTAGTATTAAACTGGTAAATATTCTTACAGGAAATTTCACAATCAGCACCAGTAGCCACTCCGCCTCTCGATTCTCGAAAGTCTCCGATATCACACACCCCTGCACCAATAATTCACACTCCAAAAGACCTACCTAAAGACCTCCCAAAAGACATACCCAAAAAGATATCCAAGGAATTATCAAAAGATTTGCTCAAAAAAACACCAAAAGAACCTGTTGATATTCTTCCCCATATCGAACTAAACCTGCCCAAAAGACCCATTAGAGAGAGACTTGGAGTTCGTGGGACAACTAAGGAGTCAGCGGAAAACAAAGAAAAGGACAAAAATAAGGCAAAAATGCTCACAAGTCCTGAAAGGTTGTTGTTAATTACAAACTCATTTAAGGTAGTAAGAGAGAATATGCAGCTTATGTTGGTTTTTTGTTTGTTAACATGTATAATTTTTGCATATAAAATGTTTCACTGAAATAACCCGAGTTTCAGATTAACGCCTGAGAGACAGCCTGATATGAAACCGGAACAAGCTGCGAAGAAGTATTCGGGTGGTACTCCTGAACGACCTTGGAGAAGTTCTGTTTCAGATGCATCTTCAGTAGAAAAACCTGACCAGAATAAAAGACCGATTTCAAAGTATGTTCAATTCATACTAAGTGTAAACAAACACTTTGTTATATAGGATGTCAGCAATCACTGCATAATATTGGATAATTCTTTTTTTTAAAAAAAACCCCAAAACTATGGACACGGTATAGGCTGTATGATTTCACGCTATTTAATTTAATTAATCAGTAAATGGAAAAAATCGTCATGCGCGAAAGGGACAAAAACTACAAGGAAAATTGCTATGGTAATGATAATTGTTAGTCAATGGCAAAAGCCTGCAGCTCATTTAAGCATTTGTATTTTAATATTTGCGGAATGTAATCAATAATGTAAAGTTTGTAGCCGCACATGAACAAGTATTTCCTTATATTTGCTGAAAAATAAATCTTTATTAATATGAGGCCCAACTTTAGTCCCTTTTCTTTCCTACCCTTTTTCTTATAAGAGAAGGATGGGAAAGAAAAGTGGATTTGATGGTGGAGGAGACGTATAGGAAGGGGATATATCCTCTTCATGTGCATCTCCTCCGTCGATTAAGGGAAGGCAACGCATCTGCTATTGCGAATGTCTATGGGCAGCGGTCGCTTCGCCATTTTGCCGGATTCAGGTGGCCACTTGCTCGTTTGCCACCTTATGATATTAAAAAAAATGTTTTTTGTTGTTTTATGTAAATGTAGAGTATCTGTGCTGGAGCAGCGCAGTGCGCGCGCGAGTTGCGCGAGCGTGGTGCGCGTGCGGCCGCGCCCCCGCGTCTGCGCGCCCGCCAACAACCTGCTCATGAAAGCAGTCGCCGATGCGCATAAAAGCTTGCTAAACGTAAGTCATTGGCTTTTCAGCTTATTAAAAACTGGACCATCAATATATATGTACCAACTAAAAAGCTCGGGGTCTACCATAAGCTGGGGGTGACTAGGCTATAGTAGGCTATGAGACCAGTGTTGACCATAGTCAACACTAGGGTGTTGACTATGGTCAACACTGGTCCACTGCGGGTAGACTTTACATATATTTTAAAATTTCTTCGCAGATATGTACAGACAACACAAAGTTTTTTTTACTGTTAGAATGTCGGGTAAATGTACATACATATGAAATTCCCGAGATACCCAAGATCTATAGATTACATGTCAAGTGCTAAACCCCTGAACCACCACTGTTCAGAAAAAGTTGATAATTGGACACAAGATCATACAATTAAAAGAGTTGCTTTCTACTTTTGAGAAGATTTCTTGAAAGAATATATTGAAATACTGGCATAAAATTAAATACTTAACTGATGAAAAATAAAATCTATTTTATTTGAAACAAATCAAATATTGAATATTCATGTTTTAAATGATTTTTCTAAAGGCACCACCGAAGATAGAGCCACAACAGAGGAAATTACAGCGCGCGTTAGTCCTGCCAATGAGACGCTGCATTGACAATCAGAAGATTGTCATCCAAGTGCCCAGAGACGTGCAGACTGACGCCAACACTACTGACTTGGAAAACAATGGAGAGAATAAAAAAAAGTTAGTTTACATTTAAACACTATTATTTAGTTTTTAATAAATTTTCTTTTATGTACAAACCTTACTCTCATTCATTCACTTTAACACAAGTAATAATTAATTTAAAAACATAATAAACTAATCAAATGATACTTCTCTTAAGTCTTGTAGCAAATTAATCATTTCAGGTCATTAAATAACATAGTGAAAAGAGAAGATGAGAAAATTATCACGCCAGTTAATATAACTAAAGTAATCAATAACACGGACTATGTCCCGGATAGGACGGCCAGTAAGAGAGATGACACACTCATCATAGAAACAAAGTGAGTAATTAAATGAATTTGTTTTTTTTTTTTTATAAAATATTAGTAGATTTTTGTTAATTTACTAATATTTCCTTTAGCCATTCCAACTAAGCTCTAGGCTTGTGCTAGGATATGGTTCATAATAGTCGAATGCCAGGATTCGAACCCTCTACCGCAAGATCGGTAGTCCATACCCCAAACCATTAGGCTATTGGCGCTTTATCCGGTTGGTAGGACCATTAACTTGTAAATGTTTATTTTTAATTTATCGATTGTTTAGGTATTTCTAAACTATAATCGACCAATTCAAAGGAATGTATATCGCTTAGCTTAGCTAGATTTTACCCTCTTACACTTTAAATGCAATATTTGCGTTCTTTTTGTTTTTCAGGAATAAACAGAAGTCGAATTCAAAAAAGCATAGAAATACTCAATTTATTGTAACAATGGATGGTTTCCAGCCAAACACATTCCTTGCAAAGAAGCTCATGATGGAGGGACTACTGGATGAGGATGATGAGCTCGCTAAAACACCACTGTCTAAACCTGCAAAAAGTGTATTAATCACTAAGGAAACTGAAGAAGCCAAAGAAAAAGAAAATAATGAGACAGTTCAGGAAGACGGAAACAAAGAAGATTCAATAATTAAACAAGAGTCACCAAAAGCAAATGAAAATTCAACAAGAAAACTAAGTGATTCAAGTGATATACACAAGAAAGAAACAAGTGATGTAGAAATGAAAGTATTAAGTGATAAATGTGATAATCAAAAGAAAAGATTAAGTGATGCCAGTGAGGATAGTTACACACAAGTTATAATAAAAACGGAACCACAAGAGACGGGAGAAAAAAGAAAAAGTGTAGATGGAAGTGTTAGTGATGACAATTCTGAAAAAATGTTGACACCACCTATAAAGAAAAGAAAAGCCTCGCCTATTGTTTTTAATATAGATAAGAAAGAGAAAGAGAAAGAAACAGAAAAGGCGAGGGAGCGGACGCAGAGTGCGAGCAGTGATGGTCATGTGACCATCACCACCTCGGCTAATTCTCATAAGTTTGATTCTCTACCACCCTGTAAGTGATACTTCAACAAATATTTTTTTTGTTATTAGAAAGTGGCTGCCGGAGAATTCCAAATTCACATAAACTAAGAACATATTTCTTATTAGAGTTCTTAGTAGAGTTGAACATTAATATTTGCTACTATGGACGTAGATTTTGTTTCTTTCTTGATAACAATTTTATCCAAATAACCTAAATTAAATAGCATGAAATTATATAAGAGTATGACTTTTCATTAATAAAAGAATGATTCAAAAACATGCTGTAATTGCTGACATCCTACATAACAAAGAAGTGTTTTATTATATTAGTATAGATGGAAGCTAGTCTATTAAAAGTTTATTTTTAATTTTAGTATTTAAATGTTGTTTCCAGTGAGTGTGGCAGAACGTAAGTTAGTGTGGTGCCGCGCGTTCCCATTGTGTCGATACGGTGCCGCGTGCGCGTTCGCACACCCGCGATGCAAGTTCGGTGCGGGCTGCACGCGCCGCGGCTGCCTGTACTCGCACGCCCCGCCCTTGTCGCCGCCAGCCATCGGTTAGTTGTACATTGACGCGTCACTATGTTATACAGTCAACGTTCTCTTATAAAGCGGCAATGGATTTGATACATAGATTACCTCGCTTGTGTCGGTTGTCCCTGTTATACATTGACGCGTCACTATGTTATACAGTCAACGTTCTCTTATAAAGCGGCAATGGATTTGATACATAGATTACCTCGCTTGTGTCGGTTGTCTCTGTTATACATTGACGCGTTAGTATGTTGGTGATTTAAGAGTTCGTTCGTAAAGCGGTAATGGATTTAATAGTTTTTTTATGACGTCATTTAAATATATTTTTTATTATGTGTTTGATTTTTAATTGTAAATAATGGATTTATAGATTATTTCCAAAATTCTTAACAATATTTGTATAGTGAAAATTGTAAGAAAATCTAATCTTCTTAGTTTAATATAAATGCGAATGTTTAGATGGATGGATGGAATGTTTGTTAGAATATTTCCAGAACAGCTTAACGGACCTCGATGAGATTTGACACAAATGTAGAACATAGTCTGGAACATAGGTATAGGTAACTTGAAAGTTAGTTAGCTAGTGTTAATATAAATATGTTTTTTTTATAGCGTCTCACGTAGTACCCGCAGCGAACTATAAAACAATCTCATCAGTGGGTGCGACCAGTATTTGTAAATACTACCCTAGTTGTGTGAACCCCAGCTGCCACTTCAGCCACCCGAAGCCGTGCCGCTACGGCAAAGCTTGCGGCAACAAGCTGGAGTGCAACTTCTACCACAACGACGCGCCCGCCGCCAAATGGAAGTACGCGTAGTATGGAGTATTAAAATATACACAATATTGTGCAATTATAAATGTTTTTAATTTATAATATGTTGTTTTATTCTAACCTGTTTTTGTGTCGAGAGGGGGGGGGGACCCGAAAGATACCCTACTTTTTGGGGGAAAGACTATGTGAGATTTCACACACACTCCCACACAGTTTTAACTGTGCTTTTTGACTGTTCAGTCAAAACTGAGAATTTAACGTCTATAGCGGGCTTTAGGCTATACATAACTCGAATAATGTCAGTGATTGCATTTAAATATAAATATTTTTCATTCTTCAGAACTAACATGAAGAATGAAAAAAATTAAGAACCAAAACTTCTACGCTGTGGGTCTTGAATTCTGGTCTGAATCTGAGCCATTTCATTTCAGTACAACTAGAATTATCCATCACAATAAAAATGGTAGGTAATTGATCATTACTTTAACAAGGAAATCTATGCCCGAAATATAAACCCACGCTAGTTGAGACCAATTGTATGTAACCTTTGACCGAAAATTTAAATTGCTTCTAGTAATGTTAAATTTAAAATTAAAAGTGAAAAAAAATGTGTGAAATGTATTTCGACGCCCCCCGCGAATAATCCCGTAATCGTAAAAGCGTAAATGTTCAGGAAAAATAAAAAACCATTTTTCTTTAATAACTGCATTAAACAACAAGTATCAGAGACTTTATATCGCATATGATAGCTAATTTTTTCAGCTATCTGGTTATTTCAACAAAATTTAAGTAGTTCCAAGGGCTTATTTTTAGTTTAACTGGATGCATTTTACTATATTAGTGTAGGTGAAGCTCTGGTCAATAATGTCACTTACGATATTGTTCGTGTAAATTTATATTTTCAAAACAGCGACAGTAAAATCGTGTTGCGCTGTTAACCGTGTAAGGAGCCACTCGATAATGAATGTAGCTAGAAATCGTTTTCTTAATAAAATCCCGAATAAGTCTGTATAACTACTATGCTTACACTTACTTAAATAAGATTTACCCGAATAATATCGTAACAATGTTTATTGTCAAATCATATTGATATTTTTTTACTTAAAGATCTAAAACCATATTGTTCACTTAAAATACATTTTAAAGATTTTTTATGGAATATACGCGTAGCTTTTTATATCTTCGAAAATAAAGATGGAAAAAATCTGAAAAAAATTCACATGGTGTATTTTAACTTCTAGATGCCGAAAAACGCATAACATGAAAAACCCCGTAATAGGTCATTACCGGATTATTCGCGGGGGGCGTCGATTTGTAAAATTATATTTGAATTGTAATATTGTATATTTGTATAACTAACTATCATAAATAAATAAAATAAAATAAAATGTTTGCAAATCTTTTTTTTCTAAGCTTTATTTGCAATCGGTCTTCAAAACTTTAGGCAAAAGTGATGAACGAAGAATGCAAAACTACTGCATATTATCATACTGATATTATAAATTCGAAAGTTTAGATGGATGGATGGATGTTTGTTAGAGTTTGTAGCCTAAACGGCTGAACGGATTTCGATGAAATTTGGTATAGATGTAGAGGATAGTCTGGAGGAACACATAGGCTATTCATTTTTTTTTAATTCCACGCGGACTTTATATTGCCTAAACTGGTAAAAAGTAAGCCACAAGTCCTACATCTAGTCTTAATCAGGTACGATAACTTCTATAGGTGAAATTCACATTCATTAACTGATTCCAATACTTAATTACCATACCTTTAACCGTAAAATCTTTAATTATTAAGTTTAAAATAAATTTCTAATACTTGGCAATAATATCGGGCAAAGATGGTTATGAACTAACAATGCACCTTGCAGAATCTAAATTTAACATCACCCATTAGATGAATGCTGAGCTATATTAGTTTAGGGCATTTGAAATCGTACAGTTGCAGTTTACTAATCAAATATTGAAGTGTTTAAATTTCGCGTATGATTTTTTTGCTGTCTCTACGCTAGCAGTTCTATTGGAGATGCTTAATACAATAAATTGATAACTACTGTACCCGTGAGTACCCTATCATCCTGTCATTTGCATGCTCTCCATACAAGCGGGAGTCACTTCTATTTGTCAACCGCCAAATAGTAAAGTGGACTTCGAAATTTCGCTCTGCTTTTGTTAAATTCGGTGAGTAGTAACATTATTTGCCTGTTTTAATTAAACTAGCTTGTTTATATTCAGTTTTAGCTCACATTTTGCCATATATAAGTAGAAATTTTGTACTTAATCAGGTGATTTAACTATAGGATTCCTGTACGTACATTTTTCGAGCTTTCTCAAAAACAACAATTATTGTTGCTCGAATTTGTTATTACCGTGTTTCATCTAATAAATCAAAGAATAGTTTGACATTTAATTGGTTTGTTAACGGATATACATTATGTTATTATTCCCAGACATCTTGGAAATCT
Organism: Papilio protenor; assembly: GCA_029286645.1. Taxonomy (NCBI): domain Eukaryota; kingdom Metazoa; phylum Arthropoda; class Insecta; order Lepidoptera; family Papilionidae; genus Papilio; species Papilio protenor. Next base: position 3,969,755 of record JAGSMZ010000043.1, read on the forward strand.
TTACGTGGATAATAATAGTTATGATGTTATACTCAATTCGACATTTGAATTTTATTATTAACATAAACAGTATGCATTTGGTATCCACAATTTGTCAATAAAATATTTTGTTATTCAAGAATTTGTCTTTACTTTTCGACAGGAATTCTTTCCCTCGTTTCACTGTAATTTTAGTAATATTCGAGGGTCGTTTCTTATGTTATTAATATAATAAGGCGCATTGACCTTATTACAAAAGCGTTGAATTTTATTTTTAGACCACAAGGGCAACTTAATACGTTTAGTCTCTGTTTAAGTTAACCAGTCGATCGTCCGTGCAAAAACAAAAGGCCATTTTTACAACAACTGGCAACAATGAGATAACTTTTGTATTACAGCATTGACATTATTGGTGGTAACTGTTTTATTATAAAATGAATCATACTTCATACTAATATTATAAATGTGTAAGTTTAGATGGATGGATGGATGTATGGATGGATGGATGAATGGATGTTTGTTAGAGTTTGTAGCCTAAACGGCTGAACGGATCTCGAAGAAATTTGGTACAGACATAGAGGATACTCTGGAAAAACACATAGGTTACTCACTTTTGATTTTTTAATTCCACGCGGATGAAGTCGCGGGCGAAAGCTAGTTTTTCATAAAAATTAGCGTACGCACTCAGGGACAATTAATTTTTAGTAAGGGTAGTGTGTAGAATTACAATGTCTCTGTGTTCGTCTGTTATAGCTATCGCATATGCATTCAAGTTAGAGAAGTATTAATTGCAATCACTATTACAAGAGTTTAATACGACCTTTGGTATTTAATTAAACCTACCTGGCCGATGGCCATAAGTGATATACGCTGTCTACAAACGAGAAATCTTATATTTCCTAATTTGACTTTTAAGATAAATTAGCAGAGATAAAATGTATCACTTGAAATTTTAAGTAATACAAAACGTAAATACGTAACTTGAAGTTGTTGCTGTCTAAAAGAAAGGGGGGTTTAATATTTTTGTAAATTCCATTATGACCTCCACATGGGCGTCGATGACCTCCGTGTTCCCGCCGCTTGTTTGTCCCCTTGTAAAAAAAAACGAAAAAAATATTTTAGTATTACCTAAAGACATTTTAATTTTATTTATCTATGAAGATATAAAATAGGTTCGTGACTATGTAAACTGAAACGCAAACTAGCGTGTATTAAGATCTAAGTTGCAATTAAGTAATGCCAAATAACTTGTATTGATCTCAACTGTTTGTTGTGCGTAAGCAATAGCGTAACAAGAGGCAAAATTAAGTTGTCGGTCATTAATTTGCTAATTGTTCTTTATGATTAAATTATGTTCAATGCCAACACATATTCTTGTTTAGAGTAAATAGGTAATAAAATATAATTACGATAAAAATATGATTATTGTACATTTTCATTTATTTCCGTATTTTCTGCAATCAATTTCTAAAAAAAATTGTATATACAATTCTTTTATTTAGTATTTATGAGTTTGGAAATAAATTAACAACATAAATATAGATTTATTAATAGCTATAATGCTAAAATCTTGTTTATATGACATTTAATACAAGAAAAAAGCAATGAAAATGTTCACCTATAGTAGTTATATAGATTAAAATTATATAATACTAGCTTTCGCCCGCAACTCCGTCCGCGTGGAATTAAAAAAAACAAAAGTGAGTAGCCTATGTGTTCTTCCAGATTATCGTCTAAATCTATGCCAAATTTCATCGAATTCCGTTCAGCCGTTTAGGCTACAAACTCTAACAAACATCCATCCATCCATCTAAACTTTCACATTTATAATATTAGTATGAAGTATGATAGCAGGGTGCAACTGCCCCATCTACACTTAACATTGAATGCAAATATAATTGAAAACCAGCGCGGCCTTCTGTGACTAGCTGGAGACCGCATCAGCTGAGCCTTCTCCTTTTGGACCGATTTTTTTTTTAATTCATTAATATGGTTTGTAAATTTTGTTTTTTTGTGATTTTTTTGGTCAATAAATAGTGTTTTATTTTATTTATTTATTTTTAATAGAAGAATTTCGTTTAAACAGCGTTTCAAATCTATTGAGGAAACATATTAAATTATTTACGGAAAATAAGCCAAATTTTAAAACTAGACTAGACAATGAATAGTTTATTTGAATAATCTTCATACATTTCAAATCTTGATATCAATACGCAAACCAATAACCGGTGAAATAAAAATTAATTAAAATGAATATTCATTGCAGTATTTGTGTATTGAATGGTATGGAATTTATGAGTACCGCGCCTTAGACTATGTTTTTATTAATTAACAAGTAATAAATTTAACGTTCGGCCTACGACGTAAAGTCTAGGTCGTGCCTAATTTTAGATTTAATAATGAATTAGATTTAGACCATGTAAGTAACAAGGCTGTACTGTGAGATTCTACAGCCGTAAAACTTCTATAAAAATGTATTCTTATCTCTGTATTTTATACTATACTACTATATACAATAATGGAAACCAACAGTAACAGATTCATAAAACAATCATACTTTATACTAATATTATAAATGCGAAAGTTTAGATGGATGGATGGATGTTTGTTAGAGTTTGTAGTCTAAACGGCTGAACGGATGACGATGATACTTTGTATAGATGTAGAGGATAGTTTGGAAGAACATATAGGCTACTCACTTTTTTTTTAATTCCACGCGGACGGAGTCGCGGGCCAAAGCTAGTTTTAAAATAAAATAATAAAAAGTCGTTGTATCTCTTTATTTTTCATTATCCTACCTGGTGGTAAATGTCGATCAAAACCCACGCGCAATTTACAATGGAAAACACTGGTAAAACCACATAGAGTCCAGGACTTGTCTTCTACGTCATTAGACCAAATAATAATTTTCCACATTTATTACCACTAAATAAAGATAGTTCTATTAACTATACGTAATTCTAAATAATAAGTGTTAATTTTACATTCCAAAATATTTTCACCAACTTCGCAACAAACAGATACGTTTTACATATTAAACTTCTAAGCCAATATTTGTTGACCTATATCAGAATGAGAATATGTGTCAAAAATTTTCCATTAAAAATTCCCGTCTACATTTATTTATGGTTTTATTGAGATTTCTAAATATAAAACTTAGATTGGTTTGGTAATTAAATGTTTTAGGTATTTACGTCGTTATAAACTATTGTTAAAATAATGCATAAAACGAGTTTCGCGATGCGCTCTTGACTTGACCGCTATTATGTATATCTAGCTGTGCCCGCTACTCCGTCCGCGCGGAATAAAAATTAACTTAGTAGTATATGTGTTCTTCCAGGCTATGTTCTATTTCTACATCTACGCCAAATTACAAATATATTCGTTTAGCCGTTCTGGAGACACGTAATAATAAACATTCATCCAACCAACTGAACTTTCTCATCTTATCTTAATTATACTATACTATACTATACTATTACTATAATATAAATGCGAAAGTTTAGATGGATGGATAGATGTTTGTTAGATGTTGTAGCCTAAACTGTTGCACGAATTCTGATGAAAGACATAGATGTAGAGCATAGTCTGGAAGAACACATAGGCTACTTACTTTGTTTTTTTAAATTCCACCCAGACCGAGTCGCGAGCGAATGCTAGTTTATAAATTAGTAAAATATAAGGTTAAGGTTTAAAGACTTTTATTCTCAAAAAGACATGTACAGTCACTTACATGATAATATTGCATTTATAATACATTTCTTGTCGCCGATATTCATTATTAACTATATATAAATTTAAGATATGAAGATTAGTCTGGTATAGACTGAAGACTCCTGAGTAAAATCCTGTTAAAAAGAATGTAGCAAAATGCAAAATGTATACTTGAATATCAATAAGAAAAATATCTAAAGATAGCGGTGCAGTAACTACAACAAAATATGTGAATGTAGGGCTTAGACACGCACTTGTCTGTACAGGTCTACAGTTGGCAACTGGTATAAGGAAGTCGCAGACAAATGTCAAGGTCTTATTATTCTTGACCTACGGATACCATTCTTAGTTGTTTATACCAATTTACTCAACCGTTGAATAACGTTCACGGAGTATTTACAAGCTTTCTAATTAACACCAACATGTAAATACATAAAGCTTCTGTTACCAAGGTCATTGCGTTCTATCGTAAATATAAAAAGCATATACAAAGCTTAAATATTGTAGATAACATTAATCTACATTTTATTGCTGTTTTATTGCCTTTATTCAAGATCATGCCGTCTTTTTATTGCAGTAATTTAAATTTTTCTATGTGATATTCAAGTAGTTGGTTAATTAATATTACATTGAATACTAGACAGAGATGAGAACGTTGTGCGTAAGTTTGATTGCAATCTTACTAATATTTTAAATGCGAAAGTTTCGATGGATGGATGTTTGTTAGAGTTTGTAGTCTAAACTGCCGAACGGAACTCGATGGGCATAGATGTGGAAATATTCTGGAAGAACACATAGGCTACTTACTATTGTTTTTTTTTAATTTCAACTGCACGGAGTCACGAGCAAAATCAAATGAGTAATAAAGCTGGATTTTGCAGTTTTTTCTATCATTTTATTTAAGTTTTATTTAGGTATTTTATTCGATTACTCGTTATCAGCTATTTCAACGGTCAAATTACATGTATAAGAACATTATTATCTCATTTCTTTTCCAAGAGAGTGAAACGGATACCAATATTGTTGTTATACACTTACTACCACAATGGAGACTCGCCGCAAAACCAACAATTCCATTGTAGAGCTTAATACTTTATTTTTATTATAATAATCACGACATTCTGAACAATAACAATAAAATACCTTTAAAGTGCGCGCAATTATACGACCGGTATGGTATTTTATAAAAATAATCTCAATCCATACTAATATAATAAAGCGTAAACACACACTACTTTGTGGCGTAAGATGTCAGCAATCTCAGCATATTTTTGAATATTTTTTTCTTTAATAAAAAGCCCTACACTTACTTCATGCTTTAGGCTATATATTTTCACGCTTTTAAACTTAGAGGGTAAATAAATTGGATAAAAACCCTAATGTGGGAAAGGGACCATAGGCTACAAGCGGCCAACATTAAGGAAGTAAGATTACCAAGGTTTGTCATCAAGTCATGTCATTTTGACATTTGCAATTGCTAATTTGACAAATGTAAACAATAAAATAAAACATAAAGTCATGCGGATGAAGCCGCGCGGGAACAGCTAGTTGAGTATATTTCTATGTTATTAAAGAATTTTGATTCTTTGTTCTTGTTATTGTGGAATCGCTATTTTAATGTTATTTTAATTTTCTCATGACTAGGTTTTGGTAATTCAAAATTTTAAAAATTTAAAACAGACAATTTCACTGTTGTAATATCTATGTAAATTCACTATATATAGTAATCAGTAATAGTATAGGTTACCTCATTACATAAAAAAATAAACATTGTATACTAATACAAGGACAATGTGTTAATAAGTAAGTTAATAGTCTAATAACTTTCACTGAACTACTTGCTTTAGATTGTACAATTGTTAAATGTTTTAAGACAAAATTTTCAAAAAAAAAAGTATCCCGAAAAGTGGGAAAGTACGTTTTTAAGTTACCATTTTATTTCAGGATCAAAAAGAGCGATAACATCTTATCAATTTATTGACGGATGTATCTGATATGTTACATACTTGGGACTTCCCATTTGACGGACATATAATGTTCCACCAAGACCTTGAGGACGAAGTTTGTGTTAGTCTATAAATATCTTAATAAAGTTCACATGGATGTATGGTATGTTACCATACAACGTCACCAAAGATGAAGAGATGTGGTGAAATCTAGAATAGAGATAGATTACTGTCCCAGACAACCAGCTCCCTAGACAAAGTAACAATCCATTATCGCTAACGCTGATCAATAGTCAAAAATCCAGACATTTTAACTCTTTTGAAAAGTCACTTGTTTATTCCTAAACATGTTTTGTCGATTCTACTAGCGATATCGTATCAAAAGTCACTTTGTCTAATAGAGCTGTATGAAATCAGTATCGCTCTTTCAATTCCAATCAAACGCAGGTGACGCAGAGGAAGTTACAGGTGACGTCTAATGGACATAAGTCTACGTAAAAAACAACAGACTGCGTTGATTTTCGCTTATAAATGCGGAAGTGTTCAATAAGTGGGTCACATCTGAATCGTAAATAAGCTCTAAGCCGTACCTAGAACATACTGACTAAATTAAAACCAGGATAAGATTTAAATACTTTTTTATCGGCAACGTAGAACCCGGCTTACTAGAGATCCGTTTAAATTATTTTATATTCACAATGCGGATACTTTGATGATTTCAACTTTATATCTTGGTGACATAGTAATACAACTATGCTATGTCTCTAATGTTTATTTATATCTGTTATGTCCTATTGAATTAAGAAGAACTAGTCCTAATTAAGAAGTTTTCTTTTAAATGAACCAGCAACCAGCAAAATAAATGAGATCCTTTTCTCGGCAGTCATACGGCGTCAAAACATCCCTAAAAATTAACAAAATTTTTAAAAATCGTAAACTTTTTCAAAAGAAAAGAAACCATAAATAAAAGACAATCTATAGATAATTGAGCTTTAAGAGATTTGAATAATATATTGTTTTTGATTATATTAAAGTCATATAATATTCTGTAATGAAGCTTTAAAGGGTTAGAAAGACACAGTAAACAAAATTACGCATGTCGCTCAATAGTTCCGCGTTAAAAAGTGTTAAAACTGTACAGTTGTTACCAAGTCGTTACATATAGCCGTCTAATCATTTCACAGCCGGATGGGCACGCAGACTTGACGTAGCCTTGCCTCCGACATCATTGTTAGTCAATACGCGTACGGAGATACAGGTACACTCAACAACAAATGCAATAAAAACCTTTCATCATTACCAGCCTACCCTTTTCCTCACAGAGCATGTACTCTTCCATACATCTCTATCAGTCCTCATATTTGAATTCACTAATTAAATTGTAATAGACACAGACTATACTTGTAACGAAAATTATTCGTAACAATAATTATACTTCGATACTCAGTCTACCAATTCCCGCCAGGAATGACGCGCTTGTCCTTAATCTTTCTGACTGACATTGACAGATGTCATCGGGATGGGACGTGTATGCCAATGATATAGTGTTGCGTCGCTATTCCGTTACGCTTTCGATTTCTTCTTAACAGTAACTACTCTTTGCAGTGATACTTATTTAAATGCATAATGTAGGTGTTGACTGTACACTTAAGGTTAAACTGGACAAATGAGACGTAATCGTTTTCCTTCAAAAATGCGTAATGCTACGTCACTAATATTACGAAAGGTAACATTGAAATGTTTTACTGCATTGGTCACTTATGTGATGTAAGGTCATCCGTAGTCTGGTTGGATTTAGTTTTACACACACAATATTATTAAACATAGATATCTTTTTTTTTAACTCTATTTTGTTTTTAAAAATTTCAATCTTTTAATACATGAAATATACAAAGTACATTAACATACATGTTTAATTCATAACAAAAAAGCCTTCTAAAACAAAATATTACATACATTTTTATCAAATTCAGTAATTTTATTTATAATAGATAATAATCTAGATCGTTTTATTACAAGCTAACTTACATTGAAATTAATTCGTCTTTGATGATGATGTTTTTGTAGTTTCAAAATAAGAACTTTATTATATTTTCCGTTCTATTGTTTATATTTTTAAAGTGTAATATTTTCATATCCAAGGTTTAATTTTACGCCATTGCATATCCAATAACATTAGAATAACCGTATAATACTTGGACGTATCAAAACAGTACAGTAATACTAGAATAGCGCATGGACCCTAAGTAACCCTCAGACATTAAGAGTCTCCAACTTTCGCGGTCTCGTACCATCGACACGGTCAAATAATAAGACGTCATTATAGAAAACAGTTTCCTACATAAAAACAGATTGACAGCAGAATCTAGATACAGCTGATTGCTTTGAGAATATTAATGATATTGCAACGTATGAATAGTTTGAGTCCATCGATACATATAACATAATTATAGAGTTTGTATGTAACATTGACAAAAAATACCAAAATTTAGAATACATTATAAATTTGCATTGCTGATAACGAATACCAACTAAAAATTTTTTGTCAGTCTGTCTGTTCCCGCGTTTGTTCAGGCTAATGCTGGAAAAGCTGGACCTATTTTTATGGGACTTTGACGGGAAAGAAGTTGATATATGCGGGAATATTGTAGGCTACTTTTTTAATCCTGCGCTGACGAAGTCGCGGGTGACGCTAGTTTATTAATATTGTCAATCAAAAAAAATACCCGTTTGTATAATGTCATAAACTGGCTACTTAACTACACACATTTAATTGTGATAATATATGCAGCGTTAGTTCAGGAATTTTAAGATACTAGAAGTAAAGGGGTAAAGATAATAAAAGGAAAATTGATAATTTTTTAAGGTTATGAAGGCGGTCACGTGATCTTAATAAACTATTATTAAACCTGTCCAATAACACCAGGGCAATAAGTTACATATGCTTTTTCTAACTTTATAGAGGAGGGAATATAAAATGAACACTAGTGCCACTAGAGAAAGTTGTCAAATCAATGTATCGATCAGGGTATTTTTTTTACGTATGTTTTTACCACAGACTGATATTAATTTGCAGAAAGGTTAAGCAAAAGTATTACACCAGCTACACACGTGCACTGAACGCAAATTAAGGTTAATGAGCATTTTAAGTAGCCAATGTCGTTACAATTCGAGACTAAAGCATTTACAATACATGTGACACATGCGTTGGGTATTGTATTAACAAGCATCGACCATGGACATCTGAGTGCTTGCAATAGACAACAATGTTAGAATTGACTATTACAAAAGAATATCTTTAACTTAATATAGACAGTTTATAATCTTACAATGATGGAAAACTGAAATTTCCCAATAGAAAACAGTTTACTGCACCTTATGTTTTGATCATAAGTTGAAAAAACATTTGATCGAGACGATTTTTCCGAATAAGGACAATTTTATATCACCAGTGAAAGATTAATTTTAAACATAACTTACTAGCATTCGCCCGCGACTCCTTCCGCGCGGAATTTAGAAAAAAAAAAGAAATTAGGTAGCCTATGCGTTCTTTTAGACTATCCTCTACATCCATGCCAAATTTCATCGAGATCCGTTCAGCCGTTTAGGCTACAAACTCTAACAAACATCCATCCATCCATCTAAACTTTCGCATTTATAATATTAGATAGAATAGATAGAATTTCAGATTTAAACTTTTTTATGGTAGTAAAATTAATTTGATTATTTTCACTTTGGCATTGCAATTTCGGGTTCAGCTCATGCAAAAAAATGTATATAACTAACAAAAATATCTTCGACTTCTGATTGGCATAAAATCCAGGAACTGATAGTTGCGAGTGTTATTATACAATTACATTCCATTAGCAGCGTTCAGAATGACCTTGGTCGGATGGTGATCCAATCAAATCCGACAAAAAGTAGCCCATTTGATTACCACGTGAAATTATTAAGGAACCTCGACAACAAAGGTCCGGTTCTTTAACACGGAATGAAACTCCACATAAACAACTAATTAGTCACAGAACGATATAAATAATTGGTCATTAATTTGATAACAGTTAAGCCTGATGGGAAACGCGGAAGAGTACATAAAACGTTTATATGTTTATTATATAAAAACAGACAAATTTAACAGCTAACAAGTTATTAGGCACTACAAGGTTGGTCTTTGTTATAATAAACATGCAATGGTAGGGTAATCTGTGCATTAATAAATTAATATAACAAAAATAAATTAATTCAAATACATTCTAAAAAGGAACGTAAGTACGATATGATAAACGAACGTAATCGAATTAAAAACCGAACAATCTCTTCTAAAATCAGCCTACAGATTACAATTCCTGTAACACATTAAACATTTTCTAAGTACAATAATTCAAACCGACAAAGTTCTACAGAAACCAAAGCTATCATTACAAAGCTTGTCGCGACACTCGATTGATTGAATTAAACCTATATTTACATTGACTCGATGTCCGACAACCCCTTGACCGCGTTAATGCGAGATTTATTACCTGAAACACCTTATTAAGAAGAATATAGGTTTAGACAAAGAAAAGGTACACTCTCGACTTAAGTCAGAAGTCGCAGACTAGCATGATATTTTTTTTTAAATGAATCCGTTCATTTGTTTATTACTCCCGACAACTTATGATGCCATGAACCCCTTATTTCTTTAATAATAAAAAAATCCGAAGGTTTTTAGAAACTATTAGATCGGTTGTTATGGAGTATGTACTGTTTGAGAAGAAGAAAGTAAGCCTTGAATCTGTCTCTTTATATCATACTAATATTATCAATGCGAAAGTTTGGATGGATGGATGGATGTTTGTTAGAGTTTGTAGCCTAAACGGCTGAACGGATTTCAATGAAATTTGGTATGGGTACAGAGGATAGTCTGGAAGAACACATAGGCTACTCACTTTTGTTTTTTTTAATTCCACGCGAACAGAGTCGCGGGCGAAAGCTAGTAAAAAACATATTACGAACATACAGGAATTTTAAATTAATAAACATTTACTCATTATTTAGTGTTAAATAAAAGTTTAGAACATTGACTTATTGATTGAATATTTTATTAGGTACGTACAAATTTAAGTTACTAGTAGAAAAACATAGTTAATATTAAAATTGTACATTGTCATTTTATTTTTTATGTAACATAAAAGTTACTAAATAAATACAATCAAGGCAAATTATCTGAATTTGTCATATATTTGAATACATGTAAAAGTAGTGTATATTTCACCTGTCACTTACTACTGTAATGTAAATGACAGAAATAACATGTCAAGATTTAATTCAAGTATTCTTTTTATTTATGGTTTAACAAATTAGTCTGACCCGGTGGGCATTAATAAATCAGTAGCGGCCACTAATGTCACAACTTGCCAGACTGTATTTGTCTTGTGATCAATTTTCTTTGCCTAAGACGGTTTCATATATATTTGACAGTGCTATTTCGCAGTTGCGCTAACAATGCCACCCTCGCCGTGCCAGATAAGTTCGCCGAACTATAAGTTTAGGTGTAAATTAGATAGAAATATCACTTGTCAAAGTTTAATTCGAGTGCAACTGTTATACTCGTATACCTTATTGTCATTATGAATGATGCATTACTCTGATTAGCAATTTACAATTTAACATTGTCAGCCGAATGTCCTTTTATTATGTGACCTTACAAAACATGACAAATGAATTTCAACTTTCCGTGTTAGGAAAAAGTTTCAATTTCGAATGCAATCCTTTCGTATCCGGTCGCTAAAAGTAAATCTTATCGGCTGATCCTTTATGGTGACAATGACATACTTCCTTAGGAACTTGACTCATGTTTGGCAGGTCAATGTTAACTATACCACGGTAATTGGCGTCTGAATATTATTTATAGGATTTTTTTTCATTTTCAACAAGTCTTTTTATTATTTTACGTATCATTTTAATGTGTATTTTACCGAAATAATCATTTTTTAATTTATTTTCTTAACTGTTCGATTGTGAACAAAACGATTAATTCTCGATTTGATGTGTCAAATCAAAATGTAATTGGAGTAAGATATTGTTTCAAAGAGCGTCGATGGCTCAGTAGAGCGTCGGTGGCTCAGGGGTTTTAGCACTTGACTTGTAATCTACAGGTCTTGGGTTAGAATCCCGCCATATACCAAAGCGATGTTCGATTTTTCGAATTTTCATAATTTACCCGACGTTCTTACGGTGAAGCCTGCATATATCGGCGAAGAAATTCAAAGACATGTGTGAAGTCAACCAACCCGCAGTGGGCCAGCGTGGTTGACTATGGCCTAGTCACCCCTAACTTAGGGTAGGCTCAGAGCCCCTCGGTGGGGACGTATAGCGAGCTGGTGATGATGATGATGATGATTGTTTCAATAACGCGTTTAAAAATCTCTCTCTAAAAAAAGCACAGTACTGATTTTTGTGATTCAAAGACTACTTTTGCTCAGTAGGACATTATTTTTTTGTTTATTAAATAGGAAGTTATAAATATAAAATGAAACAAATACTTTAAAATGCTCTTATTATAGTAACATAGCAGATAAGATCTCACCGGTCTATGTTATAGTCGACTTACCAGTGTTAAATTAACTTTATTACTTATTAAATCTATTTTTAATTTTTTGAATACCGAATGATTGTGACCTTCTAAGCGCAGTGCCAAAAATAAACCTTTATGATATGATTGTAAATAGTTATTACTAGCTGTTGCTCGCGACTTCGAACGCGTGAAATTAAAAAATAATAAAAAATAGCCTATGTTACTCACTGATAACGTAGCTTTTTAATGGTGAAAGAATTTTTAAAATCGGCCCAGTAGTTTTTGAGTTATTTCAATACATACAAAAACACAAATCTTTCCTCTTAATAATATTAGTATAGATTATAATTTGTTAATCGTTTTATATGTTAAATGTATATTATAAGTGGAAAATACAGACACGCATAGAAACAACGTGTCATGTCATACATTATATTTTAAAACGTATAAGAATATACAATTTCGTATTTACAAAATTCGTAAGCGCGTGGGGGAGCTGTAAATCATGAACGTGTGTTTTTGAAACTACAACCAATCACAACATAAGGTTGGAATTTGGTATCCAATCATAATGATTTAGAATTAGATAGTATAGTACAATTATAATTATCAATTAATTGAAATTTTAAATTGTTTATTTTAATTTTAAGGTGTTATTTATGATTAGTTAAAAGTAGTTAAGTTACTTTCCTCGAAGAAAGAATATGTTAAGCTATCTCTCGCCAGCGCCTCCGTCCGCATGGAAAAATTAGTAGCCTATGTATTCTTCCATCTATCCTTTACATCTATGCCAAATTTCATCGAAATCCGTTTATTAGTTTAGGCTACAAACTCTAACAAACATCCATGCATCCATCTACTCGTAAACTTTCGCATAATACTAGTAAGAAGTAAGATTAAAGGCAAAAGTAACGTGAGTAATATTTATAAGCGTAGACATCCGACTACTCGCTGACCGTTTGCCCTCTTACAAACCAAAAAGGAACAAAAATGTAGATACCTGTGTAGGTAGGTGTAATTAATTATACGTAGATTTTACACATATTTTTCGTTGCATTTTTTTATATCATAAGGTAGCAAACGAGCAAGCGGCCACCTGAATCCGTCGAAATGGCGAAACGACCGCTACCGATAGACATTGTAATAGCAGTTGCGTTGCCTACCCTTAATCGAATAGTAAAAATAAGACGTATATTTTTAAATGCTATTAATGACTTTATTTCTATGACCTGCAGCATCCTATATTAAAAAGAGACTGTATATTATGTTACTTATAATGTGTATAATTCGGGTCGAGGTAAATTGCAATGTTTGTACATTGAACAGTTTTATTGGTTTCCGTTCTCACAAAAACTCCCCCGCTTTTGTTGCCCAATTTTTATAGCTGCTTTTTATAAAGTGTTTACATATCTCGTCGTGGATAGTATAAAATGCATTTTGTCGTTTTATAATAGTACGTAGGAAATATTACATTATTTAGATTATTATGTTGTTACACTTAGAATAGGTTGTTGCTAATATTGACTAGCGAGTTCCTTACTTGCAACATTTATGACTTATTTTGTACTGATGTTCTCGTGCGGCTTTATCCACATGGAATTATATTATAAAAACTTTATTATTTGTTTATGTTTGTCAAATTATCAATTGCAAATGTTAAAAAGACATGACATGAAGACAAACCATGGCAACCTTGCTTCCTTGATGTTGGCAGCTTGTAATTTATGGTCCCTTACCCACATAGTGGTTTTTCCAATTTATTTATCCCCTAAGTTAACAGCGTGAAAATATATAGTCTAAAGCGTGTCTTAAGTGTAGGGCTCTCTATTAAAGTAACAATTATTAAAAAAAATGCTGTGATTTCTGACATCCTACGCGACAAAGTAGTGTGTGTTTACGCTATATTACATTAAGTATAGATTTAGTTACAATTATAACTTTTGTTGTAAGTTTTCTGATGATTAATATTTCCTATTTCAATTATTTAAGGCAATATTTCAACTATTTTAACTATAATAAACACTTGTAGTACAGTAATTAATTTCTGCGCTCAATGACAGACAATAACCGTTCAAGGTTAAAAAAAAACTAGAATATAGCCTGATATTGATACAAATCAGGAAGTCTATGTTGATTACATGCTTAGCTCAGTGTATTTATATATGTATATACTAGAGGCGTCTGAATGTTTATTTAAATAAATACAACCAGTTTTGCATAGGATTTTAACATAGTTATTAAAATATTATTCTTTTGTGAATATGTAAATCTCAATTATATTTGTATTGAACCACAAAGCACTGTTTCCGTATATATGGTTATACTAGCTATCGCCCGCTACACCGTCCGCGCGGAATTAAAAAAAAACTTATAATATTAAGTAGCCTATGTGTGGCAAATTTCATTGAGATACGTTCAGCCGTTTAGGCTACAAACTCTAACAAACATCCATCTATCTATCCAATCTTTTGCATTTATAATATTAGTAAGATAATAAAACAATAGACTAACTGGTAAGGATCCCCCTTAGACAAAGTAACATTCGATTATCGCTATCGCTGATCGAAAAGTCAAAAATGTATGGAACTGACAATAACATTCGATAAGTCACGTGCTTGTCACGTATTCATTCCTAAACGTTTTGACACATTTTGTCGATTCTACTAGCGATGTCGAAAGTCTCTTTGTCTAGGGGGCTGCCCCTCCCCCCCCCTGAAAGCACATAAAGTTATCGAACTTAAGATAAATGAAGGGTATGATAAATAGCTGTCATACATAGCTAGGATATATAGTACTCGTGCTAATTACTAGAATATATTTACACAAATTAATTTCCAATAAACTACATATTTAAAGTAAGAACTTAATTAACATTTTAAGTAATTGTTAAAAGGAGCGTTTGTACATTCTTACATTTGCAAAAGCTGATATGGATGTTAGTGTTAATTAATTTACACTATAAATAATATTATAATTTAGTAAACGAGCATATATGGTAAATTCACATTTAAAGATGCCTTCGATACCCATATCATAAGGAGATATACATGATCTCTGCTCGTATGTCCTAATCAATCATGTATTTCCTATTTCTTACTTAGTAATTATTCTTTAATTAGTTTGTGTGCGCCAATTTCTGATACTACATAAATCTTTGATTTGATCCAAATCCGAAATTAGGTAAATAGGGGAACGTCAAATTCAAACTAATGTCTCCATACAATATGAATGTTTGTATGGACGAATGGATGGATGTTTGTTAGTGCGCATCTCCAAAACCACCTAACGGAGCTTAATAAAATTTGGAATTGCCGGACGTCATCTAGCAAATGTATATATTTTTAACTTTTTTAGTTATTTTGTGAAAATTGTTGTATAAAGTGAAATTTTTATTTTTGAGTGTTTTCGCGATTTGAGCAGAAGACATGTCAGATCAGCGCTGAGACTTCATTCTGGCCACTATCCAACAGCGAGTTTTGGATATCTAATGAGGAAAACCTTGTCGCCTAATTGGGAGATTTGCAGGAAGCCAGAAGATATCCAACACTTGCTGTTGGAATATGAGTGAAAGAGAAGGGAGCGCGAGCTGGTTTTTCAGGAGTCGAAGCTCTCAATTATTTTCTCAATTCTGGTGAACATACTACCGACGCGGCTGTACAATTATGACAGCTCATTTCCTAAATACAAAGAGTAGCACTATGGAATTGGCATATCTTTTTAAAGATAAAAATCCCCCCCTCCATTTTAAATAATAATACAGATAAAAAAACAAGTGTTTTACCAAAAAAAATTTGGTATTCACGTATTTTTGTGTAAATTGTACTTTATCTAAAGTTAAGGGATGGTAATGTACTTCGGTGTAATTTATTACGTAAGTAGTTTTATTTATTTCGACTAGGTAGCGCACCCACTTCACTTAACCAACTTAAGTTGTGAGAAAACCGTGACAAAGGTGGTATGAATGAACTTTTCAAATTAGTATCGTTCTCTCGCTCTATTCTTTTGTTGTTAATGTGAACGAAAGAGATGGATAATAGTGCTTTTCAGTATGAAAGAAGCGCTTGTTTTCGTATTCACAAAGAGGGCCTGAAGAGGGCGAAGAAATTAGCACGACACGTGTTATTTGTGTCTAATGTTTAATTCAAAGAAATCTTGCTTCTTATACAGTCGTTTGGTAGAATTTCCATTTGTTATCGTCAATTGTATTTTTTATTAAATTTATTATTATTTTTTTTTTTTTTTTTTATAAAGTGGCAAACGAGCAAGCAGCCACCTAAATCCGCCAACATGGCGAAGCGACCGCTGCCCATAGACATCCGCAATTGCAGATGCGTTGCCTACCCTAAATCGACGGAGGAGGAGACGCACATAAAGAGGATATTTCCCCTTCCCATACGTCTCCTCCACCGTCAAATCCACTTTCCCATCCAATCCTTTCCTAATAAGAAGAGGGTGGAACGGAAAAGAGACTAATATTGAGCCTCCGGCACCACACTCATCAGACGAAACGCCGAATTGCTCCCACTTGACGCTTGTCTTCTGTGTGGTCGTGGTATTACACCGGGCGAGCCGACCCATTCGTGCGAAGATGTTAAAGCGGGCTCTACCACTGTAAAATTATAAGACTCTATGTATAATATTTTTTATATAAAATAATAAATGCAGAAGATCTCCAACTTAAACTTATAAAAACCCAATCAGCAATTTTATTTTTCAAAAATAAAACTCGACTTAAAATATTTTGATGTCAAGGTAGGTTTTTGACTTCATTCACGGCGTCGTACACTAGGTTATTTCCTGTTAGTATTTTTAGCACCATGTGCTTGCATTTAGTTTTTGATGTTAAGTATAAATAAAAGCCAATTTATATTTATATTTCTTATCGAAACCACTAGACTTATTTATGTGAAACTTTAGTATGATGTAGTGAGGATGATAGAGAACGTCTGAACCCTACGTAAATAAAAAGAAAACATTTTAACTTTTCACACTATGTTGACGTTTACAAATAAATATATAAGCTAATAGCGAATTTTTAATGTTATATTATATTATAAATAGTGTTTATTAGTTAATTTATCGAAAGTAATTTAAATGGGAATTAACAAAACCTTAAAAAAACATGAAATAAAATAAATAAAACGCATTACTCTTTAGTATAAACTGCAGTATTGACATTATCGTTACTTGTATAATTATTTTTCGATCAGGCAGTTTTTTGTTCGATATAAAATGATGCGGTTTTTCCTATATAATTGAACGTTACATGTAAAATATAGAATAACTGGAAGTAGATTTGTTTTATGAGTCACAATGGAAGAAAACCTCGATTACAATATGACAAAAAATACGTAGGTTAGTATCTTAAAATCTATACTTCTATACTATTATAATAAAGCGTAAACACACACTTCTTTGTTGCCTAAGATGTCAACAATTACAGCATATTTTTGAATAATTCTTTTTTTAATAAAAAGCCCTACACTTACGTTATGCTTTAGGCTATATATTTTCACGCTATTAAACTTAGCGGGTAAATAAATTGGATAAAAACCCTAATGTGGGAAAGAGAACATAAGTTGCTGCAAACATCAAGGAAGCAAGGTTGTCATAATGTCATGTCATTTTGACATTTGTAATTGATAATTTGACAGATATAATAATATATAATAAACAATAAAATAAAATTTTCATAATTTCATGCGGATGAAGTCGCACGGGAACAGCTAGTATCTTAATATTTTGGTTGTTTCCAATCAACAATTTTGAAACTATTCATATTTTTTCAATGACTTCGCAAACATATGTGATACAAACGACCGAAGCATCACTCTTAAACATATATATAAATATAATTTGCCCGACAAGAAAACTTTGGTAACCAGGTAAAGGGAAAAATGAACAGACTTCGTCAATCACCGTATATACGATAGGAAAGAAAAACTTCTAAATATAAACAAAAATATATTTTATAGGAAAATGGGTCAAATAAGTCATGTACATTTATAAGACTAAAGGCACTATGATCACAGATGGGTTTTATTTCAATTATTACGCTCAGAAATTGATTACGGCTCAAGTTAGATAACATTTAACAAGTTAATAAAACTTAAAAACGATCGTATATCGTACATATACACTTGAGGTGGACAGATAAGAACATTTTGCGTAGGGAATGAAGCTTTAAATGTCATAGCAATGAAGAAATTTAATGTGTTCGTTTATATTTCTTTTACTTAAGTTAACCATTAAAATACAACTATTTAACAGATAACGTCGCATTAAATTTTGAGCTTTTAGACGTTTACAGTACATTACTTAAATGTCAAAAGTAAGTACATTTTTATTTTACGCAAATGAACACAATTTTATACCTTAATATTTAATTTTCATACACTACGCGCCTATTTGAACTGAACTCTTTTAAAACTAATGATTAATAACGTTTTGGATAAGTTCGTAATTAGGTAATGTTAATTTTGGCATCTTTTGACCTCTCCCACATTATCTATATCTTACATCCAAGTATAGAATTAGATCTTCAAGTGTTAAGTCTTTGTAAAAGGTGACATGATCAAAAAGGAAGTGACGACTGAGATGACGGATGATAGAGTTATTTGGAGGACGAAAACCCGGTGCCCCGACCCTACGGGAATAGGATAAGGCAGGGGAGATGATGAAGTTTTAAGTCTATGGATCTCTTGAACAGACAAAATTAACCTAATACAAAATCTTTTGCTGTTGGATCCGTTAGTTTACATATAAAATTTTAGAATTGCACACATTGTAATGTACTTTGAAACATTACTAATCGCCCTTAGTAATTAAGATAAACATCTGCAATAATTTTTATAATTACTCGACGAATTAACAACCGTATAATTATCCTTTTAGTTAATTTAATTAATTCATGTGTAAATAATTGAGTAATTAAATTGTTTGCTTCCGAAACCCTTTACAATAATAGCATTATGCATATGTGTTTTCAAAGATCTGCCATTAACATAAAACACATTTTTAGTTTAAATACGTATGGATTATAAACATTATAATAAAGATTTTTATGTTATATGGAACCGGTGACATTGTTTTTTACAAAAAAGGGAGTAAATTCAAAAGGTAACATAAAAACAATTAGGATATATAAACTGTCCGCACGTGTTTACAAAAAATAATTTACAACTATGTCCGGATCTCACTCGCTTGCCGAAAAGGATAGTTATGTGAGACATTGTACTAAGAATATAACTATTAAAATTATATCAAAGCTAATTATGATTGACATCAATGTTTGACCTTGGGGTAATGTGCACAGGATCCGCGACTGACTGCCGGGTTCTTTGACCATTTGTCACAAACCCACCCGCTAATTACATGCATTGGAAAAATTGTATCACCCCACAATGTCTAAATTATTGTTATTAAACCGATATAAAACGCAGACTAAACGATTGCATTTTGCGAATATTAATTTAAACGCAGCTGCCTTTGTTATAAAACCGTTTGACCAAGATAATCTTTAACTAATATCTTACAAACGCACTTTATATATTCTAAACTTGCAATTCGGCTATGCATGAGCTAAGTTCACCTTTCACTCTGGAACAGGACCCCTCGGTGCGTTCAAAATCAAGTACAATATGCTTCAAGGCCAACAATAAAATAATATGTGCATAAAATACCAGTTATATTAAATCTTGTTATTATATTTGAAAATATTTTTAATTTCACATTTTGTTGGAAATCTCCAAGTATTTTGACATTTATTTATTCAGTAAATTCGAGATTTTTAAACATTGATTTTATGAAAGTCGTGTTGAACATGACCTTGCCCGAAAATAATCGAAGCTGCTCGTTTTTCTAGAACAATCTCAATCTCGATCGTCACAATGTTATTTACTAAACAGTGCATATGAATTATTATTCAATAAACGTTACGTAATAATCTTTTTCCTTCTCGTTGCATTTAAGCAAAAAGCTTCAAACAATCTTGAGCTTTAAGCCATATAAATAAGTTAATTTTTAAGGATAATATTTTTGAATGTAAATGGCGGGTTGTTCATTGTTACCGATTAACAATTTGCAAGTACTTAAAATTTACTTGTAACTCATACGCCTAATTTTATGGTTATTATACATTTATTTATATCATGCAATCGCTACGAGATACGTTAGATCGGAACGTGAATTCATTGTAAGCAAAACATGTTAAACATCTTTAGTAAAATAAGAACAAAAAAGGATCTTATTGCAAAAGACGTACTACTTATGCAAAGTTTGCATTAGGTATCTTTTATTTTTCAATGACTATTTAAATTCGATTTAATTTGGAACTAAAGCGATTAACAAAAGATTGGCTTACCTGTTGGAACCATCACTCGGAGTCATCCGACGTCTTGCCAGGCTTTGTGGAACAATAACGTTAAACATAAAACTTAAGGTTAAACGTTAAACTCTCCAAATAACCGAATTTCTAGCAGAATCTTGGCCTTTCTGTACATACCGTCCTCCGTCCTAACGATTGGCAATGCAGTCTATATCCAATTGAAGATGTCTATGGGTAGCGGTCACTTCGCTATTTCAGCGAATTCATGTTGCTGCTTGCTTGTTTGCCAACTTGTAATATAAAAAAAATGAAACATCACTTGCTTTACTTTTTTTCTCGCCTTGGAATCAAACCCAAGTACTCCGGGTTAATATTCATTCTGATATTGTAATTTGCCTACATGTATGTATGTATGTATGTTAAGGCGTCTACGGTAATTTTGTTCTTTAACACTGTTTACAAACACTCAAGGTGGTAGATAATACTAAGTAGGGTCACGTATTACCATTTTATTATGCAGGTCAGGTTAAAGGCTATTTTACAGAAAAAAGCGAATGCAACTCAACTCTTAAATGTTTTCATTAAGCAGCGTACGGTTAACATAATCTGATTTGATACAACTTCACATTTTATTCAAACTTTGAATTTTTTTTTTTACGTGATTGGTTATAATTTTTATGAAATAATTAACAAAAAAGTTAAATACGAAATAATAACAGTTCCTAGTTATTAACATTAGAGCGAATCATAAATGGAAAAACAATTGAACAATGTAATAGACAGAAAAAATGAATCAATATTTCTTACCAGCCAGTCACTTGACAAAAAATGAAAGGACTTGAATCCTGTAAAATCAATCTTTTATTTTCTGTTCGGAATTTGCTTTGGCTTTTCTATGTCTGTGGTAAAATGATAAACAAAATATTAGACTGCAAGCGAACTGGCCGAAAATAACCTATTAAAAGCCGGCTTAATTGACATTGTCCAAAATTCTTTTGCCTTTTTTATTATCTATGGTTTAATGTCAAACACAATACCCAAAATTGCAGTGTTAATTAAGATTCAATTGATAACTTCGGGAATAATATCAATAGTAGGTATATGTACAGTATTTGAACCCTATTGAAATTGCTTATTGAATTTTCTCTTTTCCTAAACGTTGGGCTCTTTATTGTCTATGTAAATCATCATTTTACAGTGAAAACCTACTGGCTGAAGAGAATATGCCTAAAAAAATAAATATAGGAGAGAATCGCGAGTAGACTGCGCTATTAGATGTGTCAAATGAAAGGAAGCAGGAGCGAGGGGGCGCATTGTTCCATACAGCTTTTATATAAACGAAGCGAGCCATTTCGCAATCATTCCAAGTTGGATTCTCGCCGCGTCCTATCGGGGGAGCGAGAGCCGCAACGGTTTCGCGCGCAAAAGTGACAGATCTTAAAGAATTGCGTAGTTTTATTTACTTATTTAATTTAATTAATATATTAAAAATAAATTTACGCATTCAATATGGCTGTTACAAGTGCTAGGAGCATTGTGAACATCAAAGAAAAACACTTCGAACCTGAAAATGCCAGGATCGATAAATATACGGTAACTATCTTTTTAATTTTTATAAAAACATCTCATACATACCCTTGATTGTTTAATATTTTAAGAACATTTAACACATTGAAAATTAAAATTCAACAACACCTTACATATATTATTTTTTACTAATATTATAAATGAGAAAGTTTAGATGAATGGATGTTATCTTGCTGAAATTTGTTATAGATATAGCCTGGAAGAACACAGGCTACTAATTAAGTTTTTTCTTTAATTCCGCATGAACGAAGTCGCGAGAGAGAGGTAGTAGTGAAATTTGGCACAGTTTAGAACATGGTCTGGAAGAATATATATGCTACTTACTAAGATTATTTAATCCCGTGCGGACGAAATCTCGAGCAAAGGCTTGTATTAAATAAATAATACGCATGAAACAAAGAAAATCGCTGAAACAATCCACCATGACATAATCAAAATCAAAACATAAAGTATGTCAATGAACATTGCCGGCCCACTTAACATGAACACGAAAACATGAATGAACTCAAAAATAACGTAGTCAGTAATTAAAGTTATAAATAGCTTTTGAATCTAATTTGAATTTTTAATGCGTAACATAAATTTATCTATTTTAAAACGAACTCCGTAAGAAGTGTTATTACTATTTTTATTTATAAGTGAAGGTGTTTTATAGTTAAAAGACATTTTAGTATATTTGATAAGAGAAAAGTGTGTTAATTTGTAGGTGGCGGAGATTTTTAATCGTTTTCTATCTACAGCATTGTTTCTTAATTTTGTTACTTACAACTAAAACTTTAATTGAACACAAATTACTTATAAATTCTAACAATCTTAATCTAATCTATACTAATTCATAGAGAAGTTGTTTTAAAAAGTTGTCGAATTTAGTCAGGTTGTATTTAAATTAATTACTTGGATAGTTACGGTCTGAATGTACCCTTCTATTCTGTCTGATATACGGAGGTCACGATTAACTGATATCTACGAGTTGCAATGATATCCGCGAATGAAATCACAGACATTTGTTACGAATAAACGATATATATATATATATATATATATATATATATATATATATATATATATGTATAAGTTACCACAGCCGGAATTCCTGTATAAATTTGTTGATATCGGTTTTTTCAACGAAGGGTTTGTTTTTCTCCACCCTCGTAAGGGAAAGTGGATTTCGTGGGGGATAGAATGCGTGGGTATGGGTAATCTTTCTGTGGGTCTGTGCGTTAGTGTCGTTCCCTCCTTGAAAGTTATTTTCAATCGGTTTAATACTAACAAAGATTAAATCCATATTTATTATAATATAACTTTAAATATCGATAACTTCTCACGTTATTTAATTTACTTCTCTCCTAAATCATTTTTTTAATCCTTGAATTATTTAAATTTACTTCTACGTCCAAATTTTAACATACAAGCAGGAAGGAATTGTACAGTTATGCTAATGAATGCATGCCAATTGAGACCTGAGATTGTAAACTTAAAGAATCTAAATTATAATTAAGTATAAACAAAACGTTAGAAAATAACGCTAACTATTCAAAAAATAAAAAAATAAAAAATCGTAAATCACATTTAACTTAAACTAACTATATTCTATTTAATATCATCCAAAATATAAGTTTCCATGTACTTCGGTGCATTTAAAAAAAAACAACTTAACTCGATCTCGTTGTAGCTTGTCGAAATTATTAATTTTTCTTGTTGTTTAATTGTAATTTAAAAGGCAATAACGTATACAACATGACTCATATTGACCATTCTTTTAGATTGTTCACTTGTAATGACAGTGTTTATTTACTATCTATATCAATTAAACAACTTTTACAAGAAATCCGTGTCACTGTTATCTTACAAAGATATTAAAACAATATAGTTTTTATTTTTTGTAGTCAAAATGCAATTCACTCGATAACCGCCACTTTACGTTCCAATTTTGGAAATTCACTTTATAACATTTTATAAATACATTATTTCGCATAATACTCGTATTTTCATAATATTTATGTAAAAATAGTAAAACAATCTTTTTAATTTCACTATTATTAGATTTTTCCTCTTTGCATTCAGTTGTTTTCTTTTTAGATCTTTTTTTTAATCAATACATTTGCTAACAACTATTCATATCGATGTTTCATTAACATTGGTTAGTATCTCAAAGGCCAATGTTCTGAACTAGGAAGGCAATGTGTAATTAACATTACTCTGTGTAGTGATGCAATGAGATGATGTAGCATCTAAAGAACACGTAATTATAATATGTTAGGGACAAAAATTTAATTATTGAACAAAAAAATATGTTAGTTGGTCCAATTACCTAACATAAACTAAACTACCAAAGTGTGTTGAAACTTTGGAAGTATATTCTAAACATTCTAGCAAAGGTTTTAATAAAAAAAGTTATGCAATATTATCTTCAGTATTAACACTTACTATATATTTTAATTTATTACATAATGCTGGCATAAATCAGATTTGGAGGTTTTAAAAATAAATAAAAATAAACAATTTATTTTATAATTACAGATTTTTTAATGCCAAAAGGCTGACTGCTTTAATTTATTAATATTTATACACTCCTGAGGCTATATTACCCAATTATATAATACCTTGTTAAATTCTGATACTAAACCTAAGTAGTACTTAATAGGGGAACAAATTACACAGTGTACAAATTATACACTTTAACGCATTTGTACCAGGCTTTTATTAAAATAACATTTGATATCTAGTATTATATTATATAAAACTAGCTGTTCGCGTGCGGATTCATCCGCGTGAAATTATAAAAACTTTATTTTATTGTTTACATTTGTCAAATTATCAATAGCAAATGTCAAAATGACATGACAAACCTTAGCAATCTTTCTTTCTTGATGTTGGCAGCAACTTATGGTCTCTTTCGCACATTAGGGTTTTTATCCAAAATATTTACCCCCAAAGTTTAATGGCGTGAAAATATATAGCCTAAAGCATGACGTAAGTGTAGGGCTTTTATAAAAAAAAGAATTATTCAAAAATATGGTGTAATGGCTGACATCTTAGGCAACAAAGAAGTGTGTGTTTACGCTTTATTATAATAGTATAGATATAAAAATGTTTTAAAAGCTAATAATTCGATTTTATACGATTACTAGTTGTCGCTCACGACTTCGTCCTCGCGGAGGTAGAAAAAATGGTCAAGTAGCTTATGTGTTCTTCCAGACTATGCTCTATATTTATGCCAAATTTCATGGAGAACCAACAAACATCTATCCAAACATACAAACTATCACATTTTTAATATTAGTAACATAGTAAGATTCCCATTCGGTGCCGCATTTTTATTTTCTACGTATACATTTTGACACCGGTCTACACGGCTTAAGGTGACAACGTATCTCAAATGCAACGCTGCTCATTTATATTATTACCATTGTATCAAAGAGATACCAATCGACCTTATCAAATGGCGATTATTTCAACTATGCCCACTTCCACACAATGACCTCGGCGTAGGCAATCGTGTTCGTGACTTAACATACGTCTAAATATTTTATATAGATAGCTATAATCTAGAATAGGCTTAGGAACTGTCAACCAAGATAAAAAAATGCTTTTAGGACGTTAAACAACATCAAATTGCAGATTTCGGGAAGATGATGTATTTGTGTTGCTGATAACGAAAATCGCATTTAATATTTTTTTTGTCTGTCTGTTTATTTGTCTGTCCGCAAGCTGCGTTTGTTCCGGATAATCTCCGAAACAGCTGGACCGATTTCAACGAGACTTTCACTGAAGGGTAGCTGACATGGATAGGCATATTATAGGCTACTTTTTTTTTAAAATCCGCGCTGTCAAAATGACGTAACGGGTGGTCCAAATTTGCGCTAACTAAGTTTGCGGGCGACAGCTCGTTGTAAACAAATAGCCGCTAAAACTTGTAATGTGCAGATTTTACTGACCACGTCTTACCAGTCACGGCCGACAGATAGCGCTTGTTTAATTTAACATAACATCGCCAATATGCGTATTAAAATTAATAATGAATCATGCGTAGCTCACCTCGAAACTTAAAATAGTTTACCGGTAGCTCAAGGAGGCAGTGAAAATTTATTTACTAAAACGCTAAGGGATTAGTCAAATCATCATTAAACACAGTGCGCCAGTTTTAAACGTAACTTCTTGACCTCTTAACGCGTAAAAAATGCAACCAATGGTAATGACATTAACACAGAAATTCTCAGGTGCACTGGACTGAAAAGGTCATAGAATAATTTAAGCCTAAAAATAATTTAAGGCAAGATAAAAGAAGCTGCGGTTACAAATTAGTTTCGCATTGTAACAAACATTATACTTGAACGCATACTAATATTTGCTCAATGATTTTGTAGAACAAATGTTAGTTATTATCTGCATGCAACTGTAATGCAGTTAAAGTGCGTGCATGTATTCAATAAGTATATTTACTACTATAAAGGAATATTCTCAAATACGCACTAGTTTCAATGAGTTGATATTCAATTCACATATATTAAACATAATTAAATTAGAGTACTACCACAGGCGTAAAGTGGAAGTAATTCCGCGTTTCGTCTGATGAGTGTGGTGCCGGAGGCCTAACTTTAGTCCTTTTCCCTTTCCACCCTTTTCTTAAGAGGAAAGGATGGGAAGGTAAAGTGGATTTGACGGTGGAGGAGATGCATAGGAAGGGGAAATGTCCTCTTTATGTGCGTCTCCTTCTCCGCCAATTAAGGGTAGGCAACGCATCTGCAATTGCGGATGTTTATGGGCAGCGGTCGCTTTCTATTTCGGTGGATTCAGGTGGCCGCTTGCTCGTTTACCACCTTATATTATAAAAAAAAAGACGCAGTAAAAAGATTAATAAACAAAACGACTAGAACATTATATCAATCAACAAAATATGTCTCTAACATACTACCAGTATGGGCTTAACCATTTCTGCTAATGGAAGTCTTTTAAAAATGACACTATAAAGATATACACAGGAAGGAAAACTTAATAACCCTAGTTTAGGACTAGTAAGGTAGTACAGGTTGCAAGTTTCCGCCCATTGTATTTTTAGTCTACTTTGTATTATAGCAAATCAAGTGAAATGCAAAAACACCGGAAGTTGTTCAGGATAACTTAGTTTCCGCATACTTAGTGCTGACATAGTGCACACGACAAAACTTGAAACTTTTACACGTATTACCCACGGCGTTTTTTGACCCGTTCAATGAAATTCAAATTCAAAATTCATTCGTTGTTATTTTTCTCGAAATAATTCGGGACTTTTTTAACGATACGTATCTCTTACTATCCTTGCGTATATAATAGAAAAAACAAGGATAAATAACAACCGGAAGATCAAATTATAATAAAGTTTTCATATACTATGTTACTATGCTAAATATTCGCACGGATCACCTGGTAACCTTACACACGAGAACATCTACTCACCTTGTCTCAACTTGTCCACAACATAGATAACAGTTTCTCATAATTCAAGTAAAGAACAATAGCTAACAAAACAATAATAACCAAACATAGAATTTTCCGTGTTAAAAAATATATAAACACGAGAGTAGTTATCACAGAGCAATTAAGCCCAGACGACGCGGCGAACAACCTTGTTAGCGTTCAATACCAAGGTCCATAGTTCGATAATCGCCTTTCACAAATTAATGTACGACTATCTATGCGATATCATTTTTGTAACAATGCAAATCAAATGAACTTGTCACATTATAAAATAAAGCGTTGAAACAAAGCTAATTTTGTCAATGTTATAATTTATTTTACAAGGATATATGAAACAAAAAAATATTGCCTCGTGCAAAATAACTATCATAGTAATATTATAAATGCGAAAGTTTAGATGGATGGCTGTTTGTTAGAGTTTGTAGCCTAAACGGCTGGAGTCGCGGGCGGAAGCTAGTATTTTATGTTTGTTTAAGCTTTTCTATCATATACTATCACATCAAAATTTACATGAGTACATTTAGTACATAGTAATCAAATTTAATTAACAATCAATATAACAATCATCTTACTATCTTACTTCTTACTAATCTTACTATACTACTTTACTAATTACTAATATTATAAATGCGAAAGTTTGGATGGATGGATGGATGGATGTTTGTTAGAGTTTGTAGCCTAAACGGCTGAACGAATCTGGATGAAATTTGGCATAGATCTAGAGAATAGTCTGGAAGAACGCATAGGCTACTTTTGTTTTTATTCATACCACGCGGACGGAGTTGCGAGCGGAAGCTAGTTTTAAATAAATTTGATATCTACGTATACAGCTAGTCAAATTACACTAGTAACATTTAAATGCGGTTAATCGGTGTACACTTATTGCATTGTTAACGACCCAAACAATGTTACAATCGTGACATAATTACGAAACCTTCACTTCCTGGATAATCGAATGTTAGTCTTGAGATATGAAAACAAACCACACTTCGACACCCACAGTTAACTAATGTTTTAGAGGCGTGTAAACCTGTAGTTAAGTAACGCCTTTTTTTAAAAACACGCCTACAAAATTCAAAATCATCACCGTAAAATATTACGATGCATTACAGCGTTAATCACTTAAGTAATTAAATAAAGCTACTGTTATTCTATTAAAAACCGTAAATTAAAAAGTTAGTAAATGGTAAATAGATTAATATTAGAGAATAGGCCCAATTTTAGTCCCTTTCCCATTCCACCTTTTTCCTATAAGGAAAGGATTGGATGAGAAAGTGGATTTGACAGTGGCGGAGATCTTTATATCCTCCTTATGTCCGTCGATTTAGGGTAGGCAACGCATCAAATAAAAGTTTTTGTATACTTAGTTCAAAATACAACGCTAAGTACAAATAAAAACATGCGATGTTTGGCATTTTGTAATGGGGAGGTGCTATTCCCTGCTTAATTTAAAAAGGTTTCTGCGCCTAACCTTTGGAACTAAATACATAAGGTTAGGGAAAATGTCAATTTCACAAGTAGCTAATATAACTTTATCGTTAGACTAGCTGTTCTCGTGCGGCTTCATCCGCATGAAATTATGAAAATTTTATTTTATTGTTTACATTTGTCAAATTATCAATAGCAAATGTCAAAATGGCATGTCATGACAAACCTTAGCAATCTTGCTTTCTTGATGTTGGCAGCAACTTATGGTCTCTTTTCCACATTAGGGTTTTTATCCAAAATATTTACCCCCTAAGTTTAATGGCGTGAAATATATAGCCTAAAGCGTGACGTAAGTGTAGGGCTTTTTATTAAAAAAGGAATTATTCAAAAATATGCCGTAATTAATGAGATCTTAGGCAACAAAGAAGTGTGTGTTTACGCTTTATTATAATAGTATAGATATACAGCCTTAAAGGTCGTTAAACTCAAAACAATGAAGATTGGAATTTAGTCCTCATCACATTCTCAAAATTTATAACGCCGATTAAAATTTGAATTTACCGAGTTAACCGGCATAACGTCCTTCACATTTCTGTGATAAAAATAAAATATTTTATAATGCGTTACTTCGAGTTTTTTTTTTCAGGAGCTTTTAATCGTCAAAATTATATAATCTACAAAATGAAACAACCGAAATAAATAAACAATATATTTAATTACACAGAATAAATTAAAATAAATGACTTGTTGAAAACAATAATCCTGTTTGGCCTGTTTATAACGGTAATATAATTTATTTGTTTTTATAATTTAGGAAAAAAATAACTTGTTGCGAAGTAAATTAAGATATTTAGGTAACCGTAACATTACGCTATTGTTGTCTTTAGAGTACTTATAATTAAACATCTTCGTTGTTATTTATGTGTAGCTGTAGGCTATTAACATACAACACATTTACTAGGTCTTTGCGATAGTCTATGACCCTAACTCTCAGGAAAAGATCTCATCGTAAATAGAGAATGTCGCGACATTATATGATATTGTGACTTATCCGACATAATTACTTCACGAGCCGTTGCTCGCGAATTCATCTGCGTGGAATTAAAAAAACAGGGTCGCTAAAATATAATATACGGAAGGCAAATTATTTTTGCTTTTAACTCAGCCTACATAACCTTCAATTCAAATAGGCATAACATCAAAGCAAGAGGGGAAGTTTTTTAAAACTAATTAACGTAAACTTTACTCAATGCTTTAAAGCTATAAAATCTAAACTTCTACATATTTTCAGTTATTTCCTCTCACTAAAAGGTATTTTTTTATGAAAACTGTTAAAATGCACGATTTCAAATATTCTATCACCATTAGAAAGCTACCTTATCGCTGAGTAACGTTGGCTGTAGTTTTAAATTTCGTGGATGAAGTCGCGAGAAACAACTTAGTCTAATATATTACGCAATACACGGCAATACTTCACGGTAATTCATCGGGGAATCTATAGGTGTTCCACCCGAAAAACTACAGTCGTTTGAACATTATATACGCATTGAGACGACCACGCGAAACAATAACCACGGACGCTTCTTGTAAATGTGAAAAAAATAGGTCTGTGGTACACTTTTTTTTTTAAAACTAATTAACGTAAACTTTACTCAATGCTTTAAAGCTATAAAATCTAAACTTCCACATATTTTCAGTTATTTCCTTCTACTAAAAGGTATTTTTTTATGAAAACTGTTAAAATGCACGATTTCAAATATTGTTTTTAAAGCCAAAGAAGTATAATAGTTTTTTGTTTCACTGGCGATCTGCCCCAACTTATACACCACACATCTATACTGTAATATTATAAAGATGAAAGATTTGTATTGATATAACTCAAAAACTACTGGACCGATTTCAAATATTCTATCACCATTAGAAAGCTACGTTATCGCTGAGTAACATTGGCTATAGTTTTAAAAATCGTGGATGAAGTCGCGAGAAACAACTTAGTCTAATATATTACGCAATACACGGCAATACTTCACGGTTATTCATCGGGGAATCTATAGGTGTTCCACCCGAAAAACTACAGTCGTTTGAACATTATATACGCATTGAGACGACCACGCGAAACAATAACCACGGACGCTTCTTGTAAATGTGAAAAAAATAGGTCTGTGGTACACGTTTTTTTTTTAAATTATATAAGGTGACAAACGAGCTAGCGGCCACCTGAATCCACTGAAATGGAAAGCGACCGCTGCCGATAAACATCCGCAATTGCAGATGCGTTGCCTACCCTTAATTGACGGAGGAGCAGACGCACATCTATTTGCTTTTTACTATTATCCCTTCGTGTACGCAACTCATTGCTACCTAATTGGTTATTTATAAGAGACAGAGTTTGTCTCGTTGCAAGGAACATTTTTTTCTATAAGTGGAACACCGCGAAGTTCCATAACTATCCATGTTGAATGAAAATTAAAAAAAATATATTTTAGTATTTTCCCACAAATTTAACCTAATTTACATTTTATTTTTACACAATAAATACAATCTAAAATGAACACAAACAGTAAAGTAAAAACAATGAAGAATGGAACAATAATGTGTAGAAAATTATTACCCATTTTTCTCTTTAGTCCCATTAATAATAACTCAAACAAGAAAGACTTATTTATCTCATAATTCTAAGCTACACAACGGGCGCTAAAAGAAAGAACCACTAGCTGAGGAAATAAATAATAACTACATGATAATAATAGGCTTTTCATATCCAACGCGGAATCTGTAGAATATAAACATTTTAATAAATATAATCATGTAAAAATTATGAACTCGTTAACATATAAATTATTTGAACAAACCAGTTGAATTGTAGAAATTCTTGACAGTGAAGGAAATGATATATTATTTAATTACACGTAATATATGTACTTGGTTTAAAGGCTATCATCATGTTATAATGATAATATAAATAACAACTTTGTATTCAGTGAGAGAATTCGTCCAGTACAGATTCTGTCTTGTAACTGCTAGTATATACCGTTCGTATGAAGCTTCCAAGAAAATCTGGCTACTGATTTGAAAGTTTGTCTAATATAATGTATTTCAAAAACTTCAATCTACATAAGTTGGGACTCCATGATAATGAAAAATAAAATCCTAAAGGCCATTTAGACCATTTAGTCCTGTTAAAGCAGCATTTAAGGGGCCCCGTACTATGACTTTCGTGACGATATGGTGTCACCAAGTTCATAATTTTGCCTTATATTTTGGAAGATTAACTTAAGAGTTGTTGGTGAAAACGGTCATCAAAGACCCCAAATGAGCCAGAACCTTGAGCTTTTACGTGTAACTATTTTAGTAAAAAAAACAGTACGGACAAAGCATAGTAATTGTGATTGAAAAACAACGTAAAAACGTGGAAACACGAAACAAAAACAAAGTTCAGTCATCTGAACGAACTCCATTAAGTTTCATCCCGGCCGCCAGCATGGCGAGATCGATACATACAGACGGCGCCACACAACTTGGTTATTTCCATTTTAGGTACTGATTTATTACGAAGGAAAACATCGTCAGGAAAATTACACGGCCGAGATATAAAAGAGGGTGAAAATCGGGACTGGGCACCATTTTATTATCAAGGTCAATATGCAGTGATTTTGTTACTAGGAAAAAAAAGTCTATCAAAAGAGTAGACTGAGGTGTTCTCGTATTTTAACCAGTTTTACAGAAACACAAAAAGATAACATGACTAATAAAGTGTTACAGTATTTCTGAACCACATAGATGTTAGACTTACAGACTTGACAAAAAATAAATAGAATGAGTAATAGTTAATTTTGATTAAAAAAACATTTATTCCACATATACCATAAACTAATCACTTTAAATGTACCACACACGTCTTATTAAACAACGCCGCCCCGAATTTCTTTGAATTCGTAATAAAATTAAATCGATAAGTAAATCGGAAGTAGGTTGCCTTAATTAATATATACACGAAAACATTATTATCCCGTTGGCTTTAATTTAATTAATGTGTCGCTCCTTGTACTACTTTTAACGCGATAGCTTTGTTACTAATTTTATTTAATGGTGTAAGAAAAATAAATAATAATATATTCAATTTATGTAATTCGTAATATAGGAGCGTCGGTGGCTCAGGGGTTGTAGCATTTAACTTGTAATCCACAGATCCTGGATTCGAATCCCGCCATGTACCAATGTGATTTTCGATTTTTCGAATACAAAATTTACCAGACGCACAGTGTTTCGCGTTGTATGGGGAGGTTAGCCATAATTATATATAAAGATTTTTTAACAAATTTCTCCAAATTTGTTAAAAAATTATTTAATTTGTTTTCACCAAAGTATGTATAAATTCAGGAAATAATAATCGAATTTATACAATTATTTAAGGAAACCTATTCGTAGTATAAAGACTTAGAAAAATTAAAGAATTACATCAAATAAATCGTAATTTAATCCAATTCTAATTTGTTTATAATCGTCATTTCAATGTCAACATAAAAACTAACGTCCGGTTATAATCCGGATATAATCCGTAACAGTATGCGTAAATCGTTTATTTATAATCCATGTTATCTATTAAATAAATAGCTTAATTATTCCCCGTAAATGGAAATCAATATGATTTGCATATGCCAACTATAGTAAAGCATTTGTAAATAAAGTTATAAATGTCACCGGTTGATCGTGAATGCCGCTCGTCTGTGATTTACCTAGGCACATCTTAAAGACTCGACAGATTGTATATTGGATGAATTCACAAAGTGACGTGATCGTTCACGATCGGTCGGTGACATAAATAAGATCACATGCGATATGCTACAAGTCTTGAATGCATTAAACCAGTTTATCTTCAATGCGATAACTTTGAAACACGACAAGAATTGATGTATTAATCGTGTTCTATGTCAAAACTCATTAATTGCGTTTCCGTGGAGTGCAGTTAAATGGAATATTATGTAATTCGTAATATAGGAGCGTCGGTGGCTCAGGGGTTGTAGCATTTGACTTGTAATCCACAGATCCTGGATTCGAATCCCGCCATATACCAATGTGATTTTCGATTTTTCGAATACATAATTTACCCGACGTTCTTACGGTGAAGGAAAACATCGTGATGCAACCTGCAAATATCGGCGAAGAAATTCAAAGATATGTGTGAAGTCAACCAACCCGCCGTGGTCCAGCGTGGTTGACTATGGCCTAGTCATACCCAAACTTATTGTAAGCTCCGAGTCCCTCAGTGGGGACATTTAATGAGCTGGTGATAAATGATGATGAGGCTGTAATTCGTCCGTGTGATACACTTCGGCCGCGACTTCACTTAACTTAGGTGGAGTCGTGGTCAAGCGCTGGTTTATTTATGTTAAAAAAAAAATTGGCACGCCGCGCAGTAGAGTGTTCTTACTCTTAACGTGCCATTAAAATTCAGATGTTATAATTTTTCATATTTCCATGTCTCAGATTTCTTTGTAGTTAAATTACAATTTAATTACTATGTCACGAGATAATAAACGCAAATGCTGAATTCGGTTCAACTAAATACATAATTATCATGTAATATCGTATTCAACACGAGATGTCAAGAGTTTATTAGTATGTATAAATTCAGGAAATAATAATCGAATTTATACAATTATTTAAGGAAACCTATTCGTAGTATAAAGACTTAGAAAAATTAAAGAATTACATCAAATAAATCGTAATTTAATCCAATTCTAATTTGTTTATAATCGTCATTTCAATGTCAACATAAAAACTAACGTCCGGTTATAATCCGGATATAATCCGTAACAGTATGCGTAAATCGTTTATTTATAATCCATGTTATCTATTAAATAAATAGCTTAATTATTCCCCGTAAATGGAAATCAATATGATTTGCATATGCCAACTATAGTAAAGCATTTGTAAATAAAGTTATAAATGTCACCGGTTGATCGTGAATGCCGCTCGTCTGTGATTTACCTAGGCACATCTTAAAGACTCGACAGATTGTATATTGGATGAATTCACAAAGTGACGTGATCGTTCACGATCGGTCGGTGACATAAATAAGATCACATGCGATATGCTACAAGTCTTGATTGCATTAAACCAGTTTATCTTCAATGTGATAACTTTGAAACACGACAAGAATTGATGTATTAATCGTGTTCTATGTCAAAACTCATTAATTGCGTTTCCGTGGAGTGCAGTTAAATGGAATATTATGTAATCCGGATTAGAATAGATGCAGAATGAAGTTTTAAGCATACATTTTCTTATTTCTGTAAATTTACCATTTTGTTTCGAATTCCACAAATGCGACGCGCAAAAGTTTTTTTGAATTTCGCCTGTGAAAATTTACTTATAAAACTTCAAGTGTCATCAAAAAAGGAACTGTGAAAAAATGCATTTAATTTGTGCAACTCCTCCTCCGTCAATTAAGGGTAGGCAACGCATCTGCAATTGCGGATGTCTATGGGCAGCAGTTGCTTTCTATTTCGGTGGATACAGGTGGCCGCTTGCTCGTTTGCCACCTTATATTATAAAAAAAAAGCAATCAAGATTCTTCTTAAATGCTTTAAAATTATTTTATTAATCATAATAATATTTTAAAATCAGATGTCATCAATTGTTTTACATTTTGACCACATAAAACTCTGTTCATAATGTAAACAGAACTGACCATCACAAAAAGTGAACAAGAATTCCTCAAACGGGTTTTGTTACTGTAAAATCTTACTTTTGTAACACTTAAGTCTGTCTCTGTTTTCCTTAAAATGAACGAGAGGAATAGAAACAGTTTTAATCTATATGTTTCGACAATCAAAGCTTATAGTTACAATCAAATGCAAATTATTTATAACATAACTAGCGTTCGCCCGCGACTCCGTCCGCGCGGAATTAAAAAAACAAATGCTAGTAGCCTATGTGTACTTCCAAACTATCCTCTACAACTATGCCAAATTTCATCGAAATCCGTTCAGCCGTTTAGGCTACAAACTCTAACAAACATCCATCCATCTAAACTTTCGCATTTATAATACTAGCTTTCGCCCGCGACTCCGTTCGCGTGAAATTAAAAAAACAAATGTAAGTAGCCTATGTGTTCTTCCAGGCTATCCTCTACATCTATACCAAATTTCATAGAAATTCGTTTAGCCGTTGAGGCTACAAACTCTAACAAACATCCATCCATCCATCTAAACTTTCGCATTTATAATATTGAACAAGAACAGCCGGAATGTCATAATCCAGCGAGCGTGTGCACTCGAGCGGCCGTTTTAATGTACAATTAAACGTGCTACTGAATTTATTTAACTTAATTTATTCCACGCGCTTATACTCCATAATTAACATATTAAGTTTATTAGTAGACAGTTTATATTTACATGGGTAGACAGAATTTATGATCAAACTTATTTTATAACTTATTAGAGTTATAATTTCAATTAAAGTAATGTATAGAAAAATAGTTATTCCAATTATAGTTATAGATATCCGCAAAAAAAACTAATTTTCAAATGCAATTTTGACACGTAACGAAAACCAGGAATAGAAGTTATTTTGAAAAATTGCTTAATACATTTCATGACGGTTGTTATCGATTACTTATCGACAATATTGTTAGCAGTTACATTGCTGTTGGATCAAAATGAACTTTAATTCGAATATTATTAAGATTAAAATTTGCACGTTGGTATATTTGCATTATTTCGGAGTAAAGTGAAAGGAATGCATGCTAAATGCATTAATCACGCTGTCAAATAATAATTATACTTTGAACGTATCAATATTTTAAGTTAATATGAAACATTCAAAATCACTACCTACACGGAAACCTACACTTTAGAACTGCTATTTTTTAAGAGTAATTATAAGTTACGGAATTAATAATTACATTTTTCATAGAGTAAACATATCCTTTAGAAAAACGCAAAATAATTCAGAACTTTGTTTACAAATAAAAAACTTAGTTTAATTAGAAGGACTAATGTTCTTTTAAAACTATATAAAAAAACAAATAATTTTCGCAATATTTTTTTACAAATAAATATAGCTGGGTTTAATACCAGGCTGTAGCAAATGTCTTTTTAATACAATCATATACCTTAACAATAAAGATTTGTAAACAGTGCAAGTAAATCTTTATTTAGGCCTATCTATAGTACAGACTAAGGTAACCAAGGCAACGTAACCGGAATTAAAGGAGACGGAAACAAATAAAATGCGTACCTGGAACAAAGCGAGGCTATGTCTATGAGTAGATAACATCACGAGTTACACACATCCGCGCTTGCTCCAGCTCATTGAGTCATAAATAATGTATCAATGAACCATATTATATTATAGACCTAATAACCCTTATAAGCAGGCAGATGTATAAATCATATCCCTACAATTAACTTAGACATGTAGTGACTAACACAGAACAAAAATTTTTTGCAGATAAACTAAGCCTTGAAATCACAGATCTTAAGCAACGTTATCATCAATAGAATTCTTGCCAAAATAATTATTTAAAAATGAAGACTTTTCCATGAGTAAGCGTAGATTCAACTTAACCTGCAACAGTAAACTTAACAGCATCGTCCTAACTTTGTAGCCATGAACCATGCAGCCGTACTGAAGATACCATCTAACAAACATCCATCCATCCGTTTGCATTTATACATACTAAAGCATTTTCAACCTTCAGATATTAGGTGATTCGCTGCTCGTTTTCTATAAAAAATGCTTAAAGTCTGTAATGAGCCTTAAACAATAACTAGGTATTTAGTGTGTACCATTCCTTATACAAGCGGTCTTAGGATAAGTCAGTCATTCAAGGCAACAAAACCGGACACAACTAGCGATATAACAAAGCCCACCTGAAACACGGCGAGGTTTAGCTAACATAGACAATTGTGATAATTATTACATCAGACCTTACTTTATTTCATATCGGAAATAAAGACTCATTTGTTTTATTATTTGCCTACCTTATTTAGAATATAATGAAAAAAAAACTTAAAACCATTTTCATTCGCATGTCATTTTTTTTTAAATATTAAAACTCCCGAATTATTAATTTGTCATTCATTAATTGCATGAATGATGTATAACAATAATTGTATAATTAAAGCAATAAATCTTAATTAATATTTATAAACGAGCTGTCGCCCGCAAACTTCGTTACCGCAAAAGACCACCCGTTACGCCATTTTGACAGCGCGGAATTAAAAAAAAAGTAGCCTATAATATGCCCGTCTATGTCAGCTACCCTTCAGTGGAAGTCCCGTCGAAATCAGCCCAGCCGTTTAGGAGATTACCCGGAACAAACGCGGCTTGCGGACAGACAGACAAAAATTTTTTAAATGCGATTTCAGTTATCAGCAACCTAAATACATCATCTTCCCGAAACCTGGAATTTTTCTTTTGATATTACAAACAAACACTCCAATTTTATTATATGCATAAATATAGATAAATAGAAGATAGATATAGATAGAATAATAGGCCAATTCCTTATAGCATTAAATTAAAATGTATAATATTTATTTTTATGATCTTTGTAGATTGATGTTAAATGATTAAATAGTTACATAATATTTTTTAAATAAATTGCGACCTCCTTTTTTTTATAATCCTGAAAAATCTTACCAGAACAAAATAAAGTTCTAATAACTATGATGGTTACTAAGAGATCCTCTAATGTATATTTCTCGTGCTAAATCCATGCTAAGGGTCTCCTTTAATTACTTAACAACTGTGAGTCAATAATACAAGCAATTCATTTTAAATTAATTTGCAACCTTCTGCATAAACCGTGTCCTTAATGACGCTATTCAATGACGTCAGAGTTTGTCAATTGTTTAGAACAATCTCTGGTGTCAAATTACACTATGACTACGCTACATTGAATCATCATATGACACCATCCAATATGAAAACATACTCTATCCAATCAACACGGCTTACTGCGGGTCAGGTCAAACGTAATCGTTTGAAATAAGTCGCAGTAGACGAAGAGGTTTAGATTAACCTTGGTTAACCAATAGTGGAAGTGACTCCACTATTCAGAGCACTTATAACATAGATCAAGCAGCTGTAATTATTATTATTTGTTAGAAGTTACTGGATAGCACGTACAACGATGCCTACATAGAATACAGATTATTTTATTAATATAAATATATTTGCTAACTAATCCAGATTATTTATAGCTTTCGAAGTAACTATTATAGTTACTTCATCTTACTAATATAATAAATGCGAAAGTGTAGATGGATGGATGGATGGATGGATGGATGGATGGATGGATGGATGGATGGATGGATGGATGGATGGATGGATGGATGGATGGATGGATGGATGGATGGATGGATGGATGGATGGATGGATGGATGGATGGATGGATGGATGGATGGATGGATGGATGGATGGATGGATGGATGGATGGATGGATGGATGGATGGATGGATGGATGGATGGATGGATGGATGGATGGATGGATGGATGGATGGATGGATGGATGGATGGATGGATGGATGGATGGATGGATGGATGGATGGATGGATGGATGGATGGATGGATGGATGGATGGATGGATGGATGGATGGATGGATGGATGGATGGATGGATGGATGGATGGATGGATGGATGGATGGATGGATGGATGGATGGATGGATGGATGGATGGATGGATGGATGGATGGATGGATGGATGGATGGATGGATGGATGGATGGATGGATGGATGGATGGATGGATGGATGGATGGATGGATGGATGGATGGATGGATGGATGGATGGATGGATGGATGGATGGATGGATGGATGGATGGATGGATGGATGGATGGATGGATGGATGGATGGATGGATGGATGGATGGATGGATGGATGGATGGATGGATGGATGGATGGATGGATGGATGGATGGATGGATGGATGGATGGATGGATGGATGGATGGATGGATGGATGGATGGATGGATGGATGGATGGATGGATGGATGGATGGATGGATGGATGGATGGATGGATGGATGGATGGATGGATGGATGGATGGATGGATGGATGGATGGATGGATGGATGGATGGATGGATGGATGGATGGATGGATGGATGGATGGATGGATGGATGGATGGATGGATGGATGGATGGATGGATGGATGGATGGATGGATGGATGGATGGATGGATGGATGGATGGATGGATGGATGGATGGATGGATGGATGGATGGATGGATGGATGGATGGATGGATGGATGGATGGATGGATGGATGGATGGATGGATGGATGGATGGATGGATGGATGGATGGATGGATGGATGGATGGATGGATGGATGGATGGATGGATGGATGGATGGATGGATGGATGGATGGATGGATGGATGGATGGATGGATGGATGGATGGATGGATGGATGGATGGATGGATGGATGGATGGATGGATGGATGGATGGATGGATGGATGGATGGATGGATGGATGGATGGATGGATGGATGGATGGATGGATGGATGGATGGATGGATGGATGGATGGATGGATGGATGGATGGATGGATGGATGGATGGATGGATGGATGGATGGATGGATGGATGGATGGATGGATGGATGGATGGATGGATGGATGGATGGATGGATGGATGGATGGATGGATGGATGGATGGATGGATGGATGGATGGATGGATGGATGGATGGATGGATGGATGGATGGATGGATGGATGGATGGATGGATGGATGGATGGATGGATGGATGGATGGATGGATGGATGGATGGATGGATGGATGGATGGATGGATGGATGGATGGATGGATGGATGGATGGATGGATGGATGGATGGATGGATGGATGGATGGATGGATGGATGGATGGATGGATGGATGGATGGATGGATGGATGGATGGATGGATGGATGGATGGATGGATGGATGGATGGATGGATGGATGGATGGATGGATGGATGGATGGATGGATGGATGGATGGATGGATGGATGGATGGATGGATGGATGGATGGATGGATGGATGGATGGATGGATGGATGGATGGATGGATGGATGGATGGATGGATGGATGGATGGATGGATGGATGGATGGATGGATGGATGGATGGATGGATGGATGGATGGATGGATGGATGGATGGATGGATGGATGGATGGATGGATGGATGGATGGATGGATGGATGGATGGATGGATGGATGGATGGATGGATGGATGGATGGATGGATGGATGGATGGATGGATGGATGGATGGATGGATGGATGGATGGATGGATGGATGGATGGATGGATGGATGGATGGATGGATGGATGGATGGATGGATGGATGGATGGATGGATGGATGGATGGATGGATGGATGGATGGATGGATGGATGGATGGATGGATGGATGGATGGATGGATGGATGGATGGATGGATGGATGGATGGATGGATGGATGGATGGATGGATGGATGGATGGATGGATGGATGGATGGATGGATGGATGGATGGATGGATGGATGGATGGATGGATGGATGGATGGATGGATGGATGGATGGATGGATGGATGGATGGATGGATGGATGGATGGATGGATGGATGGATGGATGGATGGATGGATGGATGGATGGATGGATGGATGGATGGATGGATGGATGGATGGATGGATGGATGGATGGATGGATGGATGGATGGATGGATGGATGCCCCGGCGACAAGGATGCCGTCATCGACTTCCTCAGAAGGTATCATAACTATATTCCTGCAACAGCTTAGAAATGTTCCAACGTTCGTTTGGATAACTGTCTCCAGTCTAGTGGCCAGCGCATTGACATTTGATGATAACCTACTAGTTTTCATTCAAGTCTCTTATATAGAGGCGTCTTTTCCCAAGAAATTTTCACTGAAGAGCTTCATTTTTTATGTTCAGTTATTGCAATATGGTTACAATAGTTAAATGTTAATCTAGCTTATTACTAGATTGTAAGACAATAGAGAAAATAGAAGACTTCTTACTAGATTGTAAGACAATAGAGAAAATAGAAGACTTATTACTAGATTGTAAGACAATAGAGAAAATAGAAGACTTATTACTAGATTGTAAGACAATAGAGAAAATAGAAGACTTATTACTAGATTGTAAGACAATAGAGAAAATAGAAGACTTATTACTAGATTGTAAGACAATAGAGAAAATAGAAGACTTATTACTAGATTGTAAGACAATAGAGAAAATAGAAGACTTATTACTAGATTGTAAGACAATAGAGAAAATAGAAGACTTATTACTAGATTGTAAGACAATAGAGAAAATAGAAGACTTATTACTAGATTGTAAGACAATAGAGAAAATAGAAGACTTATTACTAGATTGTAAGACAATAGAGAAAATAGAAGACTTATTACTAGATTGTAAGACAATAGAGAAAATAGAAGACTTATTACTAGATTGTAAGACAATAGAGAAAATAGAAGACTTATTACTAGATTGTAAGACAATAGAGAAAATAGAAGACTTATTACTAGATTGTAAGACAATAGAGAAAATAGAAGACTTATTACTAGATTGTAAGACAATAGAGAAAATAGAAGACTTATTACTAGATTGTAAGACAATAGAGAAAATAGAAGACTTATTACTAGATTGTAAGACAATAGAGAAAATAGAAGACTTATTACTAGATTGTAAGACAATAGAGAAAATAGAAGACTTATTACTAGATTGTAAGACAATAGAGAAAATAGAAGACTTATTACTAGATTGTAAGACAATAGAGAAAATAGAAGACTTATTACTAGATTGTAAGACAATAGAGAAAATAGAAGACTTATTACTAGATTGTAAGACAATAGAGAAAATAGAAGACTTATTACTAGATTGTAAGACAATAGAGAAAATAGAAGACTTATTACTAGATTGTAAGACAATAGAGAAAATAGAAGACTTATTACTAGATTGTAAGACAATAGAGAAAATAGAAGACTTATTACTAGATTGTAAGACAATAGAGAAAATAGAAGACTTATTACTAGATTGTAAGACAATAGAGAAAATAGAAGACTTATTACTAGATTGTAAGACAATAGAGAAAATAGAAGACTTATTACTAGATTGTAAGACAATAGAGAAAATAGAAGACTTATTACTAGATTGTAAGACAATAGAGAAAATAGAAGACTTATTACTAGATTGTAAGACAATAGAGAAAATAGAAGACTTATTACTAGATTGTAAGACAATAGAGAAAATAGAAGACTTATTACTAGATTGTAAGACAATAGAGAAAATAGAAGACTTATTACTAGATTGTAAGACAATAGAGAAAATAGAAGACTTATTACTAGATTGTAAGACAATAGAGAAAATAGAAGACTTATTACTAGATTGTAAGACAATAGAGAAAATAGAAGACTTATTACTAGATTGTAAGACAATAGAGAAAATAGAAGACTTATTACTAGATTGTAAGACAATAGAGAAAATAGAAGACTTATTACTAGATTGTAAGACAATAGAGAAAATAGAAGACTTATTACTAGATTGTAAGACAATAGAGAAAATAGAAGACTTATTACTAGATTGTAAGACAATAGAGAAAATAGAA
Source organism: Papilio protenor (assembly GCA_029286645.1). Lineage (NCBI taxonomy): Eukaryota > Metazoa > Arthropoda > Insecta > Lepidoptera > Papilionidae > Papilio > Papilio protenor. Next base: position 4,013,340 of record JAGSMZ010000043.1, read on the forward strand.
GACTTATTACTAGATTGTAAGACAATAGAGAAAATAGAAGACTTATTACTAGATTGTAAGACAATAGAGAAAATAGAAGACTTATTACTAGATTGTAAGACAATAGAGAAAATAGAAGACTTATTACTAGATTGTAAGACAATAGAGAAAATAGAAGACTTATTACTAGATTGTAAGACAATAGAGAAAATAGAAGACTTCTTACTAGATTGTAAGACAATAGAGAAAATAGAAGACTTCTTACTAGATTGTAAGACAATCTACTAATAATGCTATTAATAATATAATAAACAAGTTCTGAAAACTATTGTAAACACAGCGAAACTTCGAAGAAGTTCTATTTCACAGTCAATTATGTAGAACTGATTGTAAAACAGAAGCTAGTTTTTGTTACGATAAAGAATTCGATTTAGTTAAACGAGCGCATTGAAGCGTCAAGACGACCGGGTCGTTCAACTAATGATGAACCAATCCTTATTTTACCTAGCTTAGTAATGTCATATCTAAAAATATCCAAAAATCAAACAAAGTCTATTCAAAACTGTATAACAGATTAATATTGCGATGTTATCGTTTGCAATTTGAATCACAACCACCATGTTTTTAGACAAGCCCTACGCATTTTTTTTGGAACTAATAAGGTTTTATACATAATATTCAGTTGAAAATTCAATGTTTACTCGAAACAAACCAGTAATTCGCGATTACAAAGTGAGTTTAATTGTTTTTTCGATCCGGCCACGTGCGGTAGCGACATTGTGAAATGAAACACGCCGTGAAAATTAATGATCACGTGTACTGAATGTGCGGACACGTTTGGTATGGAGGGTTAATATGGCTGTGTGTTGGTCCTTCGAGCACGTGCCTTTTATATTAACTCATATTTATGTTATTGCGCAAAAACCAAATGCAACCTAAGTACTTATAAGTAATTATGGATTACAAGAACGTAAATTAATCCTTTATTCTCTTTCTTTTAGTCCTTTTATTCTTTTGGTTTAGTAAAGTCTTTTATCGGCCAGATATAGGCTGTACTAAGAAATTAGTTTAATAGTAAAGGGTACGGATTACGAATGATAAGGTCATAACAAACTGAATCTCCATGTTCGTTAAAAATCTAAGTAGACAATCCACCACTCCAGGTTGTCGCATCTATTATTTTTTACTTTTATAATGTAACGTTTCAGTGTTCAGAACGTCAATGAACACCTGCGCGGATGTTGCGATATAAAATTATATTTATTATGCGACCCGCGTCGGGGGAGGCTTTGTTACGTCTAAGGTCTTACGTGGAACATCGTCTACGTTTTCAGTGCAATTAAATACGATTTTGAATGAAGCTAGGACTTATCCGACTTTAGGGATCTAAGAATAGATTTCTTTAATTTTTTTTTAAATAAAATCTTAGTAAATTTATAAATGTATGTGTAAAAATTAATTAATTCATTTTATTCTACATTACACATCCAAGAATAGAAATTATAATTACGTGGTGACATTATCACCATATAAAATGATTTAAAAATGATGTTTATTTACATCTTGTTCTAAATATAGCAATAAGCTTGTTAAATTAAACTGATTTTCCATTGCTACTTTGTATATGTTTTAAATGTATTTGTTTGTATAAGATATAAATAGGCACTTACATTTCTTCAAACAAAATAAATATATATTTATTAATAATTACACTAATCCATAATAAGAGAAACTATAAAGAAGTGACCACATTTATGATAGTATTCGGACTCGGAATAAAATACTTTAGTTAATTTTTATATTTGTGTTCCATTAAATTCTATCCAATACAACACTTTATTTATTACTATCGGACCAAATCTTACTAATATTATAAATCCGAAAGTTTAGATGGATGGATGGATGGATGTTTGTTAGAGTTAGTAGCCTAAACTGCTTGACGGATCTCTATGAAATTTGACATGGATGTAGAGGATAGTCTGGAAGAACACATAGGCTTACTCAGTTTTGTTTTTAGAATTCCACGCGGACGGAGTCAAAGCTAAGTAAGCCAGCCGAACCAAAGCTAGTAATTAAATATTTTTGAGAGAAATTCTAATACTCGTACAATACATTTTTCAATGTTATTTTTCCACCACATTTTTCGTGAAAGGAAAATAATAAACGAGCACAAACTAATTCCCTTGAAAGTTCCAAGTTTGCGACAGATGACAGAAAACCGATAAAAGGTTGCCTAGCGACGAAGCCCCGGGGGGAATCTAGGGACAATCCGCGCTCCCCCACAACGACCCCGGTGTTATACGAGACCTCGTTATTGTCAGAGCCTTTACAAATTAATTTCCCTTTCAACATAACTTTCAATGACAAATTTTCATAACACAATTAAATTTATATATTGTTTTTTGTTCTTCAGATTAAATATAACGCGTCTCCTATTTATTTTACAAGGTTTAACTATTAGGTTACATTCATTCTTATAATTTAACTAAAGTAGCAATACTATATCTGATTGATGTTTTCCCTAGTTTTTTATTACATACCACCAATCACCTAATAATTCTTTAGTATAAGTTATCACAGTGAATAACATTACCAAATAAAAGTATAATACGGTTCAATGAGATTGATCCGCTTCGTTAACTCTCGTCAACAAAAACATGTCTATCTTGGTTCCAACTTAACTAGATAGTATGTTATTCCTTGTACCTTAGATATTATTAATAATTCCGATAGACTTCGTAAAATGTGCCTCGATGATTTAATGAATGCGGATTTGGACTGGATTAGAACGACAGAGGATGAATAATAAATAATTAAAATGTAATCGGAATTCTAAAGTTGAGAAATAGCGGCGTGTCCTCTCCATGGCGAGAGTTTCTTATCTATACTTCTATATCTATACTATTATAATAAAGCGTAAACACACACTAGTATGCTGTAATTGTTGCCTAAGATGTCAGCAATTACAGCATATTTTTGAATAATTCTTTTTTTTAGTAAATTGCGCTACACTTGCGTCACGCTTTAGGCTTTATTTTTAACGCCATTAAACTTAGGGGGTAAATATTTTGGATAAAAACCCTAATGTGGGAAAGAGACCATAAGTTACTGCCAACATCAAGGAAGCAAGGTTGTCATCATGCCATGTAATTTTGACATTTGTAATTGATAATTTCACAAATGTAAACAATAAAATAAAATTTTCATAATTTCATGCGGATGAAATCGCACGGGAACAGCTAGTAACATAAGAAATTAGAACCTACATATCTAAAGAACACTTCTAAACAATCTATTAATCCCACAGGAGGTCGACTACACAGACAAATCGGACGAGTGTCCGCACCCGAAGTTCAAGCGCATCCTCAAGCTGCTATGCCACTTAGACAGAGAGGCTCGCATCTGGGACAAGCTGCCGCAGGAGTGCCACACTGTTATGGAGGTGCGGATAGCTTCAACGCACTCCGAGTGGCGGGGACGCGGACTTATGAGAGTGCTCTGTGAGGAATCTGAGTAAGTACAAACTACAAATCTCATTGACCTACCTGATACGAGTTACATGTTTAAGAAATCTTATAGATCATACAGTAAATTGGCGTAAAGTGGAAGAAATTCCGCATTTCTCCTGTTGTGTGTGTGTACCAGAGGTAGTCCACTGGTGTTTTAAAACTAGTGTTTTAGTCCTATTCCTTTCCACCCTTTTGTTATAAGGAAAGGATGGGAAGGGAAGTGGATTTGATGGTGGAGGAGACTGTGAATGCGATTATGTTTTGGCAGCAGTCGCTTCGCCTTTACGGCAGGTTTCAGAATTCAAGTGGCCGCTCGCTCGTTTGCTACCTTACAATATTTAAAAAATAGACAATTCTGACTGAGAAGTCTGACTTTAATTGCTAAACTTTGTTATTTAAAAAATACTTTAGCTGAGTATGGTAGGACAGTTTTCGCAACTTTAAAAAAGAACAAGACCAAATTAAATATGAAATAGTGTAATCGCTTTGTAATCATAGTATATTACATTTGTTTATAAAAGTTACAAAATCTTGATTTGGAGTAAACCGCGAGCAAGGTAAACTTATTGTGTAATTTTATTATACTTTAAGTACAAAAAAAAATCTATAACACGTTAGTTACAAAATATCCTTGACATTATTAATTTATACATTCAATTAACACTTTTATGGCAAACAATTACTCGGTCCATATCTTATTAATATTGCCCTTAAGTTATAATTAAATGGGTGCCTTCGACTGAGACTTATGACGAATTACATCTTGCTAGTACATTTAAATGCATAAACAATACGCTTTATTAACCTCGATTGTAATGTTATTGTGATTTATTCAATTCTTTTCGTTTCGATCCGCTTATTATGTTAAGGAATTTTATTATTAGTATTTTATTGTTCCGCGTTAGGTTATGGTCACAACAGATTAACGCGTATAGCTTTATTGCCACACCTGAACATGTCATATCCATTTTAAATTAAAATAGTGTAACACAATTGACATTCCCCTCATTCTGTTGAACTAAACAGGAAGAACAATAATGTTCTTATGTTTGATTTTAAATATTGCTTTCTTGACGCTTTTCTAGAGATTAATGAACTAAAACCTCGAAATAAATGAATCAATGTAAATAAAAAAAAAACATACAGACGAATTTAGTACCTCCTTCTTTTGGGAAGTCGGTCAAAAACAATATGCATACGACATTGTCAATTCCTTGTACTCGTATAAGCACTGATTAAAGCTTATTGCGGGATTGTTTAAAATGGTAAAGTAGTTATTTGTATCCTGACGTTGAACGATACAATTTGGTTAAATGTTAACTGATCATTATCGTTTTCAAATGAATTAACAGCACAATTAAATTATGTCATGGACAATTTCTATACCAGTACTGTCTATGGTTAAAAGTCGTTGAATGTTTTAATTACTTTATTATTAGAACCCAGCGCGCCAAAGTCAAAATGTCAAAAGTTTTAATAATACTAAATATCATAGTGCAAGCCAAAAGTTTCCACAAATGTAAACCTGATATACGTTTTTTTGTTTAATTTTGGTGTTAGTGCACAAACCTTTTCTAACGTCTTCACAACTCAGCAAAGATTTGTCAAAATATTTCCAATAGTACCAACCTGCACTGAGCCATCGTGGTTGACTAAGGTCACCCCTAACTCACGGTAGGCTCAGAACCCCTTAATAGGTCATCACCAGCTCATGTATAGTGATATGATGATGACGATGATAATCCCTAATAGTTTAGTTATAAATAAGAGACCAAAATACAACTTCAACAGTTCAGGAGATAAAGTCCTACCGATTTTGTACAATATTTTTTGGTCCAAAAAAGAATTTTTAATTTTAACATTACTGCGACCTCAATATATATATAGATCGGAATAAAAATAATAAATACAAAACGCCTTCGTAGCCTTTGACAAAGAAAATTGCATACGCGCTTAGTTCCTTGTATAAAGCCTTAACCCTGTTTGCAATTGCTTTGCCCTTTAATAAGAATAATAGATAAATAACATAAGCTTGCGTTATAAACAAAAAACAACAATAATTACAAGTGTATTATTGCTGATAATTTCTGATAACGAAAAAGCGTGACAGCTGGTGACAGGATAATATGACAGTAATAAAGACGCTTGCATTATGCAATTGTGATGTCGGATAACAGTGTCATTAGGGCTGCCACAAACGGATAAATCGAAAAAAATACATCATGTTCATTATTTGTTACTGTTTATAAACGAGTATGTAGGCCTTTTATCTGTCATGAAAGGCGACAATAGAATACTGGTGTATAAATTTCGTGTAACACTTTCGATAAAAATTATAATATATTCGTGCTGAAAAGACGTAAAAGCCACCAACCTTGTCAATCATTATCCTGTTATATCAATGCAATACTGTTATGGTAAGATCTGACAGCCCTATAAATGTGACTTCGTACTTATGTTTATTAGTGTGTCGTGTCCTTTAATTTATGGGCTTACTTATTAAGGGCAATGAAAAGAAATATAATTTGATATGTTGCTTTAGCACTATCCCCACAGTCTACAAGATTGTCATGTTTCGTTGTTTCTGATGCTTTAGTTAATTTACCACGTCCAACGACAACGTTGAGTCTACCAAGTCTATAAAGGTACTTATCACAGGATAAACTAATCTGGGAAAGGATACGTGTGGTCAAGAATCCATCTATGTAGTAGTTCTTGGAGAAGGCTTTTGTTTTAATATATGACATTGGTCCCTAGCTACTTGCGATGACAATGTCACTGTTTACAACTAACTTTTTCCGTTTATTTAATAGATTTATTCTATGCGTTTTCCCAAAAACATTTCTACATCTTTAGGACTTTGGAAGCTAATTTTTTTTTAATTTCCAGGCGTCTGGCTAGAGAAGTGGGAGCTAGCGCCATGCGTATGGATACCACGTCAGCATTCTCTGCTGCAGCCGCTGAGAGACTCAACTACAAGTAAGTCACTCAAAATATATTATACCGTGAGTTTCCACTGCAAAAACACTTGTATAAAATCTTATTATTGTCCCTCTCAAAGTTAACAATATTCTGCTAGGGATGTTTCAACTCTGAATACTTAGGTTATTAAGGAATTATCTGAAAATAAAAAGGTAATAAGGATTAACAGAAAAAAACACAACAATAAAAACTTACTGTCTCAGAGAAATCTGATAGTAAATAGAAACATGGCACGATTTGAAATAATATTCTATACAATGGAAGTGATAAAAGTAATCTCAAGACGTATAAAGGATTAAACATAACTGTATTCTTACATTGACTATTTATTCAAATCTCGTCCATGAACAAGTCTTTGTTAGATGACCGAGCGTGAGAAAGACTTCTTAAAAAGTTATTATAAATGTCTTTGGGAAGTCCTCTAGAACGATTGACCTAATAAGAGTGATACAATGCCTTTCCCTCCGAAAATACAAGTGTCCACCTTCCCAAATCAACCTGCCATTGCGAGCCGTCAATATTTCAATGAAATGGGTTGGAAATAAACGTCCTCGACTGTGGATGTAATAAGTGATGTTTGCAGGAGCGTGTACGGCATCTTCTACGAGGAGCTGGCGTACGCACCGCACCCGCCGTCGCCGCACCTCGAGGCCAAAGTCTACATCAAAGAGCTATAAGCAAAGTATGTTATTCAAATTGTTTAAATTGCATGGAACTTAATAGTGTAGTGCCGAAGTGTCTAGTTTAGTTTGACACCAATATAACAATGATTTTCTATAATATTTACTTGATGTTAACAGTGAATAAAGAGTATATTAGAGGAAGTTTGAGAGTGGCCCCAGTGGTAAAGAAAGTAAGGATTAAAAGGTTAGCATGGTATGGGCATGTTATGAGGAGGGATAAATCCCATGTAACAAGGAGAACGTTAGTTATGAGTGTGTAAGGGTACACCAGTAGAGGTAGACCTAGAAAGAGATGGATTGATTGCGTGAAAGGTGACATGATCAAAAAGGAAGTGATGACTGAGATGAGGTATGATAGAGTATGTAGGAGTAGGATAAGGAGGAAGATGATGATGATGTTAACAGTGAATAAAGAGATTTTCTCTTGTTCTTCGTATTCCTATTTATTACTACGGAATGATTGAAAAGGAAGGACGAAGTACAGTATTTACTTGCTTTAAACGCAGAATACTTCGTAATATGTTTATAGAAATGCTGATGATAGTAGTGAAGCAGTGTCTAAATTAGTTAACACTAGCTTTTTCCCGCGACTCCGTTTATTAAACAAATAAATAAATAAAAAACAAAAGTGAGTAGCCTATGTGTACTTCGAGACTATCCTCTACATCTATACCAAATTTCATCGAAATCCGTTCACCCATTTAAGCTACAAAAGTTAACAAAGATTCATCTAAACTTTCGCATTTATAATATTGGTAAGATTTCGTAGACATTGATATTAATTATTCTTTGTTTTGTTTACAGAATCACCCATCAACAATGAATTACCACTAGAAGTAAGACTAAATGTAGGGCACTTAAATTATCGACACATCCACACTTCACAGATATCTAAGCAGGAAACTATTTCCACTTATCTTACAATTAATATGAATTACAGGACTCATAATGGAAATATTAATATCTTTATCTGTTACACTTCAGTTTATACTATTTATTTATGTAAAGTAACGAGTCATATTTCGATTTGTATATCAAAAAGTGTGTTTACTTCGCACTTTATGTTTCAGAGTTACTCATAAAGAGGAACTTGAAAGATGATACTATTTTAATATTATAAATGTCGTTATGTGAAATGTTATGTAATAAATGTTGTTAATAACGAACAAGCATGTTCTTGCACGTTCTTGGTCTGCGATAATGTTTCTTGTATATTTTGTTTTCCTTTATTGTATCGTATCGTTGTGTTTCTAGTTATTTTTTGTAAAAAATCAAAAGTTATAATCATGACTCCATTGTATTTATTTGTAAGATATCAAGATGTCCCTGTGATTGTTAAGTTATTCGACTCTCTGACTGTGGGTTTCCACTGACGAATGGCTTGTAAAAATATTTTTACATCTCTTGTATTCCCTTTGAATAAGCAAACAAAATCATGTTTTAATACAAGTTTTCGAGCAGTGGAAGTTCTTGGTAAGAGAATGAGTTCTTTATCTATTAGTTCATTTGGAAATCAATAGAAGTATCGATTTATAATTTGGTAGACGTACGCGTTCAAAATCAAACGTAAAATGTAGCACTTTTGATTTTTAGTCTTCTTAGATCGCCGAATATCTACCAAAATATATGTCGATGAATAGACGACTTTTTATCATCTATTTTAGAACATTCCATAAATTAGTCAGCACTTGTTGTTAGTTTTAACAAAAATAACTTTGGTACCTACAGATTTTCTAAAAGTCTAGAAACTTTATGTGATAACCCAAAAAGTATTTATAGACTGAAAAAAAAATGAATACGAACTGTTCAAGTTACCGCAAATAGTAATTCTAGCAATGTGTGTTTTTTGCAAAATAGCTCTTCATAAACTTCAGGCGTTTTATGTGATTTATTTCTTTTAGTACCAAATGTAGTTCCTTTAGGTATATTAATATTTATGTACACGTTAAATTAAGATAAATTCAAAATTTATGAAATTTTCGTTTAGATATAAAATCTTGTCAATTGATCGCTATGTCAATTTGCATGCATAATCTCAATGTATTCGTGTGATTTAAATAAAATTAAGTAAAGGACAAGTTTTTCATTTATTTTTTTCTCCTCTTAAAGTAGTTTATTAATGTACACCCATTCCTTATAAGCTCCGCATACTGTCATCATCTCCCCTGCCTTATCCTACTCCCGCAGGGTCGGCGCACCGGGTTTTCGTCCTCCAAATAACTCTATCATCCGTCATCTCTGTCATCACTCCCTTTTTGACCATGTCACCTTTCACGCAATCCATCCATCTATTTCTAGGTCTACCTCTACCGGTGTACCCCTCCACATTCATAACTAACGTCCTTCTTGTTACATGCGATTCATCCCTTCTCATAACATGCCCGTACCACGCTAACCTTTTACTCCTTATTTTCTCAACCACTGGGGCTACTCTCAAACTTCCTCTAATATACTCATTTCGTATCTTATCCAATCGTGTCAATCAATCCAAGCTCCGCATACTGTCTCATCATAATTTCATCCCGTCTTCTATATGATCCTGTTGGTCAATGGTGACTAACAGCAACACTGTTTATTGAATAAATTAGTTCAGCAGAGTTGAAAACCCTAGCTTACATCACATTACATTTGTATATGCCATCATTGGAGACGACGCACAGGCGGCGTTGGAGATCCCTTTTCAGGCCAAAACCCACTTTGCATCGCTGTACCATCGCAAGTATCAGTGAAGTTATGTCAATCCTAGTCATCTCTCTTCATTGTAATAAAAATAGGACTTCTTTGTACACATTTACTATGCAGTTGTAAATTACAATAACCGGTTTACAAATGAGAAATGATTACAAACAACAAAACAAATAGTTGAGCGATAAAATTATACTTAAGGGCAAGATAGTTCAATGTTAAAGGTACATAAAAATATGTATATACTAGCTTTCGCCCGCGACTCCGTCCGCGTGGAATTAAAAATAAAAAAAAAACAAAAGTAAGTAACCTATGTGTTCTTACCGACAATCTTCTACATCTATGCTAAATTTCATCGATATCCGTTCAGCGGTTTAGGTTACAAACTCTAACAAACATCCATCCATCTAAACTTTCGCATTTATGATATTAGTAAGATTAGGCATAGGCTAAGGTATTTGGGCTGGATATTCCAAAAATTTAGACTACTAATCAACAAGGGAACAATATTTATAAAATTGAATTATCAAAGTTAAATAAAAAGACGTTTCAAGACAAAACGTCACTGAAATTGAAGAAAAGACTACAACTGTGTGCATCTTATATTTTTTGTTAACTTTAAAAACAAACTTCACGGTCTTGATTAGTTACGGTCAAGTCAGAATACTGTAAGCTATCGTTTTGGACAGACTGACTGACAGTCGTTATATCGCTCAAGTAACATTAGTCACATCATATTCCTTCAATCACTTTTGTTCACCGGTTTTACCTCATATGAAAAGGAAAAACATCATACCTTAACATAGTACCTATATTTATCTCAAACCGTTATAACACTGGCGTACGCCAACTCAACTGGTTGAGTCCTGGACAAGCTGTCGTGATATTTTGTACTAATTATTATTTTTAATTTTTATCGACATAAATACAGATAAAAGTGCATCCATACGTAATAATTACGAGTTGGATCTACGCAGTAAAACGGTAAGCATAAATGCATTTACTGTGGTTTATGCAATTTTTAATTGCTGGCAAGCGTTATAATTACTTTTATGTTTTTTTTTTGTATTAAAAAGATTTATAATACAATTTTTAAAATGTTTAAAAAGAAAATATGAAGGCTTTAATTAAAAATAAAAAGGTCTTTAAGGGTTAGGTTTACTAAAAGCAAAGCGTTTACATATAATATTAATAATGTAGCAAACTAAACCACATGGTTTGATACATTTTTAAAATGTCGAAGTTAATCTATTGCAAGATTATTGCTTTAAGAATTAACAATCATTTCTACAAAGGCGAATGCCCTCAACGAGAGGCGTTTTGACAAAAATCCCCAAACAAAAGACTATCACAGCTAGGTTTTGCGTGGCTTATAACTGTTGACTTAAGTGCAAATAACAGTATTCTATATGAGTCTTAAACAATGCATTTGCTTATCTCCTTATCGGAAAGGATATAATTATTGTTATATTATGCGAGAGTTGTAGGGCATTCACCTATCGGTCAGTGATACGCCCTTCACTGCAAGGTTTAAAAATACATAATTCAGCACATTATATTTGCACTGGTCACATCGGTGCCAAATACTATAAGGTTTAACAAACTGGGGTAGATAGGGCAAGGAATATCGTTTTTTTTTAATTTATTAACTACAAAAAAATCAGTTTCAACTATACTAAGAATACATATATGATTTTTTTTTAAGTTTTATATCTTACTAATATTATAAATGCGAATGTTTAGATGGATGGATGGATGTTTGTTAGAGTTTGTAGCCTAAACAACTGAACGGATCTCGATGAAATTTGGCATAGATATAGAGGATAGTCTAGAAGAACACATAGGCTACTCACTTGTTTTTTTTTATTCCACGCGGACAGAGTCGAGGGCGAACACTATAAATATAGCTCATGTTACTACGATAAGATAGCTTTTCAACAGTGAAAGAATTTTTGAAATCGGACCGGCAGTTTTCGAGTTATTTCAATATATACAAATATATACTTTATAATATTAATATAGTATAGATAAATCGCACTCACATTCCCAATATGTATTTCAAGATCTGCTATTACTGTCATAGGTCTTGCAAAGACCGTCTAAAGAAAACTTCACAGGCGGTAGTCTTAACTTCATAAAATAAATTACTTATTATATTCCTATTTCTAGCATTCAACTATTACTTCAAAGATGTCTCAAGCGCGTGAGTTCACAGTGGAACCCCTTCTTATAGAGGATCGTGATGAGGTCTTAAAACTACTGAAAAGGTGAGCAAAACTTGTCTTTTTTATGATAGAAGTAAATCAAACTTATAAGGTGACAAACGAGCAAGTAGTCACCGGAATTCACCAATAGCGAAACGACCGTTGCCCATTGACATCCGCATTAAAAGATATTTTCCGAATGAATTACTAGTAAATAGGGTAAAGATGCGCACATTTCAGGAATACTTACAGGAAGGAAAAACGCTTCTTTATGTTTTCAAGTTTAAAACTTATGAGTACGTCACGATTTGTTTTTATGTTTATAGGTCAATATTTTCATTTCGTTAAAGATTTGATTTTATAATTTCTTTCAAAATGTTCTATTTTAGAGGAGAGAAACATCTACTTGATGTTGCATTCTTTGATAAACCAGTATTTATTCTACGAAAATAACAAACATCTACGAGTTACTAACAATTCAAAATTGTTATAATAAATGAGAAAATTAGTATCGTTTCTTATTTGTCTTATTTAATTTATTTCTAATTGCTTATTGGTAGAACATTTTTCATCGATGAACCATTAAACAAGAAGATCCAGTTATCTCCGAACGGGGAGTGCGCCGAGCTGGAGGAGTTCTGTATGTCACCACTACACGAGGGTTTGTCATTCAAAGCTGTGGACGGGAAAGGGAAAATCGTCGGAGTACTGATAAATGAGACGTGTCCACTTACTGATGTAAATATAAATATTACATACGTTTATAAATGCTTGGTTACCATTAGCTTTTGCTCGAAACTTCGTCTGCGCGGAATTAATAGAAATCTATTTTTTTAGTATTTAATTATACTATGCTATCTAGGCTACTTAATTATAATGCTTTCTAATGATAAAAGATATTTTGAGATTATTCGTTACATACAAAAATATTAATATAGATAGAATAATTGACTCTGCCTATTCCTCTTGAAAATAAATCTTTGGTATCAAAACTCTGTCGTTATTTTACAGAAAATCGGCATCGCATTATTCGAGAAAGCAGAAGCAAGCAAAGATCCCAAGTTCAAGAAGATCCTACATATTCTAGCGAAACGAGAGGAAGGCGCACGACTCTGGGAGAAGTTTCCAAATGATGACAAATTAGTGGAAGTTAAAGTCGCGGCCACAGATCCCGACTGGAGGAATAAAGGAATCTTAGTCGCCTTGGTTGAGGAAACTGAGTAAGTTATAACATACATTAAAATCCATGATTTTAAAGAATATTTTTTAGAATATAATGCTTTGTCCTTTTCTTTTCGAACTGGTAACTGTGATTTCTTTTGTTTTTCATTCATAGTCTGTGGTCCTAGCACAAAACATATGAGAGAAAGCATTCGTATGTAAATCGACAAATATGCAATTTGTACGCCCCTATCGGGTGTAAAAGCAACTAAGAAACTTCATTTTCTTCATCATATAATACAGACATCTAGGAACAGCGTTCACTTTGCTATTCTAACATTTTCAGGCGTTAACTTGCTTTTCGCCTTACACTAGAAATGTATTATATGAAATAATCTTAATCTATATTCAGGAAGTTACTACGACAACGCGGCGTGAGACTTGCCCGCTTAGACTCATCTAGCGAGTTCTCAGCGAGGGCGGCAGAGAGACATAATTTTACCTGTTATTACAAAGCGCGGTATACAGACATCAAGATGGCCGGCGAGCCTCTCATAGTTCCCGACCCACCTCACGTCTACGATCGCGTCTTTGTTAAGGAGTTGTTCTAGATACATTCTTGTATTAAGAAATAGTATAATAAGCCCGACTATTTCTATGAGATTAAAGAACTGTTTTACGAATCGAATGATACTGTCCAAGATCAATTACAGGGTCTATCTCGAATATTTCCGTGAGTTGCGAGAACGTATTCGTAAAGATTCATTTGTTTTCCACTTGTACAAAAACATATTGTACTTAAAAAACTGAAATAACAATATTGGGTTTTATTATTGGTTTGGTTTATGAACTCGTTGCGAAATACCTTCGGGCAAAAGATATTTTTCGTAAATTATGTTACTAATATAATAATACTAAAATAATATTGTACTTATAGTTAACTAAAAACGAGTAATATAAAAAAATGGTATTAAATTTAAAATAACAAATCTAAATAAATTATTATTAAAAATTTATTGTCTTGTTACTTTACATATTTACTTGTGTTACTTAAGATCACAGTTTTCGGAACAATAAATATAAAGTTCAATATAAATAAGAGGTTATTTTCTTCACGACATCAGTGTAAGTGATGTCGTTACCTTTGGGCGCGCACATGAGGCACTCGCTGCCATTTTCTTTCAAATTATTACATCGACTGCAAATCTTCATCGAGTTCCTGTATTGTAAATATTAAATTGCATAGATATAAATTTAAAAAAAATATCAGATTTCCGTTAGATATAAAAACTTTGGGCAGAGCTACTAGTGAAAGCAAACATGGCCATCGCCGATAGAGGGCGTGAGCTCAGCTGTCCCCCATCCCCCTCCTAGTCAAAAACTATAAAACAGGTATAAAAACTGCCTTGGATAAGATTACGTTAATGATAACTCCCTCCCCTCCCCTTGATCTAGTCTAGATCATCGTCTGACTCCCATGTTTGCAAGACTAAATTTTTCTTATTATGACAATGAAAAACAATCTATTAAACAAGTTTAAGTAAACAAGGAACTATTTAAACAATATAATAACGAAATTAATTACAATAAATAATAGTACTTCTACACTAGTAATAATAGATGAAACTTAGTGGATTTCAAAGGTCCACAAATAAAAATTCTGGTGTACAAAACATTTACTAATTATTTTAAATAATAAATAATAAATAATAGTACTTCTACACTAGTAATAATAGATGAAACTTAGTGGATTTCAAAACAAAAAATCTGGTGTACAAAACATTTACTAATTATTTTTATTAAAACATTGAACATGTCTACAAACATTTTATAAAATATTTACATGAAATATTGAGGTAGATTACTACAAAAATAATAACCGTTTTAGGTGTAATAATTTTCATTGATTATCTACAAATTATTTACAATGATTTTATTAAAATATTGTGCTTTCTCTGATCAAATCTACTCTATATAAAATTGTACTACATTTATTGATTTAATCACTTTTTATCATTAGCTAATGACTGTCCGAGGGAGGCTGTGGCTGCTGAAGGATTAGACGCTGCTACTATTTTCTCTAACATTATTCTTGTCTGTGTCTGAAAGTACATACAAAATAAACTAAACAGTTGTAAAACCAGTGATATGTATTGTATATGTATATTTATTTTAGACTAGATGTTCCCGTGCGGCTTCATCCACATATTATAAAGACTTTTATTGTTTACATTCATAAACACTTTAATTTGCAAATGTCAATTCAGATGACAATGAAGGTCTTCGCTATTGGCTAACAATTACCGTTACCATGGCAATATTGCTTCTTTGATAATGTCAGTTTGTAGTTTTTGACCCTTGCTAGCATGACAAGATTTTTCTAACTTATTATAGTAACCCCTAAATTAAATAGTGTAAAAATATATAGCCTATCAAAGGTGTAGGCCTTTTTATTAAAAAAGATATTTTACAAAAATATACTGTGATTGCTGAAATCCCTCATAACAAAGTGTATGTTTATGTTTTATTATATTGGTATAGAAGTATGTATTCATACCTCATTTGATTTCCCTTGAGCAGCAGCACGCACTTTGTCCAGTTCATCTCCACACATCATTGATCTCTCTTGTATTTGTCGATGACGGGTCAAATACGAATGTCTGTAAATATACATATTTTTTTAATGATAACAATAACTAGATATAAACTATAAACATAGATTTCATTAAAAAACATAGTCATCTCTTTCATTCTAAGTTAAAAAACTGAAATATGTCATACAGCTGATTTGGCTGACACTAGGTAACCATATTTCAGCTCCTGTGATTATCTTGATAAGGTAATGAATTAATAAACTAGTTTGAATTATAAAGCATTATTAAATTACAACTTACCTGATAACAATAAACTGTAACAGCACACCAACAAAAGCTATTCCAAAACATAGCACGATTATAGCTGTGTTTGGGAACTTTTTGACACCTTTGACACCATAGTAGGTATTTGTTTCATTCCTAACCTTGCTGGTATCTTGAGTAAAGCCATAGTAAGGATTTCTACGTATACTGTAATGTTAATACAAAAATGTTATAATACTAACAAGATGTCTCATTAAATAAAGAACTTCCGCGTTTCGTCTGATGAGTGTGGTGCCGGAGGCCTAATTTTAGTCCCTTTCTCTTTCCACCCTTTTCTTAAGAGGTAAGGATGGGAAGGAAAACTGGAACACGCATTGGAAGGAGAAATGCCCTCTTTATGTGCATCTCCTCCTCCGTCAATTTAGGGTAAGCAACGCATTTGCAATTGCGAATGTTTATGGGCAGCGGTTGCTCTCCATTTCGGTGGATTCAGGTGGCCGCTTGCCAGTTTGCCACCTTATATTATAAAAAAAACTGGTTTAACTGGTACTTGTTCAAAAAAATATCTAGAACAAAATACAGTATGCTTTGCTACTTGACTACATTTTTATTGTTAAGACACATTTAGTTACTAAATGACTAATTACATGACTAAATTACTAGCCTGATATGAATTAGGAAAAACAGCAGATAGTAATGTAAAAATATTACATAGTCTGCCATCCCTCTGTAGTAAATGGTATTATGTTGGTAAATACTCACTTATATGGTACATGTGTTCTATATACATAGCCACTGTTGACATCTATGTCAATTGTACTATCATACTGAGCTCTGCTGCCAGGCTTGCTTAGTACATTGTAAGCTTCCTGCACCTGAACAAACTGTTCCTGTGCTTTAGTGTTCTTATTCTTGTCAGGATGGTACTGAAAATTAAATAATTTGTATCAAGAAATAACAATTTATATAATACATATCTAGATCTCAGAAGGAGGCTAAAAATACATTTTTGTTTCGTTATATGACATGGTACATTCTTATCAGTGTATCAAAAATCTTGCTTACTTGTTTGCTTAACTTTATATATGCATCTTTTATTTCTTTATCAGTACAATTCTTACGCAAATTTAAAACGTCATAATGAGATCTTCTTCCATAGCTGAAAGCAAGAGAAATAACAATTTAAAAAAGTGGCAAAGTGTAAATATCATTGATAAAAAATACTCAGTTACCTATACAATCGTGTACAAGCGTATATAATTTTCCAGTCAGGCCGTTTTAATAAAAACATAACGATTTTACTCTTTTAGGTCCAAATATAATTGTTTCAAAGTAAATCATATTATTCGGTGATTTTCATTATTTTTACCAAATGCCAAATCAAAATGACACAACAATTGTCAATATCTGTAAAGTGTCACTGTCAACTTAAACCATTGCCATTTACATACGTCCTTGTTTAAAGACTTATCCGTATTATTTTAATTGAAATAAGTGCATTGGCCTATTAATTTATTAAATTTAATTTTAATAATAGTCCATTTTTTTAACTATTAAATAAAAAACAAAAACTTTATCTTAATAATTCATAAAGTTTTTAATATTGGCAATAAAATGAAGAAAATGTATAAGGATTCATAATTTTCGTTTTTATTTGTTTTGAGGATACCTGCAAAATTAATCCAATGAAATTAGATCCGATTAAAGTGTTAATAACTATAAGTCGAACTTCGCACTTATTTTACCAAATAATTTCTGAATTAAGTACTTGGAAACGCATATAAGCATTATAGTTCCGAGGAAATGGAAATGTATCGAATAAAAAATTAGCATATGTACTGAAGCATTTATGTACTCTTTACATATTACTATTACGATACGATTGTTTAATTCGACCGTTACATCTCGAATCTGCAATTTGAATTTAACACAGAAGCTGAGAACCACCGAGAGCTGTGAACTCGTTCTCAGTTTATACCCTGCAGATAATGATACCGGCGCGCGACGATACAAAACAAGTGACCAAGTGACTACTAGCGACATAGTTGGCGAGTTCGGGCGCAGTGTTCGCGCGGTCGGTAGGCGGCGCGGGTGTTTGTACGGTCATGAGAGAAGCGGGTACCAGGATGGCCGAGCTCGAGTTCGAGGCGCCGCTCGCTCAAATCGAAGATGCCGATGATTGTCTGACTTCGGTAGACTATCCACAGAAAACCATAAACGGTAATGACATACATCTGAACAATATCAACAATATGAAAAGTGAAATGACTAAAATGAAAACCGACTCCAATAAAATAAATGACAACGATGTATCAAGAGTGGTGAAGTGCAAACAGGATAATATGCAGAATGTCGAAGGCGATAATTTCACAGAGACATTTTCCGGATCACTTGAAGATTTGGTTAACACCTTTGATGAGAAAATTACCAAGTGCTTTGGGAATTACGAGGAGAGTGTTGAAAAATTCGCTCCGGTTCAAGTTCGATCCCAGGAAGAGATAATGAACGAGTGCCAGTGAGTATTAATTTTCTAACAAGCTTCATAGTTGGAATATAAATGCTGATATCATCTATATATTTCTGTGTAAAAAAAGCGCATTTCAAACTCAAAAGAATACCATTGAAATAAAATTTTAGCTAGATATTTTATAGTATAAAAAATGTAATATTCATAGGATAAACAAAAGGCGGGTTCTGCGCATGCCGCTGGTCTCCGGATCGATAGCTGTTCGAGGCGAGGGTGTCAGGGGTGCGTTCTGTAGGGTGGCTATGACGCATCGTACCCCGCCCCTAGCTTTTGTTTCCAACCTAAGCTTTATGGACATATCACGCGATTTAATAGCGTCTGTAAAAATCTATGTCACCATCCATTGATTTATGGTCCATCAAATTTTTTCGCTTAGATCGTGATAAAAATACGTTTTCTCATAATTAAATGCTAATCATTTGCTATAGTTTCTTTAGTTTTTGTAGCATGGTAACATCAAGTTTCCCCATTGTATTAATAATACTATATGAGAAAGCTTTTTTACTGAATTTTCCACTTTTGTGGCCATGGGAGATCGCGATACATCGCATTGTTCTGGTCTTTTTTCTTTTAAACAATACATTCTCACGAGTGTTGTTAATGATATAACTGCAATGTTAAACGATGTATGTTTTTTTGTCATTGATCTTTAAACTGTTTTTGGATAACAAGACACTGGTAATATACAGATAAGTGGGCATTTACAGAAAAAAAATGATAGATTACTGAACTAAAATGGTGATAAAGATTGAGAGGTTAACCGAAGACATCAATGAGTAAGGTATTACCTAAATTTAGAAAATCACAATTACCACCTGAGTAAGACATCAAAAGTAGACATTTAGCAGGCGATGATACACATCCGCTGTTCCCCGGCCTTCCTCCATTTGTTATATTGATTTAGCTGATCGTTTTGTAAACATAAGTTCGTACATCACGTGTCAAGCTGGTTCTGGAAGCGTTCCAGGTGACCCAAATGCCCGGTTGTCGAGGAAAAAATACTCGCTTTACATTTGGCGAATAACGAGAGAATCTGATTTTTGCATAACGCTTGTGTAGATTCATCCAATAACAATGGACTATGTCAATTTAATGATTAAAAAATATTGGAGGATTTACTGAAAAATACAGACCTGACTGATCTGATGACCAGATGAAATATTTCTTAAATTAACGGAAAATACATATAAGGTTATTGTTGAATTCCTTAACAAAAAATGCTTTAGTGTATCAGAAGACGACACAACTTTCGTAAATTTGAGTTGCTGTTCCTTGAAATTAAAAACTCAATTTGACATATTTACCATGTATATTTATATATACAATTTTTCTGATATCTAAAGTATATAATAATCTTCCTTCTGATACAAATTGGCCGTATGCTTATCAAGTCTTAGTACCTCGAAAGTATGAGCAGTGTCTGGCGATGCGAAGGATTTATTTTCGTACAGCACCTGTCAAGGGACGACAGGTGGTAGCGATTTCGCACTGATTCCACTGCAGGAAGTGTATTGCAGATGTTTCGTCCACCTTGCCCAAGCTAAAGTTGCAATGAACCGCATTGAATGCCCGAAACATATGCCGTCTTCAAAATACAGGCTTTTTAAACTCTTATTTATTTCTTATTGGGACTGTGGAAAGTAGAAACGAAAACTGTAAAACTAAAATCTTGGCGAAAAAAACAAGCGATGAATAAATAAGAAAATGTGAAAAAATTAAGAAGGAGATTTGGCATTGAGATTTTGTAACTATTAAATTATTTATAAGTTAAAGGAACGAACTACTTCTTATGTTAATAAGCGCAAATGGAAAACTGTGCTGAATTTTCTTTTAAACAGTAATTTGTTTTCAACCCTCATCAGTTAGACTTTTGTATTACCTACGTTCTTTTAATTTGAAGAGTTAAGTATCAACTTCCATGAAATCGAATGGTTACAATCTTTATTGGTTTTGATATTTACCTACGCATGTTTTCTCAAGAAATCCTCTTACTCTCTATTCCTTACGCAAAACTAATTTTCTCTTTGACGTCGAAATGTAAATGAGAAGTTGATCGACACGTAGCTGACAAATCAGCGGGAGACATAATTGTTATGCGCGATGCAACTCTGTTCGGCGCCCCGCACACGACACACGTCCGCCTCGGTGCACTGCGCAATGAATAATGAATGAGGGTAGATTGATATTACGCTTTTGCGTATACAAATCATTAATTACTTTCCTACAACTTTAGTAGAATTGCGATAAATTAATTAAATCCCTACTATTCTTAATTTGCATACTAATAATATTAAAAATGCATTTATGTAAACAGATTAAACGATACATCTGTAATCTCTGGCCATCCTTTTGCTGTTAAGGTTGCGTATTCAATTGTTTAAAATAATATACAGCAGAGCTAAATTCCTTAAAATTATTACTTGCGTAGTTGTAGACTACAATGTGCATTGTAAACGATTTCGTACATTATAACCTGTGACCTTGTTTACTTCGACGTATTTGCGTGTAACAAAACTGATTTCATAACCACAAAGTCGTAACCTAAGACCGACGCTACTCGTATCGTTTTCCGAACAAAATTATTCGTAACCGATATTATATCGCGTGTCTGAATCAATCTACCACCTAATTGGCGTGGCCTTCCCAATACCAAGACTTTCTAAGATACGTAATTACGATTAATATGATACAAGTAATAAATTATCACTACACTTTTCAATATCAAAAGTTAAGATTGTAGAGAAAATCTGCAGAATTAGCTAAAACTAGCTGTTCCCATGCAACTTCATCCGCATGAAATTATAAAAAAATCATTTTATTGTTCACATTTGTCAAATTATCAATTGCAAATGTCAAAATGATATGACATGATGTCAAACCATGGCAACCTTGCTTCCTTGATGTTGGCAACAACTTATGGTCTCTTTCCCACATTAGGGTTTTTATCCAAAATATTTACCCCTAAGTTTAACGGCGTGAAAATATATAGCCTAAAGCGTGACGTAAGTGTAGGGCTTTTTATTAAAAAAAGAGTTATTCGAAAATATCCTGTGATTGCTGACATCTTAGGCAACAAAGAAGTGTGTGTTTACGCTTTATTATATTAGTACAGATATAGATAGATTTATTCTAGGTAATAGACTGGAGTGCATCCACAAGTTCTCAGGAAATCTGTCTAAAATACATATAATACGGAAAACGTAGGACATGTAGTAAGTAATATAGTAAAAGAAACTAATACAGCATGATAATGATACAAAAATGAGGCCTGAAACTCATAATAATCCAAAACTCAAATCTGTTTTACCCTTTGGGTCACGGTCGAGATCGTTTTCATTTACATCTTAAAAGTTTAAGTTCATTGACCTCTAATATATTCATTCGTATCGATTCAATCGTATTGTTATTTAAAACATAATACAGTTAGATTTTTAGAATAGTGTTTCCGTCTGTCATGTAATATTAATAACTTAGCGTTTTGAAACATTTTACAACCTATAGAGCTATAACTATCTTTATTTAATCATCAAAACAATTACAAGTAATAAAAACGTAGTAAAACCAAATCATATTGCTGACTGACACATAGTTTTAAATATCTATTTGTAAAATGCAATTTTTAATTACTATTTCACAAACTAGGATCAAATTTTTAATTCATTCATTAATGAAAAAGAAGCTTGGAATAATTAAATTAACTTGAGTAGATAAACTTTAAACTACACTTAACTTGAATACTCAAACAAGCGCCATTAATTAATCCACTTAAACCTAGATTTCGATCAGTCGCAAAAGCAATCTAGCTCTAATCCGGGGCAGGAATATCGGACAGAAAATCTAGGTAGAATCGTACTTCTTTCTTACTTTTACCTACATATTAAACCATTCATGGGTTTGTAGCGCAGTGGTTAAACAGTGGACTTGTGATTTAAAAGTCCTGGGTTCGATCTCATCATAGCTGATAATCTACCATGTTACACAAATATACACACGTCAATACTATTTACCTTGAGACTAACATGTATTTGTGATAGATATATCTAGGTCATAGTAATGCTAACTGCAGTTTAGTAATGAAGCTAAAAAACATCAGTTATCAAAGTGTCGCACTTTGCAATTTTATCAGCAACTCCCTGCGGAAGGCTGGCCTAGATGTCGTTGTAAATTAACAGAGACCGCGGCGCCGGCAATTTGCATACATATTTGCAATGGAAATACCGTAAACGCTTTCGTTACTTTGCGTTAGTGATGTAAGACATTTGAATATCGATAAGAGAAATTACCAAAAGAGATAGTAAATTACTAACTAATTCTATGAGCATGTTAGTGTGTTTTTTTGTAGAAAAGAAGGGTTTTACGTCAATTCAAGTAACCAAATGTGGCAGGCACATAATTATTGCTTTCTTTTTTCTCCATTTTTGTTATAGATATCCGAGTGAATACTCTTTTTCCATATTAAATGAACTCTTTTGTTCTTATCTCAAGTAATCTTGATTTACAGTATATCAGGCGAAGATTTTATAGTCGTATAAACTGTTAATGCCAGACGTATTCTTATTGGTTTAGCTTACTTTTATGAGGAAATTGTCCTTAGTAATTGAGGCTACGGGGTTCACAAACTCATCATCCTCACTCCCACGCATGCGTGTCCGGGCAAACGACCTTTGCGAAACTTCTTCATGACCTTTCCGTTATACTGCAATATATCGACAGATAGATTTTACTGTCTGTTCTGTTCAAACACTTGTTGACTTATTAACATGTGGTCCCCTTTCATAGTCTTTGGAAAAAAAGAGACATCATAATCTCCCCTACCTTATCATAATCCTGTAGGGTCGGCGCATCGGGTTTTCGTCCTCCAAATAACTCTATCATCCATCATCTCAGTCACCACTCCCTTCTTGGTCATTACACCTTTTACGCAATACATCCATATCTTTCTAGACCACTTAAAAAAAGAGAATAATACTTAATACAAGTTTTACGGCTGTGGTTTTACGGTTACTTAAATTAGAACTTTTATAGGTCAAAAATATGTACCCAAACAGCAAATACAATTAATTGCAAAAAAATTACTTTCGTGTCTAACAAAACATTCCAATATAAAATTGTAGAAAATTCACAATACGATAGCCAAAAAAACTACGCTGTACATTAAGCGAGCTTTTTCATTGTTATTCTTTTTTGAAATTGGGTCATTTCAGTTTTTTGAATCCATGCCAACTGTGTTACGGGGTGGCTTCATTCGCTTTGGGGTTGAATAACTAAAGACGTAATGGATTTATCTTATTAAAAGGATGAAATCTTACAAGGAAATACTGTTTATGTTTACCATTCAATGTGAATATCTGCTTATTTTTGCAAGAGCAGATCCAGCTTTGGCGCCAGGGGGGGAGGGTCACATATTCGTGGGCAAGTCAAGAGCTATCAATATATTTTGTCAAGCTCTTGACCAACCAGCTCAGGGGGGGGACTCAACCCCCTGTCCCCCCCCTGGATCGGCCGTTGTAAGTTTGACAGTGATTTAATTAGTTTTACAATAATAACGTTCATGAGATAATCTTCTTTCTTCTAACAAGTATTCCCTTTACCGTGTATTGCGTTGTTGCCACTGCTGAAACATTCTTAGAATAACATATTTCAATTCCTCTTATCTATATCTATATCTATACTATTATAATAAAGCGTAAACATACACTTCTTTGTTGCCTAAGATGTCAGCGATTAACGCATATTTTTGAATAACTTTTTTTTAATAAAATGCCCTACACTTACGTCACGCTTTAGGCTATATATTTCCTCGCCATTAAAGTTAGGGGGTAGATATTTTGTATAAAAACCCTAATGTGGGAAAGAGACCATAAGTTGCTGCCAACACCAAGAAAGCAAGATTGCTAAGGTTTGTCATGTCATGTCATTTTGACATTTGCTATTGATAATTTGACAAATGTAAATAATAAAATAAAATTTTCGTAATTGCATGCGGATGAAGCCGCACGAGAACAGCTAGTTGGGAATAATAAAAAAAACGGAGACTTCAAAATAATTAAGATTAAGCATTGGAAAGTAACGCTAAAGTCTCAATTATGAAAGATGAATGGACAGTTTACGAAATATTGTGTTGTACAGGAATTAGTAGGTCTTATTAGTAAACAAGTATGACGAGTATCATGACCCTGTATTTTTTTTTAGTCTATAACTATAGTCATTAAGAACTCAAGACGTATTCCATTAATCATATTAAACAAAAGTAATGGATAGTAAAGTCGACAAGTTAAAAGTCTCGAGACTATGATGAGAGATAAATGATACCGCGTTACCACTGCTGTTGAAAAACAAGGCGTTATGTAACAAAGAACTAATGAAAACAAGAACGTATAATTACGGCGACTAAAGCTCTCAACACACGTTCAGTTTTATCTGAATGGTCTTATCGTTCAGATACTAACGTGTGTAGGCAAAACTGATACTGAATAGTTCCCGGTTTTGTTAGACTTATCTGAACGATCAGACTGTTCAGATAAAACTGAGCGTGTGTAGAGTGCTTTATGCTGGCCAGAATCTTAAGATAAAATCTAACATAAACAGTATAACTGACTTCTAGCAGGTTTTCCATCTTACTTCTTACTAATATTATTATATAAATGTTTAGATGGATGGATGGATGTTAGAGTTTGTAGCCTTAACTGCTGAACGGATCTCGTTGAAATTTGGCAAAGATTTAGAGGATGGTCTGGAAGAACACATAAGCTACTTGCTTTTGTTTTTTTTTTTAATAACACGCGGACGGAGTCGCGGGCGAAAGCTAGTTTTTTTTATATTTTTCAAGAAGATTGATAGGTAGTTCAATCCATACATAAGAATTCAATAAAATTTGGTTTACAAACACCGGTCTGCCCAGCCCCAGTTTTTTAAGTATCTAATTCATATTGAAATATCTTGAGATTTATTTTGGAATGGCAATAGGAGGATAGAATAACAAAGTATTGACGTCAATGAGCGTCGATTGTCGGTCCAGCATACATGAGTCGCTCAAGCAATCATATTTGTTGTTACAAACTCTACTGTGTTTAAAACTAACTTTCGCCCGCGACTCCGTCCGCGTGGATTTAAAAAAAAACAAAAGTGAATAGCCTATGTGTTCTTCCAGATTATCGTCTACATCCATACCAAATTTCATCGCAATCCGTTCAGCCGTTTAGGCTACAAACTCTAACAAACATCCATCCATCCATCCATCCATCTAAACTTTCGCATTTATAATATTAGTATGAAGTATGATGTAACTTTTATTTATCGTACATTTGTTTTTTTTTCTTTATAATAAACAAAACATTTCTCTTATAATAGTAATGATAAGAAAACATTTTATGAGGCATTTGGAATTTATGAGCTGATTAATTAGGTTAAGGTGAGTCAGGATAGCGTAAAATCACCTTGCCCCGGGATATAAAAAAATCTCACATTTCTACGTTGGTAAACTGTAGTCTTACAAAATTACTTATTTATTTTTCTTGTTTGACTTCAACTTTTGTTTAAGTCTATGGTGTTTATTTACTTTCATATGAAATTTTATAATTAACAACATTTGTAAGTAACAAGTATTAATTTCAAAATAATACAATAATAATTCTAGAGCTCCAAAAGTGCTATAATGTCACCCTTCGCAGCCTTAAATTAATATTAGATTTTGTTCGCTCCTGTCTAGCAAAATTTGATATTTTTCATCTCTTCATGTAATTTCTTTAATCAAAATTAATTAGTTTCTTCAAATCAATGCAGGCCTTTAGAATCAAAATGTCCGACAGATGCATGAAATGTTTATTACAAAGGCTTAAGGCCAAATACTGGAACGAATTTTGAACATGTAACAGCGTCTTAAATAATAAGGCCACGCTTAAATTCGAAATTCGAAGGTGCTTACAAAGTGATGTGTTTAAGATTCGTTTCAATATTCCTCTGTTAATGCAGTATCGATAAACGTTTATTTGATACGTGGGCGTGTCAGTTCGTAATAAGATGATTGCATCGGCGTGACTTTCGACATTTCACTAAGGTCACAATAAATGGCCCTATACGTAATGTTTTATACACAATCTTTTAATGCATTTATCTTACTACTTATGTACTTAATAAGATTTATAATATAACTAGCTGTGCCACGAGAATCGGTCCTTGCGTAATTAAAAAAAATAGTAGCATATGTGTTCTTCCACACTAAGTTCTACATCTATGCCAAATTTCAGTTAGATCCGTTAAGCTGTTCTGGAGATAAGTAGTGAAAAACATCCATCCATCCATCCAAACTATGATGAACTACTTTTCTAAGTAATTTTATATGTAAATGCGAAATTAATCAGTCTATTGATAACCACATTGTAAAAAGGAAGCAATTACATGGTTGATAATACGCAATGCACGGACCGTAGCATTCACTGATGAAGGATAAATTACTTCTCTCAATAAATGGTCATTGATGTGAGCACAGTTCACTAAATACGAGTATATACTCGTATCTTACTTTAATATTATGAATGCGAAAATTTAGATAGATGGATGGATGTTTGTTAGAGTTTGTAGTCTAAACGGCTGAACAAATTTCGATGAAATTTGGCAAAGATTTAGAGGATGGTCTGGAAGAACACATAGGCTACTCACTTTTGTTTTTTTTTTTTAATTCCACGCGGTCGGAGTCGCGGGCGAAAGCTAATTTGATATAATTATTTAGTTACAAAACATATTAATGATCTAAACATCGTTTAAAACATAAACGCTGCAATAAAATCCCCAGTTTCAAAATAAGAATGGTTTTGCTTTATATTTAAACTAATATTTATTTATTAATATTGATGACAGTTAAATGATTCGACGAAGTAAGAACGCTGACGAGGTCGAATTATTTAAAGTCGTCCGTAGTGATTCAAGCTGGGTTTATATGCAGTCTTACAATGCTAAATAGAACGAGGCTATCTTATATGTTAGTATATTTTGCTTTCTTTTAAAAAGCCGTTTTCAAAAACAGATGTTTTTATTTCATTTTCTATTGCTGTTACAAATTTATCCAATTTTACGACGGATGACAAGTTTTTTTGTAATACATTTTGAATAGTAGACATTCATAATAATTTGGTAATAAGATCATGAAATTTTGTAATTAACAACATTTGTAAGTAACAAGTATTAATTTCAAAATAATACAATAATAATTCTAGAGCTCCAAAAGTGCTATAATGTCACACTTCGCAGCCTTAAATTAATATTAGATTTTGTTCGCTTCTGTCTAGCAAAATTTGATATTTTTCATCTCGTCATGTAATTTCTTTAATCAAAATTAATTAGTTTCATCAAATCAATGCAGGCCTTTAGAATCAAAATGTCCGACAGATGCATGAAATGTTTATTACAAAGGCTTAAGGCCAAATACTGGAACGAATTTTGAACATGTAACAGCGTCTTAAATAATAAGGCCACGCTTAAATTCGAAATTCGAAGGTGCTTACAAAGCGATGTGTTTAAGATTCGTTTCAATATTCCTCTGTTAATGCAGTATCGATAAACGTTTATTTGATACGTGGGCGTGTCAGTTCGTAATAAGATGATTGCATCGGCGTGACTTTCGACATTTCATTAAGGTCACAATAAATGGCCTTATACGTAATGATTTATACACAATCTTTTAATGCATTATCTTATGTACTTAACAGGATTTATAATATAACTAGCTGTGCCACGAGAATCGGTCCTTGCGTAATTAAAAAAAATAGTAGCATATGTGTTCTTCCACACTAAGTTCTACATCTATGCCAAATTTCAGTTAGATCCGTTAAGCTGTTCTGGAGATAAGTAGTGAAAAACATCCATCCATCCATCCAAACTATGATGAACTACTTTTCTAAGTAATTTTATATGTAAATGCGAAATTAATCAGTCTATTGATAACCACATTGTAAAAAGGAAGCAATTACATGGTTGATAATACGCAATGCACGGACCGTAGCATTCACTAATGAAGGATAAATTACTTCTCTCAATAAATGGTCATTGATGTGAGCACAGTTCACTAAATACGAGTATATACTCGTATCTTACTTTAATATTATGAATGCGAAAATTTAGATAGATGGATGGATGTTTGTTAGAGTTTGTAGTCTAAACGGCTGAACAAATTTCGATGAAATTTGGCACAGACGCAGAGAATAATCTAGAAGAACACATAGGCTACTCACTTTTGTTTTTTTTTTAATTCCACGCGGTCGGAGTCGCGGGCGAAAGCTAATTTGATATAATTATTTAGTTACAAAACATATTAATGATCTAAACATCGTTTAAAACATAAACGCTGCAATAAAATCGCCAGTTTCAAAATAAGAATGGTTTTGCTCTATATTTGAACTAATATTTATTTATTAATATTGATGACAGTTAAATGATTCGACGAAGTAAGAACGCTGACGAGGTCGAATTATTTAAAGTCGTCCGTAGTGATTCAAGCTGGGTTTATATGCAGTCTTACAATGCTAAATAGAACGAGGCTATCTTATATGTTAGTATATTTTGCTTTCTTTTAAAAAGCCGTTTTCAAAAACAGATGTTTTTATTTCATTTTCTATTGCTGTTACAAATTTATCCAATTTTACGACGGATGACAAGTTTTTTTGTAATACATTTTGAATAGTAGACATTCATAATAATTTGGTAATAAGATCATGAAATTTTTGAAAACCATATAGTTAATCTTAAATATATCTTTTTGGGAGCGCTGTTTACAATCTGATTATTACCAAAAAAGGAATTTGGAGTTTCAGTATTCGGTGATGAATTTTGACAACAAATAAGCCAACATAAGATAGTATTACGATCGTTAAAAATTTCGTGTAACGTCTTGCGTGAAGTATAGAATTGCATGCGGGTGTTCCGAATAATTATTAAAAAAAACCCACCTCAACAATGCTGCACAAGTTTGAAGTTTACTTTTTACGTTGCCCACTTTGTAGCCGGGATACCTTATATGGTAAGACCCGTATGTGGGTAGCAACAACTAAATTATATGTAGGCAGGAATACTATATTTCACTATAACGTCGCATTTTTGCAATCAACATTTTTATATTATACTAGCTGTTGCTCGCGACTTCGCCCGCGTGAAATTACAAAATATAGCCTATGTTACGCACAGATAAATTACCTTTCTAACGATGAAAGAATTTTTAAAATCGGCCTAGTAATTTTTAAGTTATTTCAATACATACAAAAATACAAATCTTTCCTCTTTATAATATAATAGTAAATAATATATTAGTATAGATATAGATGAAAAACTAAGTGCACTCAGTTGGTTTAAACACATAGTACAAATACTGATAGCCGCATTTACCCAATAAATAACTATGTAAAATCCTGGAAAAAATCCATTCGACTTGGTGTAATTACTTTTGTTGTTTGTTACTAATGTTTTTTTGCTAAGAAGTATAAATTAACGTTCATCATCATCATCATCATCATCATCAGCCTTTGTCTGCCCATTGCTGTTTGCAACTGCTTAAAGTTGTCTTTGATATATCATCACTAATTAATTACAAACATTCTCGATTCTCATCAACTCTTTCTCTAACTTTCAATCCATTTTTAACCTTTTATATGTGCTATACTTATTTACAAAAAGGTTTATTATTATAAACCAATTAATCAGTATATTATTGGTTTATAATAACCTTGCGCTAACAATAACATGCTGGAGAGCGTGACACATCTCGCCATATGTCGCTATTTCCTCGAATTACACCAACGCGGCGTCGAAAAATTAACACACATTGCTTGCTTATATAACGAAAACATTACATTCAAAATGCATTACTTATAAGTAATGCCAGTAGTGCATAGAGTTAGGATAAGTACGAGTACCATATTTTCTAACCGTGAGGCGTGGAATTACTGCCAAAGAACCTTATTTTATCAAATACATTACAAGATTATGAAAACCCCTAAATTTTTAATGTGGTTAAAGCACTGGGTCCATTAGTGTTTCTCACCAACTCTATCTTCATGTTTTCCTGGTATTTACAAAATGGTATTGATTATTCACTTAAATAAAAATTATATTAAAATATGAGTTTATACTACAATAACTCGCTGATAAGTTGTATAAAACAGCTTTGTAATTTGAAACCACACAGATGTCCTATTAACATAAAATTTTATAACCAATATGACCTTATTTACATTTATTTATTCTGTTTAAATTCGCCTACGCGTTACAACACAAACATTTGTTTATAAGATGGGCTTGTCTATTTGCTTAACAATTCTGTTATTGTTAGCAATAATCTTGGGATGATGCATTCAGCTTTGTTCAGAGGCAAAAACATCTGTGTAAGGCTTTTGTTTTGTCAATGATTTTCTATATCTGTATAAATTACAGGGAAATATAAACCTATGAATAATACGCAAACCCTGTGAACTGGTCACCTTAAAAAATAGTTAAACGTGGACAATGAGATTTTCCCTTAAAAAAACTAAAGTCAAGCAGAAATTAATGCTATTTGAGCAATTATTATTTACTAGCTTTCGCCCGCGACTCCGTCCGCGTGGTAATGAAAAAAACAAAAATGAATAGCCTATGTGTTCTTCCAGACTATCTTCTACATCTATGCCAAATTTCATCGAAATCCGTTCAGCCGTTTAGGCTACAAACTCTAACAAATATACATCCATCCATCTAAACTTTCACATTTATAATATTAGTAAGAAGTAAGATTAAGAAAAAGTTTTACAGAGTCTTGCAACAAATTTTATCAAATTCCAAGTATTACTCAACTGTTATCTCTAACCTATTCCGGTATTTGGCGTTAATGAATTATTTTCAAGCTATAGTATTAGTATTATGTTGATAACGTTATAAAAAGACTTGGCTAAATAGCGAGAAATAAGATAACAACGAATTGACTAAGGCAGTAACGAGAATCGCTGAAATATAGCGTTATCCAAATGATCCATCTTGAGCCATTTATAATTATCATCGTAACATATCTATTAGTTAGAGGACGTTCATGAAGAATTAATTATTGGGTTTGGTAGTTAACTCATTAAATTACTAACTTTGGGAAATCTGGAAAAAAGAGTTAATTTCAAATGCAAACTTTTCGCATGCATTTGTTTTTTTTAACTCTACAGTTTCTCATAAGCAATTAAGATCACTACAGACATAAAAAACACCGATTTTAGCCCGAAAGAGGAACAAAAAAATACGTTCTCATGTTCAAACTAGCGTATTTCAAACACGTGTACATTTAAAGTAAAAAATAGCCTCGATTTAGCATCACATGTGTTGTTTTTTTCACACGTAGCATGAAGAGGAAATAGCAATTACTGTGATAGTATAATTCCTGTTAGAACAATGAAACACAGCGTCCAGTTGTATAGCCATTAGAGAGTGTTAAATGTATTAAACACACCAAACGCTGACCTTACGTTAATTTAAAATAGATGATGCCGTGTGTTCGTAGTTGTATGTGGAGTGATGCGACTGATTAACATGTTACTTAAGACAGATATCCTTGGCAAGCCTCTTGATACATAGTCGAGACATTTACGCACCTTTATTTTATGACGAACTAGCTTATGCGCGCGACTCCGTTCGCGTGAAAAAAAAAACAAATGTAAGTAGCCTATGTGTTCTTCCAGATTATCCTCTACATCTATGCTAAATTTCACCGAGATCCGTTCAGCAGTTTAGCCTACAAACTCTAACAAACATCCATACATCTAAACTTCAAATTTATATAAGTAAGATTGGGAAGGTATAATATTAGTAAGATTAGGTTAGAAAACTTAATAAAAACACTTATAACTTTCCTTTGTTAATCTATAGAGTCATAGTTATTGTCTTTTCTTTTAATGTTTTTTGTGATAAAGAGATTTAAAGTATAAATAACTGTCTACCCTACTTCAAAAACTGGGATATTCAATTTCACAGCACGTCACTATGTGATTGACGATCGAGATGAAGATAGATCGTGTTGCATTGCTTTTTGCGTCGACTGAGCTATGCCACCGTTATGTCATAAGTAAGCCGTTTGCAAAACATATAACATCATCGTATATTGTGAAAACTACATCTCAAGATTGCCTTTATCGTATAGACTTGTTATGACTATTGCATCTTATCAGTTTTTGATGTTTGTTTTGTTTAGTTTTGGTTCGTATACTGTCTAAGCTATTTTAAAGAAATTCGTAAACAATAGGATTTCTTAAACAATTTCTTGTTACGGTACCGAAGGATGAAATTTGGATAAACTAAAATTGAGTTGACATGATCACAAACATGTTTATCTCTTGTTGATATAGTTGTATACGTGAATAGGAATTCTAAACAGATATGATTAAAGCAAAACAGCTAATTCAAAATGAGGTTTTAGTTATCTTTTCATGTTTTTCTCATTGACGCCAGTTACATCAGGTTTCGGTACGTTGTTTATAAATAGTGGCGCGGCTTCAGGTTTATTTTCGCGAGGTTCACGTCATTCGGATTACTTGAATGATTCCATGTATGACTAAAATTGTACCCAGTAATTGAATGACTAATCTTTCTCAAGAATGGCTCACTCCAGAAAGATTCCGCGGGATTGACGTATATGTACTGTGAATACGCTAGTTACATTTTGTTAGTACTCTAATAAAACATGTGGTCTCTTTCATTCTCTTTGAAGCAGCTGAGATAGCAATATGTTTTCATTCACTTGTTTTTGCAATGAAAATTCATAGTCCATTTATGTAGTTAGAATAATTAACAAACTAAATGTAGATTCAGTATAAAACATCCTTGAGTTTGTGGTACATGTTTGAACTGGCTATCTACATTTTTACGATAAAATAACATGGCAAGCCAGTTTCAAGGACGGTGTCTATTCATTGGGGACTTGAAAAGCTCTATTGACGCCCCCTCGTACGCCTGCGCTGTACGTCCACACGCCGTCAAAGACAAAAGGAATATACTAAAGGCATAACAAATAGCCGACGGTATCAACGCATCGCTAGAGGCCACTATATGAAAGACTAGTACTGATAGAGTCAAATAAACCGTAAAATGTTCGTAAGATACGGGTTTCTTACCACGATTGGGTAGTTTTATATTTCACACTACCGCATCACTTCAGTCAGCCCTTGAACATCGCGCATGCAACTGTGTCGACATATCGGTAGCTAAAGCAACCCAGTCGTGGTAAGAAACCCGTATCTTACGAACATTATATTTGTAAAAACCACGATACTTTAAACTTATAAATAAAACGTAATTAATATAAGTATTAGAAAACGTGACAATGGATTCAAATCTTACGTTAAATTCCCGAATTGTGTTATTATCAATACTTTAAGTTAGTTTTAATGGCATTTAGTTTTAATTTGTACCGGATTATATTGTCTTTTGTCGCCAACACCCCATTCTGTTATGACGGATACAGTCGCTTCCTTTGATTTCAGATTTCACTTTGATTCATTTTTCCTGCTCATCCTTAGAACTGAAGGGCAGTCACGTGTTATAGTCTATCTCTTTCCTACCAACATGAATAACGTCATAGCGCTTATGCTTTTGTAGCTTAAGAGCGTTTCAGACAGAAGGCGCCGCGTCGTTTCTTTCGCACGTGTGAAAGGACTCTCGGAAGCGAAGCATAAAACGGTTTCTCAAAAGATGTCGTATACGTTTATAACTATAACATGCCACACAACTGTGTGGCACTCAAGTTGACGCGGACGGACTATAAGCGGACTTGCTAATCTCATCCTTACAGAAATAGTCTGGTATTTCCTCCACTGATCGCCACTGACGCTGAGCAGTCATAATCTTTGTCGTCTGAACTTTGGTTTAACTGTAAACTAACTAATCAGAGGCATAATCTGTATTTACATAATAGAATTGCTAGAATTTCTTTTGAATCTCTGCCCATAAGAGCGCGCGCATACCTTTGACTAAACTATCGCACAACTGTTTAGTCGCGCTTTGATTCCTATGAGCTTATACAGAGGTGCGCACACTACTCGGTTTGTGGTTGTGCAACTAAATAGTAGTATTGGCTGCAAAACAATCGACAATCGCACAACAGTTGTGCGCCCGCTCTAAACAAAGAAGCATAATATTTTATTGCAGTGTATGAATAGCCACATTTCTTCACTTAATACGTACCTAATTACATTAGTTTAGTGGTCAAATTAATAAGATATGTAGGAGTAAATACCGTTATCATAACAAATAAGGTAACTATGAGCTCACCATCGTTTGAAAGATAAACTGAGTTCAGACGACGTATCATTATGGACACCGTTTATGACCATATGCAGTACCTACTTTATGATATTAAAAAAATTCTGGAAATGTACCTAAATGTTATTTAATAAGACCATTGATGGATTAATTTTTAAACATTAAATAAAGAAAGAGTAGGTTAATGTGCTTTCCATTTAGAATGCCTTTAAAAATCGCGCCCAAATAAAATTATTAATGTCTTCCAAAAGCTCAAGCCGTTTTTACTTTTATAAAGCTTTGTGTTTGTCAGCAAAAGAAAGCCACGGAGCTTTCGGCCGAACTGGATCGACAATCGGCAACCGGTTTGACCGCCGCGAATCCTGCCTCTAATGCACGCAATACACATATAAACCTACATAAATATTACAGCCTGTGGAGGAAAACTACCAGTTATATGTATATAAGATATACCCGTAACGGTATAACATTTCTTCTGTGAAAACAAATATAATAACAAAAAAGATTTTTATAAAAAAAGTTACCATTGTAACCATCACTGATTTGGTCAAATAGAATTAAGTCGTCTAAATTTTATTATACAACAAAAATGTTTTTGTATAGATAAATGCTGATGTTGATGTGGATTGAAACCGCTCTGTCAAAAACATTAAAATTCGTCCTTGACTTATGTACGTATAATCCTCTCGTCTTAATAGCCTTAGCATCTGCTAAAAATGACACCACATACATAGCTTGGAAAGAGTTAGTTACCAAGAGTTAAATTATTATTAATTGTTCCCTTACTACAAGTTACCATTCTGCATAACATTATTATTAAAATCTGAACTATGTATAATCAAAGAGTAATTAAATAGGTCCAACGTAAGCTATGTTACACCACACTAACATGTATTTACGAACAGGTTATTGTTTTAAATACACGTGTACAAGAGTTTTAATAAAAAAATCTACGAAGCGAACAGCACAATGTTTACACAGAGATCTTGTAACATTCCGTTCGCCACATACATTCGCAACATAAATACTCGCAAACACAAACGGACATAAAATAAACAAGCGTATTTTGCGTTTTATGGTTCGTCAGATTTAAAAATACAACGAGTCATGGTGAAACAATTCTAGAGGTATAGAATAATGAGAACTTAGCTATGGGATTATCAGATGTAAGGCTAGCAATATTCGCTTTCATCCAATCTTGAGTTTATAAGTAAGATTTTGTACACTATTGGCCATCATTAAAACAATGTTTTCTTTTTCATCATTATCACGTTCTTAAACAAAATAAAACAAATGAATATACATAGATAAGAAAACAATAACCTGTTCTAATTACACTTTTTCTATTACAAGTAAAGCTCAGCAGTAATTTTACATTAAATCTATACTAATATAATAAAGCGTAAACACACACTTCTTCGTTGCCTTAGATGTCAGCAATTACAGCATATTTTTAAATAATTCTTTTTTTAATAAAAACCCCAAAACTTACATCAGGGTTTAGGTTATATATTTTCACGCCATTAAACTTAAGAGACCATAAGTTGCTGCCAACATCAAGAAAGAAAGATTGCTAAGGTTTGTCATGTCATGTCATTTTGACATTTGCTATTGATAATTTGACAAATGTAAACAATAAAATGATTTTTTTATAATTTTATG
This sequence comes from Papilio protenor, assembly GCA_029286645.1. Classification (NCBI taxonomy): domain Eukaryota; kingdom Metazoa; phylum Arthropoda; class Insecta; order Lepidoptera; family Papilionidae; genus Papilio; species Papilio protenor. The sequence goes on from JAGSMZ010000043.1 coordinate 4,049,844, forward strand.
CGGATGAAGTCGCATGGGAACAGCTAGTCTTTCATAATATCATAAATGCGAAAGTTTAGATGGATGGATGTTTGTTAGTTTGTTAGGCTACAAACTCCTGAACGGATTTCGATAAAATTTGGCATACATGTAGAACATATGTAGATAGTCCGGAAGAACACATAGACTTTTTTTTAATTCCATGCGGACGGGATCGCGGGCAAATGCTAGTAGAATAAAATATAAATTTCACGACTGGTTACATTTTTAAAAGTCATCAATTAAAGTAAAGGAGCTTAATGAAATTTTTCGCAATTCATTCTCATTTAAAAACGTTACACATACAGAAACTACAAACTGGTTTTAAAAAGAGACATATGAAAATGCCTGCTATTTCTTGAATTGTATGTTACATTTTTAAATTTTAAAATTATAATGTACATGTAGGTCAAGATGTTTTTAAACTTGTCTACGCAAAGAGATGCCGTAGTACGAGTTGCAAGGAAGTTGAAGGAGGGCACAAAGAATATATAACTTTGTGCATATTACGCTTTAGTATACAGAATTAGCGTAAACACATTACAATAGAAGTTACCGTATTCTAACTTTGTATCTGCAATCTCGTCACGTAAGCAAATGAAGTCAACAAAGTGCCCGCATATCCATAATACATATCCTACGCAATACTTGTGTATAAAAAGACTTTCTTTCAACCAATAAGATCTTTTATACCATATCGATTTAAGAAAGATAAATGTTACATATCGTTACGTGTTTTGCGCTCAAGCCGTCGAAGTGCATTCTGGTTACAAAACCAACATTATATAATACAGAAAGAACAGATTGTCCGTCTTAGATTACTTGTACAAGACGTTGATATAGTAAGTATTATACATAAAAGATTCATCATCACCATCTCACTGACCTTATCCTACCCTAAGAGCGCGCGTACACCTTTGACTAAACTATCGCACAACTATTTAGTCGCGCTTTGATTCCTATAAGCTTATGTGGAGGTGCGCACACTACTCGATTTTAGTTGTGCAACTAAACAATTGAATTGACTGCGAAACAATCGACTGAAGTCGCGTCGAGAAGTCATCCCAAGTTTTTGTACTCCAGATCGATCTGTCATTGATCATTTCACTAGAGTATGATGACGAAGGTGACATGATCAAGTGTGATTTTTACGCAATCGAAAATCATTCGTCGTCATCCTTTCAATTTGTTCAACAACGAAGAATATATTAAACAGAAATACAGACTTCAAAACATCTAACATACAGTGGACAATCTGTGCTTACGCGTACATTCTAGAACAAATGCATACGGTGTCAGATAAATTTTAGCTAGACTGCGGTATCGTGTTACAGCTTTCTCGGTAGCGCTCGTATAGCTCTGACAATTTGATGAGTCTGTCACAACGCGGCTCCGGCTTACATACAGGGAGAAAGTTGAGCATTACAGATATACCAAGACTTATATCAAACCGTTGGCTTAGAATATCGAAACACCTTGTATTGTTATAAGATTATTTCTTGGGGTCGTCGACCTCGTATCACGTTCGTGATAAAAAGCGATACCAGTTTTATTGCTTTTGTTTCGCATAACACGATAGCTATGTCTGCATTTGAAAGTTATAGTTTACTTAATAAAGCCTTCACGTTTAACAAAATTCAGATATGTATGAAGTAAACCAGCGTGGTTGACTATGACCTAGTCAAACCAAACTTAGGGTAGACTCCGAGCCTCTCAGTGGGGACGTATAGTGAGCTGATGATGATGTTTATAATCGGCTTACACGGCGAAACAGTTGCAGTTTTAAAACTTATTAGGCTTATATGGCACATAATATGACATGAACTTGAATCCTGTATAAACGACAAAAACAAGAGCAAAATTCATTTCTTTTTGCCGTTCATATTTACTTTTCCAATACGTGTGTACATTTCTTGCTGCGAGCTGTGAGTAGTCACAGGGAAATTTTAAACTATTATGATATTTACTGATCCTAATTTATCTTAAAAGAAATAAGTCCATTATCCTACTAAAATATAATGTAAGTCACTATAACGGCGATGGATTGAATAAATTGCGTCGTAGTTTGACCGTAGCGACATTATTGCCTTAATGAGGTCAGCACACACTAGGGTTTGTCCTTTGCGGACAGGCGTCACACCTAAAATGGAACAAAATGTCTACATTACAGGGTCAGTATCAAATATTTATAGTATTGAAACAAAATAACTATATTACATTTTTGTTTTGAGATGTTTTAAAGATATGTTAATATGATTGTTAGTTATTGTTAGAACACTCTATATTCAGCACAATGCATTACAGGACTACCGTGATCAGCAAAGGATGCGAACGACCCGCATAATCAAGTCGTGATGTTTTTGTTTGCTTGTTCGTTTGTTTGAATTCGAAATAGGCTTTACGAAGACTGCAAATATACTTACAATGTTATTTCTACGAGTATATCACAAATGTATATGATAATAATTTTATATACTTTGTCATTTTAAAACTCTCCTAGTACAAGGTTTTGTCTATTGTATTGACTTGCCATAACTTTCAACGCTATTTTGTAGATGTTACTACCTAGTTAAAATAGCTGCGGTTCTCCACAACTATTTGAAAGCATTGGAATTTCACGTTCGAACAATAAAGGTCAAAATGTATGGCCTTTTTAGACGCAAACGTGTCCCTTATGCTCATGGTACCAAGTATTACAATATTCAAAATTTATTAAAGCTCGTAGCTTAAAGCGTTTGACACCGTCACCTAGAACTTTGTTCTGAGCATCATTTAGTACAAATTGGTGAACCGCTATTACGTTTGGATGTTATTATACTTAGGCTAACACGGTGGGCGGGAGATTGACAGCGAGACCGCCAAAGGCCGTATGCTAATGTGTCTTGTCTCGACCCAGACAAGTAGCTCATACTACAAATTACTTTCACTATCAACGTGATCTGTTTATAATAAGTTACACGTATGCTTTTGATTGATTTAGTCTCGGCAAAAAGTTACTCTTGTTAGATTTCCAGTGGAGTTTAATCTCGGATGTAATAACGACATCCTTTAGTCGTTACATCTTAAAATTAGCTTATAACTGGTTTTAACACTACATTCCAATTAATATAAAAATTAACACGAATGACTATAACAGTTAATTTCACAGGAAACAAGTATTTATTATAGTAATTTTAGACATAAACCAGAAAGTGTTAAGAATGAATGTGGATGGCTACAAAGGAAGAGGAAGACCGAAGAAAGTATGGATGGATTGTGTGAAAGAGGATATGCTTAAGAAAGGAGTGGATTAAGATATGACGGCTGATAGAGATGTATGAAAGAGCAGCACATACTGTGCCAACCCTCCGTAAGGGATAAGGGTAACTTGATGATGAAGTATTTAGTAATTTTAAATGAGTAAGGAAAAAATAATGAATTTTGGAGTACATTAGCTTCATTACGTGTTTCAGAAGATTAAAGATTAAAATTAAAGCTCGCATGCACACCATTGTTTAATCTACGTAATGTTATTTTCTTAACAGCGTGCCGACGTTTTGTAGAGAGATTTACTGTGACGTTAGAGTAATAGTTTAAGGTTCATTGCCTTGTAGTAGGCTTGAAATAGACCGATGTTTGTGTATATTTTTTGTGGTAAGCAGGTGCGTTATTCCGAACAGGTAGGCTGACCTTATTGTCTAAAAACCGTAAAGATAATGACAAATTGCAGGTAGTAAGTGTGAAAAAGGTGACCCTTTATGCTTATAAAAGTGAAAGATAAGTTGTTTGTTATGGATAACTGATAACTGTAGATCAAGTTATCTCATAAACTTGTTTGTGTTCAATTAAGTTTAAATATATTTTTAATCGGTAAGCATTAGTTAGATTAGATTATGTTAATATATAACTTTAAACTGTCGTGGTTTTTACAAATATACTGTTCGTAAGATACGGGTTGACATGGCGCATGCAACTGTGCCAAAATATCGGGAGCTAAAACTAGTAAATCGTGGTAAGAAACCCGTATCTTACGAACAGGATATAGATTATGTTAAGTTTAATAAAGACTTTATTCTCAAAAAGACAATTTACAAACTCACTTACATGAGAAATATTGCAAGTATAACATAGCTAGTAATATCGGCGTATTAATTATTTTATATTTTTTTTACAATTTTCTAGAATATCTTGCGATGACATGGATTTAAATATTTTAAATGATCTCACGTTTTTAATAAAGATGGTTATGTTAGACTTCGAAAAGTATAAGACCGATCAGGTATTAAAAATATGTTTAGTTAAAATAAATCTAAAAATTAATAAGAAATGCGTCTCAAAATAAAACACGGAAATGTTTCTAAGGAACACATATATCCATCGGTTACAGTTTTGTTTATGTAATATTAATTTATAGATGGGAAGTGGTAAGAGCCGCTTTTCCTATGATAAATGACTTACAATTCTTTCGGTTTATTTTAACCAAAATATTTCTTAAAAGTTCTCGACTAATTGGATAAAGCGAGAGAAATCGTAAGAACGGTTTTTATGACGTAAATTACATCATAAATATCAAGCTAGGTGTAGCGTGTGGAATGTATTGTAAGTAATGTTAGCGTCAGTTTTCATTGCCTATGCACCTGTACAAAAACATATTGCCATCCTTATCTCTTCCTCAATGAAATAAAACGAGATAGCAATGTTTCTGTTCAGGTGTTGTAGCAGGGGAAACCCACGTTAATGGTATTACACTACTGGTTTAAAGACTTTGTAGCTATAAATTGGTAAACGAACTTTTACATGTATTGGTAAGCAATGTTTCTATACTTTGATTCTATTGATGCCTTCAAATGGAGTTCGAATTACTATAATTACTAATTCATATTTCACAACCAAGTTATTCTTGTTCTTATTAGACTTTTGATTTTATACATCTCTTACCTGATTGATTAGCTCTATAGAGGTGTATTTAAGCTATCCATACTGAGTTTTTAGAAATATTTAACTCTCGTCAAACATTGGTACAGGTTTGAACGCTGCTTCCCAGTAAAATGAAACATAAAAGCTTTTATATATTCAGTTTGGTTTTAAATTAATTTTATAGAGAAGAATAAATTCAATTCGCAGCCCTCATATTTATAGGTTAGTGACATCGAGAGTAAAACGAAAAAAAAAACAAGTCGCTCCGATGTGGGATTCATATAAAATTCTAAATTTAAATCTCTCCCGCCTATTACGTTTTATAAGACATCATTATGTCACGCGACGGTATCATTTTTTAAATTAACTTTTAAATTATATTATGAATTTTAATTTATTCAATTCATTATTTTACTAAAAATAAAATGCCAATTTAATTAACGCTATTAATTATTCACTATAAATATTTAGTAGGTCAAGTTGGATTTATTTATACTAATATTATAAAGAGGAAAGATTGTATTTTTGTATGTATTGAAATGACTCAAAAACTACTGGGCCGATTTTAAAAATTCTTTCACCGTTAGAAAGGTAATTTATCTGTGAGTAACATAGTATGTAGGTTAGGTTAGGTTAGGCATTTTTTAATTTCACGCGGGCGAAGTCGCGAGCAACAGCTAGAATATATTTTTATGGGTGTAATTTCTCATATTCATTATTGTATGTCAGTAGAATGCAAAGATGCTATTCTGCACTAAAGGAAAACATTTTCTTTATCTTTAACGATAAAACATCTTGCAAACTGAACCACTTTTAGTTTTGTTAGCTTTAGTGCATAGATAAGACGTTCGTCGATGAGAAATATGGATTATCTTAAACAAACTGTGACAGGGATTTTATTTTTGACATATTATGCCGCGGAGTCCCTTAGCGTAGGTTAAATACGATAAAACTACAGTAACCAACAGCTAAATAACCCTTAAATTATACTGAGTTTAGCATTAAATATGTATCATTCAAAACTGATATATTTTGACATCAGATGTTAAATTTAATAAGGGGAGCCTACCCTCTATCATAAAAAGATGGCGACCAAAACTAAAAAAAGGTTCAATACGCTCTGACGAACATATAGGTCAAACTATTATTTTTACTACAAAGAGCGTGATGTGTTCACATTTCTTCTATTATGGTAGTTACCTAACTTGACCCATTTTAGTCATCAAGTACTTCCATTAATATTCCTTGTGGGGTTAGAATCTGGTTTTAACCTGTTATCTATTTCTTTTCTTTTATTGATCTCTGATCGTAACACTTGCGGGGAATTCACAACAGTAATTCCCGTGTTTACCGTTATGTGGCAGCGGGCTCCGTTGAACAAAATGAGATCAACGGCATTGACAACCATAAGCCTACCATCTCATGTCGATTGCAGATAACTGTCCATAATAGACAACTCATACATTTTTAGTCTAATGCAATGTGTTGTAATATATTAAATGATCAAACTAATAATGCCTTTGATGATGTAATACCATTTCAGCTTTATCTAATACTAGCTGTTGCTCGCGACTTCGTCTGCGTGAAATTAAAAAATAACCTATGGTGAAAGAATTTAGAAATCGGTCTAGTGTTTTTTTAGTTATTTCAATACATACAAAAATCCAAGAATACAAAACTTTCCTCTTTATAATATTGGTGTAGACAAGAATCTGTGCAAAATGTAGTTAGACTAGTTTATTTAGTTTTTTTATCTATCTAAAACTACCTTTTCTTTTTCTTCCCCTAAGCGAGTCTGAGCCATTACCGTGACCTAACAGTCTTGATGTTAATATTTGACCATCATGGATCAAAAAGGATATTTTAGAGACTGGTTATTTGTTATATCTACCCCATAAATGTCCTACTTGTCTGTGTGCATGTAATTCTCCTTATTTTACAAGTTACTGTTAACCTTTAGACGACCATAAAACTTATTTTTCAAAGGTTAAAGTATGAGTTACCTCGTGCCTATAAACATTTATAGACAAGATATAAACTTAATATAGGTATATATGATACATGGGCGGGGTTATTGGGGTAAACGGGTTATATCGGTCGGGGAGGCTTGTCGGCGGATCAATATCGCATCCGAGGACTACACTCGTGGACCAATAAACTCTAGCTTTATGCAATATATTGTATTGCACATTTTCTCATTCGATTTTATAATATAAGCAGAATTAGTAAACACAGTGATTCAGAACTTAGAGATTCCTTTACATTTTTATTTAAAATGTAGTAGTGAAAATAATGAAATCAACGGAATATCTATATCTATACTAATGTTATGACGAGGAAAGATTTGTATTTTTGTATGTATCCAAATAACTCAAAAACTACTCGATCGATTTCAATTCTTACAACATTAAAAAGATACGTTGTTACTGAGTTACATAGGCTACATTTTTACTATTTTTTTATTCCACATGGACGAAGTCGCGAGCAACAGATAGTTTGTAAAGAAAATTATTCCTTTAAAGTTCTATTTAATTTTAACTACCTTAGTTTCTATAAAAGTCCCGGCAGTTAGTCATGGGATATTCCTATTGTAGGAAACATTCGTGCAGACAAAATGACGCGCATTATTACCTGATTTAATAATAGCATTAATGTACAACTGATAATATGCAGTACAACATGAGAAAGAATGAAATTTCAAAGAAAATTGTTAGTTAATGTTAGCAAGAAACTTAGGCCCATAATAGTTCAGTATTCATTTTGAATTAGAATTCCTAAATACTCTTAATGATTATTCATTTTTAATTTGACATTTAAATGTAACAATAGAAACTTAGGTCACTTCAGGGTTATTATAGACCAATGTTAATGTCGAATGTAGACCTTTCTTGTGCTATTCATCACAATGGACACAATAGGGCCTCAGTTCAGAAAGTAGGCAAAGCAGAAATGAGCGTAGTTCAATGCAAACTTAATGGTATTTATGGTTGGTTGAATATTTATTTCATACATTTTACAGTCTATATGGATATATACACTGTAAAATGTATGAAAGTATAAGGATTTATACTATATCAAATTTAATTATTTTATATAGTACTAGCTGTTCCCGTGCGACTTCATCCGCATAAAATTATGAAAATTTTATTTTATTGTTTACATGTGTCAAATTATCAATTGCAAATGTCAAAATGACATGACATGATGACAAAGCATGGCAACCTTGCTTCCTTGATGTTGGCAGCAACTTATGGTCTCTTTCCCACATTATTGTTTTTATCCGAAATATTTACCCCCTAAGTTTAATGGCGTGAAAATATATAGCCTAAAGCATGACGTAAGTGTAGGGCTTTTTATTTAAAAAAGAATCATTCAAAAATATGCTGTAATTGCTGCCATCTTAGGCAACAAAGTGTGTGTTTACGCTTTATAATAGTAATAAAAATAAAATAAAGTAAAGTATAGATTGGGATATTAAAGGTTCATTTAAATTAATGAGTTTTAATAGAATAATACAATAATAATACTGTTATGATTTTAATAATTTATTTTGTCGGTTTATTAAAGAGCGTTCGTGTATAATCTTACGATGTACAAAATTTCTTGATACGTCCTTGAACAACTTTTTAAATAAAAATATAATAATCGATATACGTAACCTATGGCCCCGTGCCAGATAACATCAGCAACAGCGATGTGAACTTAACCTCGTTCCTTATCCGAGAGTGGGTGGACTGTACTGCAAAACATTGTATCATACATTTAACGACTTATGGATTTTTTGACTCTGAACGTAATACAATCTTAATTTAAATACATTATTTCGGTATCTTTCAATTTTTTTGCAAACTTCATACATTGGTACGTTTATAGCACGGATTAATATTATTATAACCTTAAAAAATCGATTTTATATTAATAACTGTATTCTTGACTTCAAATAGAAGGGTATATGCAGCGCAATGTTTTGAATTCTATAAATAGTTTTCTCGATTCAAACTAACTTTTACGTAGTTCCTACAATTCTGTTTACTTACAAGCAGGAGACAGAACAGGTTCTATGCACCAGGGGTTACCAACTTATCTTAATACGATGATCGTAATGGAAAAAAACAATTGTTTGAAATTTTAATTCTCTTTAGAAACTACCTAACCTAATTAACCTAACCTAACCAAAATATACAGCTAATATATAATTATGTTCTTTACCAATGTCTGTTTTTACTACTGTCTATTAGATCCACTAAAGCAGTTTCCAAGAAAAAATAGAATATTTTAGGTACAAAAGTTGGTCACCCCTGTAGAGCAAAGACGTAATCAAATAATGACTATGGCATGCCTAGTGTGTTAATAAAAAGTGGACACACTATACGGAGAATAAATTGTATGTAAAAGGGAACTTAACTGTTCACTTTTTGTCTGTCTGTTACAACATAACATTTGAAGTAAATGTATCATGGATGGATGTAAAATATAATTTCATAAAAAATGTTCAAAGTCGTTTAGCAAATTTCCATAAGAGATATTAATTACCATGACTTTTTATGCTAGTTTCAAGAATTCTATAGATTCTCGATCATTCATTTAATTAATGAAAACAGCATTATCATCTATCGGAACGTATTTCTGATATCCATTGAAATTCAATAAAAACGATTCAATTAATTTTAAAAAGCGATTGCGTAAAAAACATGTGTTAAAATCCTTAACTTCGAAGGCAAGTCGATCTCTCAGTTCTAAGAAATGGACGCAAGACTTGATTTTGGCTGCTGCATTCCTTTACCTGCCCGTAAAGACCGAAGGGGCCAAGGTAAAGTGGTCACCCGTCCGGTACTTATTAAGTTGGATGTAAGTCAAAAGCACGTATTTTATTTTGAGCCTTTGTTTCGACAGTAAAAGCTTGTGTTACCATGCTATAAAGGAAAGTCGGTACCAGCATTATTTTTTAAACAAAGCATCGAGAATAATCACGTACGTGTCGGAGCGAGTCCTTTGGAGTTTTACCGGAACGGGAAAAAAATAAATGTACCACTAATGTTACGTGCTGTGCTCACCACTTAACGTACGAACGTAACTTAACTTTTAAAAAACTAAAAAAAAAACAATTAAAAAAGCAACATCGTTCAATGACCACTTTCTGTCGTAGTTTTTTTAATATCTTTGCAAGTATTACCAAAAACTAAACAAGGCAATCCATTATATGGGAATTGCTAATATCTAATGTAAATAATTATAACGGACCTCTACCATTATGGTGTGGGCAGTGAAACTCCGTGTATGAGGACAGTGGGCCGATAGCCATTTGCGTCGACAGCGTTGATATCCGCTGTTCTAAACTGTTTTGATGTGAATTATGATTTCACTACTCCAACACAGGCGTTAAGGCCTCCTTTAGTGTTCAATGTTCAGTAGATTTGTCTTGCTTTAAGATAGATAATTTTTGCTTCATAAGTCCTTACTAGCAAACCGTAATACTTACATGCTCATTATTACAGATATTAAAAGTGGAATCCTAATTATTCTCAGAAGCTTTTCTTATTTATTCTTGAAAACATTGAAATATAAAAAAAAGAAAGTTGACTTTGACTTTTGCGTGAATTGAAACAGTTTCGATTCAATTTAATGGCTGTATGGTGTTTGTGCTTTAGACTTTTACTGCTAAAAAAAGCGTTATCTATGGTGATAATCGCATATTTTTAGCAAGACTCGATTTATTTCACTGTTAACCTCGCTTAGTATGTAAAGGGCGGAGTACGCATGCAAATTATGCGATTACGTGATCAAAACTTGTTGTACAGCTTTCTTTGAAGGCATCTTATAAAGTAAAAAAAATATGTACATCATTTTGTACACTTGTACACAATATTCCATTCCCGAAGTTACTGGATTGATTTTTTTTAATTATGATGGTTAAACCTATACCATTTTAATATTTGTTATGCGACGTAGACGAGGGCGGAGTACTTGAGGGTGTGCAATAGGGTGGTCCACCCCCGTTGCCTAGCAGCTTAGGGTGACGGCAACAAGAGGGTTGAAAACGCCGGCGCCAAAATTGTCTCAAGTATGCCCTTTACTAGAGTAAAAGATAAATTGGTTTCTTTTACGATCTTTTTGTAGTAAGCATGGGTATTTGTCTAGATCATACTATTTAGGCCTAACTAGTTTTTTCAAAAGTTCAGAATTATCTCCTTATCTTCAACATTTATCTCTAACTTGTCTTGATTACAGTACCGTGAGACCTTTAATGTTATTTCCGTTTGTCAATGCGTAGAATAAACACGGTAAAAAACTACATCCTGAGTTCAATTTGCCATATGGGCAATCTGTGACGTCAGTAGCGACCCTGTCAGTCCGCTGTGATAAACTGAGTTGATATTATACAAATATAGGATAACATTATCCTTTATTTGGACATTGCGTCCAACATCTACAAAATATTCTGCCATAAAAGAGAATGGTCCGTAAATGGGTAGATAAAAACATAATATTTTTTTCCGCGAAATTTCACTGTCAAAACTTTATAAAAGTTCTTGGACAGTGGAAACCCACACTTATAAAGTACGTTTTCATTGAGATTAATAAGTCTAAAATACCGTCTGTCGGTTACGGTCTCTAATTGTAAAGTATCGTTTTTCACTCAAGATGCTTGTCTTTAGAAATGAAAAGGTCATTAATCAACTTTTAGAAGGTATTTATCGTGTAGTGTAGACGAAGTAACGGCATCTCTACACAATAATAACAAGATAAAAATATTTATTTAACCTGTAATGTTAACCAAATAAATCCTTTTATTCCTCACTAGCTTGCGCCCGCGACTCCGTCCGAGTGGAATTCAAAATAACAAAAATAAGTAGCCTATATGTTCTTCCAGACTATTCTCTACATCCATGCCAAATTTCATCAAGATCTGTTTAGCAGTTTAGGCTATAAACTCTAACAAACATCCATCCATCCATCTAAACTTTCGCATTTATAATATTAGTAAGATTTTTTCCTAACTATGTAATATCCGTTTCATTGCCATTAATAACAGCGACATTGAAGAAAATATATTTTGGGACATGTCTACAAAGAAGTCAAACATGTGGATGTCCTACAGATTTATATTGCTTCAATGCTAGTAAATCTCTATTTTCTCTATAAGATGTAAAGGTATTGACGTTTTCTCACACTTCTACGATCACACAGGCGTCTGTAACCGCACGTACTCACGTAATATGAAGTGACACATTCCTCAATTGAGCCGGTGACGCGGCGAGACACGGCCGTACACAAATTGATGCCAATTTGAGTCTCCGGCTGACTCACGTACGTTTGGTTCAGCGGTCCTCGCTGCATATGAGTTTTTTTTTATCCACATCAATCGAGTTACTCTGTGCAATTCGATTTAACTAATAAACTGTTGGTTGGTTAAACGACAAATAACAGCAGTTAGAAGAACAAGTGTTCAATAAAAGAACAATACAACCAAGTAGAGGCTTACGTTGAAATTACATATATCTTATCAATGTAATTCATACCTTTGTCCTAGACACTTTTACATGTTCTAAAATAAAGTTTAGTACCAGAAAACATTAAAAACATATGCATTTTTAAATGCAGATTGGCATGCCTTATGGTGCCATAATTATGTACCAATCATGAACATAGTCTATCTGTGAGTCAGATTACCTAATTCGGTTAAATTGTTTTGATTGATTAATTCATCGATATTGCATATGGCAGTGTTAACATTCGTCTGAAATAACTACGTCTGTACAAGGAATCGACAATTTTAACAGCCATGTATAGCTGACGAAGTGTTGACTACGGGTCAGTGATAGGGTTGCCTAAATGATAATTTTCATTATTCAAATTGTGTTAAATTATGATTAGTAATATTTGTCGTCTTGTACACGCATTTAAAAGTATACTTAGTCGAAAATGTAAAAAAAACAAACTATAGTTATTAAATTTTCTGACTACTTTAAACTTTACAATAGAATAAAATGAGATAACCAAGTCACATAAAGTTAGGAAAGTGGACTAACCAATTAAAGTTTTAATTTTCTAAGGAAATAAAGTTTTATTTGTAGCAACCCTAATGGCATATTAAACGTCCGTCCTTGCCACGATAATTGGTGGACTTGGCGCTATTTAGATCCCTGCGACCGGCTGCGGGAACTGAGGAAATGTGGTATTATACGTATACAAGTTCATGGCTATAATGTTAGAACTGACTCTGAATAAACTTGATTGTTTTTCACGTTTTTACGAAGAAGTCTCTAGAATCGCATTCGTAACGAACGTGTTTTGTTACTTTAGTGTTTTTATAAGTAGCTACTGCTTTAAAAATTGTGAGATTATTCTCAATTAAATGGAATTAAAATCTTATATATACAGACAACAATAGCACAAAATCCGGTTCGCACGTTCGTATTATTTTACATAAGTAGTTGGAATTAACTTTATAATTAAGCTTGCGTTTTGATGTTTCAATTTGATGATTAATTTTTCAAACAGTCTATATCTATACCCTTGACCTTTCGTTGTTAATATAAATTAAACTCCATCTAATAAAATAAAATAAAAAAACAGAATTTCACAAACGATTTTTTATTGATCGTATCTTACCTGTCTGACGATAAAAGCTTCAAAGTCTATGGTTTCTTTTAACCACAAAAACAATGTGAAGACCATAAATCGATCTGCGTGTATCGGAACAGTTATTACTGCATCACCATTACTGCTTGCGTCAGAGGGATTAAATTTCTATTAGGATTAGAACGACAACGAAAAATATTTTCACATTTTCTCTGAGTCCAGATCTATTTTAGTTTTATGAGAACATGAGTCTTGGAGATGTATTCGTTTTATCTGACTAATTTAGATAGATAGGTTTACGAATTCAATAATAGTGTAAATTAAAGTTTGCTATACACTGAAACGCTTTGAAATCCAGGTTAGTTTGCTACCAAATAATATGACAATCAGGTAAAACGTTATTCAATAACTCTAAAGATCCAAGTAAAATGCAAAACCACACTATAAATGCGCCTGAAATTATGAATCTTAAATATCACGTGTTTCACACACATAAATACTGCTTGAATTCTGAAATAATAAATAGCACACAAAATAGTGCTAACACACGCCATGCTCTTAGACCATATATTATCTCAGAAAGTGTATCGAATTTTTAAATTGGCTATAATTTATGTAAAAGAATTATTTAAGCTCTAACAAGTTCGAATACTAGTTTATAGTAATCCAATTAATTTAATTTACTGTATAATAAATTTGCTCTTTAACTATGGCTATTGACAATATTATGATATCCAATCTCAAGTGTTTTAGGTAATTATTTTTTGAAATAAAACATGTTATTTTATGTACTTCCTGAAGACAAGTCGACGGCGGATATTATGATAATAAAAAACATGTTTATGATTTAAGTAACTTTTTAACGATGTGTTAAACAATATGTAATGGACATTTCCTCTTTCAGGATGTGGTGGACGATCACCGGCAACTTTGGGAACATCCTGCCCATAGATTGGACAAAGTCGTTCTCCAGAAAAATGCATATCCCCACACTGAACCTCAGCGATAAGAAGGTCAGTATTTACTTTATCATATATGCTTAAGATTAATATTTATACATACATTTGCACATTCAAAGAAGTACATTCCGTACCCACTACATTGAACATAGTAAAACAAATTGTCACCATAAGAGATAAAATTTAACTCGTACTTTGTGAGTTTAAAAAACATTAACTGAAATGGGTAGGATATAAACGACCGTGAGTGAATGTCGGGTAAGCTGTCATACATATTACGTGTAACCTTGAAAAATAAATTATGTATGTTCATATTTGAGTTAATCATAATTGCCTGTGCCCGTTATGCTAAACAGATTAAATATACAACAAACAAAGTGCTTGTGAGGTCATATTGTTTTAACATCTGTCGTCTTATCTATGTACATATTTGTAAAGTAACACACACACATATGTATAAACACCGACGCGTATATGCGTAATTATATTCTTGGCAAAATTTACAATTTAAAATAACAATATTACCCTATTTCAATAGTCTTATAACTCTATAAATAGGTACTATAAGGTCTTGTGAGTTAAAGATATTTTATAACTTCTAGAAACAGTAATTATTCTCCCCTAAGAAAACACTTAAGGGAAAGTGTAACCAGTAGGCACCAGAAATAAACGTAATTGTTCCAGAATGTTACATACAATTGGTAATAAAATCTTTCCATTAATATAGTCCAGTTAAATAATTGCAATATAAGAAAAAAAATACAGAATCGTAACCGTAAGAAAAATCCAAGTCATCGGTAAAGGTCACATCACACTTGCGTATAAACATGTTTATTAAAAATCTCATTCATACATTCCTCATCACATTTAAAAAGAAACAAACGAACATACAATCATTTATTGTTCTCATTGTATTTCCTCGACATCATGACTACACAGCATACTGTAAGTCCGAGTACATGACCGGTCGTGCAAACCATCACATCAAATATTAAAACTGTAAATTCTGCTAAGAAAAAAACAATTTTACGTGCCATAGCACAAACACAATTATAAGTGTCCGAAACACTAAGATATCGGTTGGTTTCCCATAAAATAAAATCAATTTTCTAAGTCCATGTAGTATAGAAAATGGCATAAAAGAAAAGGATCTTACGAAAGACGTACGAAAAGGATCTTGTGATATTTTTGACATTGACAGGATGGCTCTAATGGGCTCATAAATTAGTTTGATTTATCCTCGCCGGGTCAGATAACTTATCATGTCTTTCATTCTTTCAAAAAACTGAGACAAGAATATGTTTATACAGTAGAAACCTACAGTAATAAAGATTAAAATCCACACGTCTAAGCGTAGAAATTGTGTGTATTGAACCTTAGAGATATTTCGTCACGCTCTCAATGTGACTTTAAACACTTGACACCGAATTAATGTGAACGAGCGTTTAATTTGCTGATGCTTCGCGGAATTATATCGCCGCTTGTTTACAATGTATATATCAAATTATACCATCCAAAGTATCTGGAATATAGTAAACGAACACTATAATGCTAGATAATCTACTTTCGTTTGTTTTTTTCACAGAAAATGTGTGAGTGGAAATCCACAGATAAGTCGATATTGTAATTCAAACCATAAGTTAATCAAAATAACGTGTATGTTTGCATCAGAGCGTGCTGAGCCCAGACGATGAGATCCACAGCTCGGAGGACGAGGCGGTGGCGTCTGACCTGGACATGCACGCGCTCATCCTGGGTGGCCTGCACCAGGACCACGAGTGCCCCGTCAAGACCGCCGACGAGGTAACTCACATGCACATATAGCATGGAAGCAGCTTCAACCAGCAAGCAATTCCCTTGATGTTATGTGAATACTTTGATGTCCAAGAAACAAGTGCCTCTTGACATGGGCAGTGTCAACTAGACTTGCTACCTAAATAACATATTTGGTTTATGTTGTCCTGTCTAAATATATTGCATGTCTCTGGTTCCAGGTGATCCAAGAGATCGACGACATGATGCAAGAGACGCCCTCCTCGGAGGGCGACATCCTCGAGTACAACGAGGCGCTCGAGAAGGGCAAAGAGGTGCTGAACTCTCCGCTCTACGAGGACAGTGAGTATAATATGCAAACTTTATGCAATCTCGCGAATTTACACGAGACGCTGTACATAAGACAATTTTAGATAGCGCGGGTAAGAGACTCGGGGACTGGGCACAATCGTGAATAGACATAACTTTGAATTACATCCAAATTTAACTACAAGTGAAGTGAAATATTTCTAATTAAGATTTTATATTGTTTCTACTTCAATCAAAAATGTAATAAATAAAATTATAGCTATAATGAACTCCAATCACAAGAGCTCTTATTACAAACAATAATGTAATACAATAAACTTACTTTTATTAGTACTTGCAAGTAGGCATACAATCTTAACATTGTTTACCTCCTGCCTTAGTTCGTATTTTGTATAAAAAAACTCAAGCAACATAGGTCTCGTAAGTCGTTTTTGTCAATTAATTTCCAACCCTCAATTTCAAAGTGTACTTGAACTTTTATATTATAACCAGCAAATAAGGAAACAAATAACATAGAGTACTATAAGATGTATGTTTTTAAAGAATCGATATTAAACTGATTGCGTAAAAATGAAATATATTATCATGGTGTTAGTTGCAGTTCTGTACACTCGCTGGCAACAAAACACACCTTGTTTACATTTTTTATTCACAGGGCATTCAACTTGAACGTTCGATATTGCAAGAGATTCTAATGTAAACAAATTTGAATTTATCGGTACATTGTAACGATAAATTAAATTGATATATTAGACTGTTAACTGTTAGTATAATTTTTAGAAATTTGGCGTGCTTAGTGATTTTTGTACGCAAGAAATTTATGTATTTAAGAGATAAGTGTCACTTAGGGCTCAAGACTCTCGCTTATGGAGGTTTTATGGGTTAAAAACTTTGACATATAACTCGCTTAACCAGTTCTCGTTCGACTATTAATCATCCTCCTTATCCTACTCCCATAGGGTCGGCGCAATAGGTTTTTGTACTCCAAATAACTCTATCATACGTCATCTCAGTCATCACTCCCTTTTTGATCATGTCACCTTTCACGCAATCCATCCATCTCTTTCTAGGTCTACCTCTACCGGTGTACCCTTCCACACTCATAACTAACGTTCTCCTTGTAACATGCGATTCATCCCTTCCATGCTAACCTTTTACTCCTTACCTTCTCTACCACTGGGGCTACTCTCAAACTTCCTCTAAACTAGTTCTCGTTCGACTATTACTATCACTTTATAAATTAATGTCCTATTTCAGAACTTCGTCAGCTCTCGCTGGCACAATTAAACGAGATCTTTATGGAACTCGAAGTGTTAATCCGCGAGTTCTCTGAGACTTTGATCGCGGAGCTGGCGCTGCGAGATGAACTTGAGTACGAGAAGGAACTGAAGAACACGTTCATATCTCTGCTGCTGGCGGTGCAGAACAAGCGCCGGCAGTGCCACACTGAGAGGAAGAAGCGCGCTGCGCCGCCGCGCTCGCCCAATCTTAACGCTAATAATCAGGCGCCTAAGGTAAACTTAACTTGTGAAATCTTATAATATAGGATTATTGTAAAACTACATTATGGGACTCTCTTAGTAAATGTTTCATACAAATTCGAGGATCAAATGTTTGCTTACAGTCTTATTTGAATAATCATTTAGCACATTTAGAAATAACATTGTAGTACTAGCTGTCGCTCGCGACTCAGTCCGCGTGGAATTTTAAAAAAAAAACAAAACTAAGTAGCCTATGTGTTCTTCCAGACTTTGTTCTATATCGATACTAAATTTCATCCAGATCCAGTTAGCCGTTTAGGCTACAAACTCTAACAAACATCCATCCATCCATCTAAACTTTTGCATTTATAATATTAGTATGATTACAATAGCGTCGTATGTTAACGACTAATATTAGTAGTTCATAGTAATTATAGTTTAACTGTCGTGTGATATTTCCAGTACTTGACGACGGTGATCCCCTTCACGCTGGAGAACGGGCCCCCGGACAACCAGTCGTTGCAGATACTCATCAAAAGTAAGTAAATAAGTTTTTCCTATATAAAATACTAGCTGTTCCCTTGCGGCTTCATCCGCATGAAATTATAAAAATTTCATTTTATTGTTTACATGTGTCAAATTATCATTGCAAATGTCAAAATGACATGACATGATGTCAAACCATGGCAACCTTGCTTCCTTGATGTTGGCAACAACTTATGGTCTCTTTACCACATTAGGGTTTTTATCCAAAATATTTACCCCTAAGTGTAATGGCGTGAAAACATATAGCCTAAAGCGCGACGTAAGTGTAGGGCTCTTTATTAAAAAAAGAATTATTCAAAAATATGCTGTGATTGCTGACATCTTAGGTAACAAAGAAGTGTGTGTTTACGCTTTATTATAATAGTATAGATAGTAAAAAGAATATTTTTTATAATTGACAAAATATACTTAAATGAGAGTCGTAGACACTATTTGTGAATATCATATTACTAATTTTCTGTTTATTTTTAAGATTTCAGTTGGTTTTTGTTTTTTTTCCAGTATTAAAAGCGATAAACGAAGACAGTCCCACTGTGCCGACCCTGTTGACGGACTACATCTTGAAGGTGCTGTGTCCGACATAGGCCGCACGTGACGTCACGACCCACGTTAGCACATTCTAACACATCCACCAAATTTAATCCCATTTCAATAATTAAGTATCGCAATACTAAATGCAACATTTATCTTGTTAGAAAAAAAATCGATTCACACTTCTTGTCTATGGATTCCGAAAAAAAATATTATTTTTCATATTTTAATGGTGCTAACTTCAAATAATTTACGTTATTTACAATATATTATAGACATTTTAAAGGGGGGAACATTTTAAAAAATTTTTATTGTATTTTATTGGAAAGATTTTTTTATTAACAATCGAAGAAGATTATTAAAGATACTTTAAAATGAACGCGCCCATTGCCATTGTTAAAATTTAATGTTGTCATATTCCGCACCATATTTTTTCTGATTTTTGTTAATGCCGTTTATGTCGATATTGCCATACTGTTATTTTTATAGTTTAATATTTTTTTTTTACATTTTAAGTAAAAAAAATCAAATCTTTAATTACTTTTTGCATAAATGAACTGTGATATCGTATTATGGTAGTTTGTTAATTAATGCTTCCTTTTAGGTTTATTATAACATGTTTTTGTTGATAAAAGCAGTTGTGTAATTTATTTATTAAGAAAAAAATATATATTTTTACCCATTAAATTGTCTCTCGCTAATTTTCGCATTGTAAATATTATTTTTGAAACAAATATAACTGGAATTGTCTCTTCAGGGTTAAATTTTAGTAAAGTTTAATTCATAGGGTAACACTGAAGGGTTGGCGTGTAAATAGTTTTATTGTCGGCTTTCTAGTTGTAGAAAATTATTTCTATCTAATTTTTATTACGACTTTGTTGTGTTTTATTATTTAAAAAAAAATAATAAAATATAACAATCTTATTGAATCTTGTCATTTTTTTGGGAACATCGAATGAAGTTAGACTTTTTTTGTTGGTTAAAGGAATCTACTTTTATAGTTTTTAATCATGTAGTTTACTCATCGAGGGCACCATAAATTAGGTATAGAATTAAAAAAAATATCTCTAGTCGCATTATTTCTCGATCGTTAAAATTCTGGCAGCAAATTTTGTGAAAAAGAAAAATAAAAAATTTGCATGAATGTATGTAACGCTGTTGTGATTTTTTAAATTTAAAAAATGTATCGAGATTTACATAAAGATTATGTCAGCTTGTGTCGCACATTTTAAATTTATTTGTGTAGTCTCACGTATTTGTGGTTAATACTCAGATTCGGTATTTTATCGAGAAGATATCAAGTTTGTAAAATTTTAGCTTTAAGTGATATTTATAAATATTTAGTAGTATTTGTGAAAGCACGCGCTCTCTGCGATGTGGCTTAGCGTTAGTTTGACAAGCTTCTATGTGGACATCTTATTACGTCAAGGAATTGGAACCTGGTCGAAATAAAAGAGCTTGAATAAAAAAAAATGTTTTTATTTATTCCTTTAAAAAATCCGCACACTTTACCGTTTTAAATCAAAAATATTTTGTTTTTTTTTTTAAATAAGGAAAGTTAGAGGTTATTTTCAGCCTGTAGCAACACAAAAAAAACGGTTCGCGGGAAAACGTAATAATTGATACCAATCAATTAATTATAAAAAATGTTATTATTCAGGATTAAACGTGTTATCAACTGATATCGTGATTACATACATATGAAGAAAATACTGTAAACAACATAAATAACTAGCTTTTGCCCGCGACTCCGTTCGCGTGGAATAAAAAAAAGTAAGTAGCCTATGTGTTCTTCCTGATTATGTGATACATCTAGATATGCCAAATTTCATCCAAATCCGTTCTATATTTTCGGCTACAAACTCTAACAAACATCCAACCATCCATCTAAACTTTCGCATTTATAATATTGGTATGATAACCGTTTTTTTTTTATATTTTTTGAGTTTACCAATCCCGTATCAAAATTTACTTCATTACACAAAAATAAGGAAAAAACCAAACTACATAATCAGTTTTTAGGTATATTTTTTCTTCAAAAATAAGTATAAACTTATAAAAATATCTTAAATAATGAGATAAATAAATAAAATCCATTTAAACAGACGTGTTTTAATCTGGTAAGTTACATGTACTGCATGATGAAGTTGTAGAAGCTTGTTACGCGAGCGAAGCCGGAGGGGAAGCCAAGCTGGCAGCCGTTGCTGGCCACGAACGAGCTGATACCGACCTAAAAAGAAAAAACATCATGTTTAATTTAGTTTTTGAACAATTTACAATGTTTTATTTAGTAATGTAAAATGTCTACATGCGACCAAGTATGCATCTTTTACGAGATCACCGGAAAAAATATGTTAAACATAATAGCGTGCAAAAATATATTCTAAAGAATGTCATAAGTGTAGGGTTATTTTTTTTGTGTAAGCGTCACATTACAATATTAGGTATTAGCTTTTGCCCGCGACTCCGTCTGCGCGGAATTAAAAAAAAAACAAAAATAAACCTAGTAGCCTAAGTGTTCTTCCAGATTATTCTACATCTGTAATAAATTTCATTGGGATCCGTTAAGCCGTTCCGGAGTTCCTTCTAACAAACATCCATTCTTCCATTCATATAAATTTACATTTGTAATAGTCATCATCAAATTTGATGATGACTATTACAATTATTATTATATATAAGGGCAATTGCCCTTGTCCCTACGGAGGGTCGGCACAGCATGTGCTGCTTTTCCATACATTTCTATCAGCCGTCTTACACTCCCTTAAGCATATTCTTTTTCACAAAATCCATTCATAATCTATTCGGTCTCTACCTTTGTAGCATTATAATAGTAGTAAGATAGATATGAAAGTAACTGACCAGTATATTCCGTCCGTTGCGGTTGACGACGAGCGGCCCGCCGGAGTCTCCGCCGCAGATGCCGACGCCGCCGGCGCCGCTGGTGCAGATGTTGCTGGGCTGCGCGATGCTGCCGAACACCGCCTGGCACTGCCACACTGTGATCACCTGCAGGTTCACCTGGCTCACGAACGAGTTCACTGACACACCCGCTTGCTCTGGAAGTACACACCAAGTCAATTAAAACAGTGTTTTTAAAATCAACAAAAATGATTGTCGAACTAAACAACACAAATAACTATTTGATTAAAAAAACTATCTTCCTTAACAGTCTGGAGAGTTAAATACGAATTTGTTTTTGACTTGATAATTTATTCCCGACAACGTTTGCGTGTTAAACACATGCTGACGTGATAATGCTGATGAGACCCCGGAGAAGTATACACATACAACATGTCACTTATCAAAATCCATTTAACTAAATGTAAGTAAAGTATAAATACTGACGGTCATTGGTCTTGCCGTATCCCGCGGCGACGGCCCACGCGCCGTTGAACTGGTCCCATAGCTCGTTGCCGTTGGGCAGCGCGATCGGCTGGATACTGTCTGCAAATCAAATGTAGATTATTTGTACAAAACATTTAAAAAAAAAAACATACGGACGAATTGAGTACCTCCTTCTTTTGGGAAGTCGGTCAAAAAGACAACGTAACAACGAGAGAAAATAATAAAGCTACACTGAAGTATAACGGCCGAAAATTTAAACGAATCTTTAAAACTACACTCCGTAAACGCCGCTAGTTATCTGACATGCGTCAACATTTTAATGAAATTTGGGATCTAAGCATGGTCTTATCATTTAAGACGCTATTACATATTTCAATGTTTCAATATTCGACCGCATATAGCAATTAGAGTACAAATACGTCAAAGATAAAAAAATATCTACTAAAACATTAGACCCTTGTCATAATTAGGTACTATCAAATATTGTACTGATTTAAAGTAGTATAGATAAAATACTTACTAGAGAAGAACACATTGGTGGGTAGTAAAATCATGGCAACATCGTTGAGCAGAGTTCTGGGGACGTATTGTGGATGCATTATCACATTGGTTGTGGCAACCCTGGTGCCTCCGTAGAAGAGGTATTGAGAGCCGAGGACTACCACGAACTGGTTGGCCTGTAGCGCGTGGAACCAGCAGTGGGCTGCCGTCACCAGCCGGTTGGAAGAGAGAAGCGAGGAACCACATGCCGAGGTGCCAGGATGGTTCCAGAATGTGATCAGTAATCCAGCCTGGAAATATTTATAAGGAAATGTAAAGTCAATTTATGAGGCAATAGCGTAACGCTTTAGGGTAAATTCTGATGGGTTCGAATCGACCATTCGACTATTGTGAACCAAATTTTAAAACAAGCTAGTAGTTTATTTGTAAATTATTTCAATCAATACTAATATTTTCTATTATCAACATTTGTTGTTTGTAAATATGTCTGTTTATATTTACATTTTTATGATAATTCAAGTGATTAGAGGCTGCGTGTAATATCAGGGAGTTCTTTGTTACTATTGGATGTTCAAGTTATTTACAAGCTTAATTGCATTTCATTTGTGAAAAATAAATAATAATAAGAAAAGCAGGTGCACAATAAATAAATTATCGATAAGTTAAAGATAACATATTCACGTGCTGATATCTATATAATAATAATTGTTATCGCAATATCGTAAAGACAATTAAAATCAATGCTGTATGATATAGTAAGTATACGAAAAAATATAATTAAAATCCCTATTTCTAAGATAAAGATATGATAAACATTTTATAAATTCTAAATCCAATGGAGTGTGTATTTTTTAATAAGAAAATGGGCAAACGAGCGGCGGGAATTAACAGTGGTAGAACCCGCTTTAACATCTTCGCACGAATGGGCCGGCTCGCCGGTGTAATACCACGACCATACAGAAGACAGGTGTGAAGTTGGAGCAATTCCGCGTTTCGTCTGATGAGTGTGGTGCCGGAGACCCAATTAAAGTCCCTTTCTCTTACCACCCTTTTCTTATAAGGAAAGGATGGGAAGGGAAAGTGGATTTGACGGCGGAGGAGACGCATAGGAAGGGGAAATATCCTCATTATTTACGTCTCCTCCTTCGTTTAAGGGTAGGCAACGCATCTGCAATTGCGGATGTCTATGGGCAGCGGTCGCTTCGCCATTTTGGCGGATTCAGGTGGTCGCTTGCTCGTTTGCCACGTTATGTTATTAAAAAAAAAAGAATACCGAGGCGTTGTACGAGGACCGTAATACCAGAGGAACTACAGATGAGGTATTCTACTAAACCCATGTTTATTAATGTCAAAAAATGCAATGTTTTCAGTTTAGTAACACATTCAGTACATTACTTGAAGATTAACTAAGATCAGCACCAGTCAGAAATAAAAATTGGAACTCAAAAGAGAAGTCATATTTTTATCCATCAAATTGACACTCAAAAATAGCATGTCTTTACAAATTGTGCGAGAACAAAGTGGCCAGCTGAAAACCAGCGCAGGGATGGCCACGACCGACCAGAAGAGCTGACCGCCTTATGCCACATTCTTTATTTTTTGGTGTTAACATTACTTTATCTATACTAATATTATAAAGAGGAAAGTTTTGTATTTTTTTGTTTTTCGTATGTATTCGATTCACGTAAAAACTACTAGGCCTATTTCAAAAATTCTTTCAATATTAGAAAGGTATTTATCTGTGAGTAACATAGGCTAAGTCTTTTAATCATTTTTAAATTTCACGCCGGCGAAGTCGAGGGCAACAGCTAGTAAGTATATATTTTTTGTACCTTTTTTGTATGACAATGAGCGTTTATTCTATTATATTCTAAATAACATTTAATTTGGATGTTAAGGTTATTGATTATTAAAAAAAGAGAAATATTACCAGATAAGGGTGACCATTGAGGGGTGCGGCAGCGCCACCGACTATTCTGGATCCAAAGGAGTCCACCGACATCCATCCATCCTCGGCCTCTTTAATCCTCGACGCGAGAGGAATTCCAACCGATTCATGGTAATTGTCCCACGGAAGTGCCACCGGCTGCCTCGCCGCAGCACCCGCAACCAAACACAGAGCGAACAGTAGGGGACCCATCTTTGGACTTTCCAAAACTAACTCCATCATTCCCTTATATACAATCTATTATCAACTCGACATGATAAAAAAAAACATCCAAAAAAATATTTAAATCAAAGATTTATTTCCAGATAAATGTATCTAATCAGATTAATTAAAAGCGATTTAATTATACAAGTGCAGATATGTTTATCAGAAGGCAAAGTAAATTCGGTTGAAAATGTACGATTAGGGAATTTCGTTTTAATAGCGTTTTGTTTATCATTTCACGAATTAATCGCTACGTCAATATCCGTAGTGCTAGCAACGCGTTGTCCGGAAATAGATATGATTTTAACAATCTGTTCTTCGGATGATAACAATAAAAATTGCCTAAACTAAACCTTTTGGTAGAAGTTTAAAACGTAAAGTTAAATAATAAACCAAACTCACAGCACTTACGTCTTTACTTAATTTCTTACAATTAAATAACATTTAATTTGGATGTTAAGGTTATTGATTATTAAAAAAAGAGAAATCTTACCAGATAAGGGTGACCATTGAGGGGTGCGGCAGCGCCACCGACTATTCTGGATCCAAAGGAGTCCACCGACATCCATCCATCCTCGGCCTCTTTAATCCTCGACGCGAGAGGAATTCCAACCGATTCATGGTAATTGTCCCACGGAAGTGCCACCGGCTGCCTCGCCGCAGCACCCGCAACCAAACACAGAGCGAACAGTAGGGGACCCATCTTTGGACTTTCCAAAACTAACTCCATCATTCCCTTATATACAATCTATTATCAAGTCGACATGATAAAAAAAACATCCAAAAAAATATTTAAATCAAAGATTTATTTCCAGATAAATGTATCTAATCAGATTAATTAAAAGCGATTTAATTATACAAGTGCAGATATGTTTATCAGAAGGCAAAGTAAATTCGGTTGAAAATGTACGATTAGGGAATTTCGTTTTAATAGCGTTTTGTTTATCATTTCACGAATTAATCGCTACGTCAATATCCGTAGTGCTAGCAACGCGTTGTCCGGAAATAGATATGATTTTAACAATCTGTTCTTCGGATGATAACAATAAAAATTGCCTAAACTAAACCTTTTGGTAGAAGTTTAAAACGTAAAGTTAAATAATAAACCAAACTCACAGCACTTACGTCTTTACTTAATTTCTTACAATTAAATAACATTAAAAATGTATACGAATTTCGGGTATTCTTTCTATCCGTACTTTTATCAACAATGGATAATTTTTTACACAGATAAAATTAATAACAGCTCTGGTACTTAATTAGTCTATGACGATTCCCGTGACGTCACTGATCCATGTCAGGTAGCGCTGAACGCGAGTAAAAACGGAGGGTACGTCGTCACTGCAGCCGCCCGCGCCAACGAACGAAGCCACACCGATCTGGTAGTCAACCAAACAAACAAAAGGTCATCTAAAATTGGTTTCATCTTACATATCAATAAAAACATAATAGTGTATACATACCAAAATAGTTTCTTCGGTTGCGTTGTAGACGATTGTAAAAGGTCCTCCATTATCGCCCTGAAAATATTTTAAATTTACAAGCGCCTTAAATTGGTTCAATAATACTCTAAGCTTTCGAGAAGCGAATATCATCATTAATAAGAGTCAGAGGGAATAGTAAAAAATAAAATGAATGCAATGATCAGTTAGATGGTTGGATGGAATTGAATGAAAAAAAGCATGACATTTGAAGTGCATTACATAAACTATGCTCTTTGACCAGGTAAAGCTTCCAAGATTGTCTATAGATATATCAAAGAATGAGCATAGAGAATAGACTAACCTTACAAGTACCAGCCAATCCGCTGTACCCGCAAACAGTGTTGGCCGGCAGCTGGCCGAAGTAGGACGTGTTGCATAGCGGGTCCGTCATCACCGTCATCAGCTTCTCACGGAGTGTTGGCGATACGAAAGTAACACCTGGAATAGACAGTCTTATTTATTGTGTTGTTGCTTCCCCGCAATTCCTCCTAAAAGCATAGTAAAGGGCGCCGTAGAAATCTCGCCCAGGGTGCTAGGAGCGCTAAGACCGGTACTGTTGTCAACTTATGAATTCCGCTACTGAAGGGCTTCAGCCTATGTTAGACCATGAGCGACCAAAACAGTCAACCACAACCGAAAAATTCGGTAGAGGCAGACCGAAGAAAGTATGGATGATTTTATGAAAGATAAGGATATTTTATTTCGACCCTACATAAGTGAGAAAGACAAGAAAAAGATACGGTATCTATATCTATATCTATATCTATATCTATATCTATATCTATATCTATATCTATATCTATATCTATATCTATATCTATATCTATATCTATATCTATATCTATATCTATATCTATATCTATATCTATATCTATATCTATATCTATATCTATATCTATATCTATATCTATATCTATATCTATATCTATATCTATATCTATATCTATATCTATATCTATATCTATATCTATATCTATATCTATATCTATATCTATATCTATATCTATATCTATATCTATATCTATATCTATATCTATATCTATATCTATATCTATATCTATATCTATATCTATATCTATATCTATATCTATATCTATATCTATATCTATATCTATATCTATATCTATATCTATATCTATATCTATATCTATATCTATATCTATATCTATATCTATATCTATATCTATATCTATATCTATATCTATCTTTAACGGTTTTCTTACAATAACCACTTTTGTGTTTACAAAATGAATTAAAAATCCAACGCTATTTGCAGCGTTCTTTTATTGCTTTCAATATTAATCCTTATCCAAATAAATACGTTTGTTATCAGGAGAATTTAATGTAGAATAAAATTGTCATTTACAGTATTAAAATTGGACTAATAGTTTAGAAGATATCGCGAACACAAACAATAAGGGTAACCGAAAAATCAGCTTACAAGCTACCGGACTTAGAAATTTGGAATCTTGCATCGGTAGATTTCTGTTATTACGTAGATTACTACTAAGTTAATACTTTTGGTAATGGGTTGAAAAAAAGGGCGAACGTAATAGGTTATATTTGTAATTTCACGCGGGCGAAGTCGCGAGCAACGGCTCGTAAGTTATAAGTATAATAAAAAATCACCTTCTGCGGCTATACCCCAGCCGGAGGCGATGGCGCCCATTCCCGCGAAGTTGTACGTAGATATCCTCAAGTACGGAAGACGAACCGTGTCTATGGTATCTGTAATTTGTAAGATTATTAACTAAAAGATATCGTATAAATATTATTATAAAACATTGTAAATTAAAAATGTGAAATGTGATTTTAGAATCAATGCATGTTTACTTATTTATCTGTGGATTAATTTAATTAATTGTGATAATAAATCCAAAAGTTAATCCTTATTGTCGCATATGGTATCGCATTTTCGCTGCAAATAACCAGATAAAATTCTTTTAATTATTGATGTTCCTGATAAATAAAGCCGTTTTAATCCATAATGTTTTAATTACTTTCGGGGACTTGATTGTTTTTGTTTTTATTTTAAGAAGAATCTAGAATATTCCAGTCATGTCAAAGATGTTCCATTTTTTTTTGTCAAAAAACGCATACGAGACTAATGAAGGATGAAAAAATTGAAGAAAGATAATTAGGATTCTTCAAGAAAAATATATACCAAGATAAACACATGTTTTGAACCCTCTAGCTAATACAAGTGGAACATTTACAAAAGATTAAATAAATTTAGATCTCTCTGCTTTTCTAAAAGTCTATGAATGTATATGACATCATTGTTCCCAGCAATCGTTTGCCCTCTTATTTGTTGACCGACTTCCCAAAAGAAGGAGGTACTCAATTCGTCCATATATTTTTTATTTTTTTTTTTTATTTTTTTTTTTTATGTGTGTTACGGCATAACTCCGCCCCTGGTAGACCGATTTTGAAAATTCTTTTTTTATCCGAGAGGTAGTGCTTGCAGGTGGGTCCCATTTTTTTGTTTGATTTTTGGAGTCAAAGACTACGGCGTAGTTAAATAGTTTAGCTCAAAATTGCGTGACGAAATTTGGTGTCTTTTTTGCTTTCTATGCTTACGTAGCCTAAACTATAAGACTTACACAAAAATGATGTATGAAAGAATTGTAGGTCATTCAATTAGCTGAATTAAAGTCTGCGATAGCATATATCTATCTATTAAGGTTGTCGCACAATAACCACTTTTTTCATTAAAATTTCGATCAAAATCTATACCCCACTTTCAACGCTATTACTCGTGTTCGGTATGAATCCTTATCAAAATAAATGTGTCCATCATCAAGAGAATTTAATGTAGATTATAAATACCCTTGGAACTGTGTAATTCCGATAAATAGTTTAGGAGATATCATAAATAGCAAATTACGAGTCGCAGAAAAAAATACCAACTTGTAACAAAGTTTGCTTTCTTGGCTTACGTAGCCTAAACTATAAGACCTACATAAAAATGATGTATGAAAGAATTGTAGGTCATTCAATTAGCTGAATTAAAGTCTGCGATAGCATATATCTATCTATTAAGGTTGTCGCACAATAACCGTTTGTTTCGAGAAAACCGTCAAATAAGTGCAATCGACTTTATTTAAAACGCTTTTATTCTTATTTGGTATGAATCCTTATCCAAATAAATATGTTTTCACGATAGAGTATTATATGTAGATCATAATTGCCTTTTACAGTACGTAATTCTGTGCAAGATTCTAGAAGTTATCAAAATATTAAAACTCACGGGCAACAGCGGCGCGCGGCCGCACCGAATTATGAGTGAATGATCGCAACGATGTATTAGTTCTTTACTTAATTTCTTAGATAATCGATTTAGATAACTCATTATTTGTTTGAAAGCTAGTGATTATCATACTGCGATGTCTAGATTCACTAAAAATCGAGAAATAAATAAACTTTTTAATAAAAAACAAAACCGACTTCCAAACAAAATACACTAAAAACAAAATCTTCTCAAAAAAACAGTACACTAAAAAGTAACGAAATAATTACTTGAAAATAGTAAACCTCCCTTATTGTAGCTGTTATGTCTATATTGTACAATTATTATTACTTTGAAGTCGGTGTCAGTCATTACTAAAAACGTTACTATACTTTCAAATGTCAATTGTTATGGTAAAAATGTAGAAAACCTTACGTAGAAATATCACTGCATATACCTCGGCTGACACCGACATCAAAGTGATAATAATTGTACAATATAGACATAACAGCTACAATAAGGGAGGTTTACTATTTTCAAGTAATTATTTCGTTACTTTTTAGTGTACTGTTTTTTTGAGAAGATTTTGTTTTTAGTGTATTTTGTTTGGAAGTCGGTTTTGTTTTTTTGTAATAAAACTTACTAGTTAACTGTATGGTGTTAGCGAGCTTGAGTAGCGCGATGTCGTTAGCAAAGGTGTGAGGCTCGAAGTCGGGATGCGGGATCACCTCTTCCACGTTAACAATGCGCCGTCCGTTCTCATAGCGGTCATATAGGGAGTGCGCGCCGAGCACCGCCTGTAGTACGTACGATTATCGTCCTTAATTTTTACATCTTAAGAATTAATTTAGAACATCTAAGTCTTTTATGGCATTGAAAGATTTTCGAGTCGAAGGCTTCTTTAATTAACTATTCTTGTAGTATCTTATTTACTAATTTTAGCCTTGTTTGGGAATAGAACCTAGAAGCTGTGAGATGTTTAACGGCATACTCAGAGCACGATGTAATCTAATCTTACTAATATTATAAATGCGAAAGTTTAGATGGATGAATGTTTGTTATTTGTGTAAATTTAGTATTGATGTAGAGGATACTTCGGAAGAACACATAGGCTACGCACTTTTGTTTTTGTTTTTTTAATTTCACAATTAATAAATTCGACGGAGTCGCGGGCAGAGCTTGTATGTTACATGACAGTATCAGATTTTTTCCTACCTGTACATTGTCGACCTGTTGGTCGTCGTGGAAGCAGCAGTGAGCGGCGGTAAGCACCCAATCGGGGTGGACAAGCGCGCCACCGCAGAACCCTTGCTCGCCGTTTACACCGACACGTAACAACAGAGCTACCTGCTCAGCACTCAATTTATAGACTAGTTGTATAATACATGTAGTTTTTAGGATTTAACCCTACCATTGCAGAGTTTTCTTAAGTTTGGATATTGTAACACAAATAATTTTATGCTTTATGCGTTCACACCAGGCTAGTAGTTGGTCAGAAGCGCTCAACAGCTGGCCTGTCAATCAACTGGCAAAGTGAACGCTGAAACTATGACTGGCGTTGCAACTATCCAATTGTACTGACCAAGTGTAAACCGGGCATTCGATTAGTCTTTCCTAGATTCTCATGACAGTCCATCTTGTATGTACTACTAATATTATATTATCATACTAATATTATAAATGCGAAAGTTTAGATGGATGGATGGATAGATGTTTGTTACGAGTTTGTAGCCTAAACGGCCGAACGGATCTGGACGAAATTTGGCATAGATGTAGAGCATAATCTGGAAGAACACATATGTAGGCTTCTTGCTCTTGTTTTTTTTAATTACACGCGGAGTCGCCGGCAAAAGCTAGTTTCTATTATAATTGCAAATGTTACGCTACTTCTAATGTAATTTTTAATATATTTTGAATTGGGGAATTTTGATTTAATTTTAATTTTAACTTACTTGAAACGGTCTAGAATTAGCTTCACTTATAACCCCGCCTATCATCCTTGCATTTTTGTTCACCACACAATTATTTTCCAAACATTCGTTTGTTGCACTAAAGGTTACTA
The DNA here is from genome assembly GCA_029286645.1 of Papilio protenor. Classification (NCBI taxonomy): domain Eukaryota; kingdom Metazoa; phylum Arthropoda; class Insecta; order Lepidoptera; family Papilionidae; genus Papilio; species Papilio protenor. The sequence continues at coordinate 4,081,716 of JAGSMZ010000043.1, forward strand.
ATAAAGAAAATACCACTAACTTTGTGAACATTTTCAAAGGTTTTCAACACGTTTACTTATAAACTGTAAATGGAATATCTGAAAATGTTTGGTAACGTGTGAGAAATTTCTCTTTATCTTGATTTGTGATAATCTTATCGATTATCTATACAGGTAAATCGTACAAGTAAATAGTATATCGTCTTCTCAGTCACGATCGATACAGCTTTAGATAAAAAATGTTATTCCGTGGGTATGTGTGAAATATTTATCTATGAATTTTTCTATAGTTCTAACACGGACTTTTTTTTAATCTTTAGCAATATACAATACTAGCTTTCGCCCGCGACTCCGTCCGCGTGGAATTAAAAAAAAACAAAAGTGAGTAGCCTATGTGTTCTTCCAGACTATCGTCTCCACCTATACCAAATTTTATCGAAATCCGTTCTGCCGTTTAGGCTACAAACTCTAACAAACATCCATCCATCCATCTAAACTTTCGCATTTATAATATTAGTATGATTACTATATTATTAACTATAATAATAATTCAATATACGCTTTTCTCGCGTATTGTCACAATACTTCTGCTAACGTTTTGTTACATCCGTCCATAAACGTGATTTCTTTAAAACTTGTTATTTTGCATAAATATAGTTAATCATTACATTACTCCTTTTTCACAGACAGGTAAATAAAAATACAAACATATTTGAAAACATCATTTATTATATTTTCCTCAAAAAAAGTAAATTTTTAAAATAAAATTATTTAAACATAGGCATATATACGCGATGTAAAGCAATGCGGTGGGATATTTGACGGTGTTTAGTCATCCAGGTCACCGGGACAAGCACTAAGCACTAACTCCCGGGGAGGGGCCACCGCACGCAAACGCGCTCTATACAATAAAAATACGTTAACCGAACTAAAAATGTGTGATCGTTAAATCTAATAAAAGTGAAATTTTAGTCAAAAAATGGATATCTAATACTTAAGAAATTAAAGTCAGTGAAAAAAATTGGCAGTAAAAAGGAAAAAATTGAAACAACGTTGTATAAAGAGTTATCGAAGCGCAGAGGAGGCTATAAAGCATTACTTACAAGATTTCAAAAGCACTTTGCAGTCGCCGCACGCAACTTCTACACTATACGATAATGTTCAATCTAAAGGAGAAATTTTTATGATAAAAATTCATTTAAATGCGACATCTTACGGCGAAGGGCGACTCCAGAGTGCGGGACAGACATTTTATATAAGAAATTAATACTAAATAGTTACGTAGGGCGTTATAAATGTATTACACTCCGTTGAAGTGACGTCAAAGGTCAGGATGTATTATAAATGCGTTTACATACATACGAGTTCGGCAACACTCGTCTCTCAGTTTGCATCGCAACGATCTTGGTCGATTAATACAATAAAAAAACATCTAGTCAGTTATACATTGTAAGTTAGAACGTCATACATTTCTAGTTCAAATGAATTTACATCTTTTTTAATTCTATGTCAATTACATACATATATATGTATAGATATATATTAATAAATAATTATACGTATATAATATCATCTGAATTTAAACGTTAGAACTCGTTTTACTCATAAATAGCATCGCTTTTAAAATTTTAAAATATGTACTTTATAATTTTTTAAAATTTAATTTAAATTTAATTTAAATTTAATTCAATAATGAAAAGAATATTTTCCATGTCACAACAACTACACGTAGGGGGCGGGGCGGGGGGCGTGGCGGCGCACGCGCAATAAATACAGGGGGGCGGGGATCAGACACACAAACGTGGAACAGTCTTAAATAACGTTACATTTGTACGCAACAAAAATAATATAATAACAATGTGTTCGAGTGAAGGCCGCTGGGACTCGATTTCGTCATTAGCAAAGCTTACTGCGGCAAGCGTCGTGAGAAATGTACGCCGTCCGAGCTGCGGCGGCCGCGGCCCGCAGCGGCGCGGGCGGGGCGGCGCGGCGCGGCGGGCGGCGCCTAATGCGAAACGTGCGGCGCTCAGCTGCACACACACACCTCCGTTACATATACATACTATACATATGTACTTTATAATTTTTTAAAATTTAATTTAAATTTAATTCAATAATGAAAAGAATATTTTCCATGTCACAACAACTACACGTAGGGGGCGGGGCGGGGGGCGTGGCGGCGCACGCGCAATAAATACAGGGGGGCGGGGATCAGACACACAAACGTGGAACAGTCTTAAATAACGTTACATTTGTACGCAACAAAAATAATATAATAACAATGTGTTCGAGTGAAGGCCGCTGGGACTCGATTTCGTCATTAGCAAAGCTTACTGCGGCAAGCGTCGTGAGAAATGTACGCCGTCCGAGCTGCGGCGGCCGCGGCCCGCAGCGGCGCGGGCGGGGCGGCGCGGCGCGGCGGGCGGCGCCTAATGCGAAACGTGCGGCGCTCAGCTGCACACACACACCTCCGTTACATATACATACTATACATATGTACTTTATAATTTTTTAAAATTTAATTTAAATTTAATTCAATAATGAAAAGAATATTTTCCATGTCACAACAACTACACGTAGGGGGCGGGGCGGGGGGCGTGGCGGCGCACGCGCAATAAATACAGGGGGGCGGGGATCAGACACACAAACGTGGAACAGTCTTAAATAACGTTACATTTGTACGCAACAAAAATAATATAATAACAATGTGTTCGAGTGAAGGCCGCTGGGACTCGATTTCGTCATTAGCAAAGCTTACTGCGGCAAGCGTCGTGAGAAATGTACGCCGTCCGAGCTGCGGCGGCCGCGGCCCGCAGCGGCGCGGGCGGGGCGGCGCGGCGCGGCGGGCGGCGCCTAATGCGAAACGTGCGGCGCTCAGCTGCACACACACACCTCCGTTACATATACATACTATACATATGTACTTATAGATATAATATACAACAAAGATAAGTCGGTCATTGATTAATTTTAAAACGGTCAGCAGAAACTACATCCCAATCGGATCCTATCGTAAGTTACGGGTGACGAGGTCATAGTCATGGCCCTCTGTGGCTTGGTTGAATAATAACTAAATATCAGTCGAATAATTTGATATTGGCTTAACGGTATATAAATAGGTACTTTTTTAAATATATAGCAGATATTTGTTATTTACTAATATTACTTGAACTAAACTAATAAACTGTAGACTTGGATTGGCATGGATTACAATAGTCGAATTTGAACCCTCGACCGGATCAGAAATCCGTACCCTTGACCATTAGGCTATAGGCACTTAAGTTTATTTGTACATAATCTTGAAAATGGGAATTCCGAGTTATTTCGATCAATTTAAGTTTAAGATTAATTCCTAATTTATTAGGATTATGCAAATAATAGTAATCAATCTAGATCATGTTGCTTAATCGATAACCGACTGAAGTCAAGATATTGTTAGTAAACATTGACAAAAATTAGAAAAATAAAGGGTAATTAATCAAACGTATTTCTATAAAAATGAACATGTAGCCAACTTTTAATATCTGCAAGTTAATTTTAATATCTGCAAATTAAGATCTTAAACTTTTTCTAAAGTTATTGTCACTCCATACATTTCTCTTGCATCATATATTGCAATAGAATGAGGAAGTGACTGTTTTTTATACTAAAAGTGGAATAATGCTTGCATATTTTCTTATTAAAATAAGAAAATTGAGCATAGTTGCTTGAAGTGATTATGTTATCAAAGGTTTTTCATAACATAATCACTTCAAGATAAACTGAGATCACTTGTACAAATAATCTTGTTTTTTCATTGAAATCAAAGCTTGTAAAAAGTGTAAAAAAAATTCTACACAGGTATTTCGACAATTTTTGGTCACCCACAACAATCTACGATTTAGAACATGCACAATTTAAGCTAAATATCAATTTAGAAAGTATCATGCAAGTTGTTATGGAAATGCAAGCTATTAATGTCATATCGAAACAAATAGAACACGAAAATAATACAAGCAATTAACAAAGATAAACATTGATTGAAATATTATTAGAAAATCAACCATATAATATTAAAACACCCAACAAATGTAAAACACACAAACACAAACAAAAGTCCAACAAAAGATATAAATATAGAGTATAATAAAAAGGTAAAAGATCTATTCTATTATAGATATAACTAAAATGTATATTCTTTTACAAATATTAAAATATTAACAAGTTTTTAAAACTTTAATATTAGCATCATTTGATTCAAACAAAAATAAAAATAAACTATCTTATCTATAATCCTTTAATCAAAAATTATATTTTTGATTTAATTGTCGCATACAGCTTAGCAGACTTTACTGATAAACAAAATTAATAATTATGTAAATATAAGTTATATACAATATATTTTAATTAAATTAATATATCGAATCATATAAATATATAACTAAAGGATGATGTTATTTATCATTTTATTTACGAGTTATTTACGTCTTTAACATGCAATCGTGCAATTTCCGTGCAAAATATGAAAGATGATGAAGCATAATTGTGGACAGTGTAAATTATAGAAAATTTTATATTTAACTAATACATATAAAAAATGTATTAAAACTCTCCAATTTCCAGAACAGATTAGACACAAATGGAGAGGAAATGTAGTTATTAAAATCAGTGTTAAATAATCTTAATATCGATATTGAACGAACAAACTTTTAAGTCTCATCTAAAATGAATTTGATTTACTTAGAAAGAGAAGAAATAGGGACTATATTTATATCTGAGCAGAATATTTAAAGAAGAATAGAAAGGGATACGTTCATACGAATCATATCTGAAGTGGATATAGTGAGATAGAAAGAGAGAAGTGAGAGAGTGGGGGGGGGTGGAGAGAAGGTGGTGTAAGTGTGTGGTGTTACAAACCGCGTCGGCATGCAATGGGCTAGGGTGAGTAGAAGAATGTGAGCGTTTGCACTGACTTCTTCTTGAGCGTGAAGAAGGAGCGGCGCTTGGGCTCGGCGGAGGGCGCGGGCAGCGTGTGCGAGCGCGGCGCGGGCGCGGCCAGGCGGGCGGCCAGCGCGCCCAGCCACGCGGACATCTCCGCCTCGTCGTGCGCCTGCAGCAGGAACTCCGCGCCGCTGCCCAGTCTGACCACACATCATACCATTCATATCACAAATATAAATACACAGTATATTTTAAGGAAAAAACACAGTACATTTTAAAAATCATACCTTTACAAAGGTATGATTTTTTTTACCTAGTTATGACTAGACATTTTAATATGGGAAATCCTAACTAAAACAGCCGAGGAAAACGTCTTCATTGTTATAGAAAGCGTATCATATAGTAACTAGTATTTTTTTTCTAAGTCCTTAGGTAACACAAGATTATGACGTATTATGTATATACTAGCTTTGGCCCGCGACTCCGTACGTATGGAATTGTGGAACAAAAGTGAATAGCCAAAGTGTTCTTCGAAACTGCTCTAGGTCTATGCCAAATTTCATCGAAATCCATTTAGTCGTTTAGGCTACAAACTCTAACAAACATTCATCCATCCATCTAAACTTTCGCATTTATTATATTATAATAGTAAGATAAGATATCATAGGAGTCATGTATACGGTAGCTGTATGTGAGTAGTGTACGTGGGCTGACCTGAGCCGGAAGACGTGCTTCTTCTTGGTGTAGTTGGCGGCGACCTCGACGACGGCGCCGGTGAGGTCCAGCGGCGGCTCCCCGCGCCACGGCTGCTCGGGCGCCGCGCGGAACGACTTCTGGTCCTTGTAGAACGCCATGCGCCCCTCCTTCGCCACCGCGTACACCTTGTCCCACGATCTGACAACCAACACGATATTTACTACAAAAAAATACAATTTCAATGTTTTTCAATCAACTAACTGTCATCCACTAAATGTTTAAGCATTACGGAAACTTTTCAAAATACAAATCCTTTTATCAAGTTCAGGAAAAATAACTTTTATTGGCTAAGCATTAGTTAGAATTTTAATCTAATTCTATTGTACATTCATAATATCAATATCCAAGAGTAATATCTTGTGCTCTGACCTGTTAGAAGCGCGCTTGGTACCGGACTCCCACTCGTGTTTTCGCATCAGGGTACCCTCGAAGCCTTCATCTTCACCGGCGGGGCTCGCACCCTCTGTACAACACCCTCACAATGTAACAACATCACAAGAACCTTTTTATAACCAATACCAGTGATAAAAACTACATGTTGATAAAAGTGCAATTATGAAGAGACCATTTCTTTCTCATTCAATGCGAATCACGTATAAAATGAACTCTCAAGCCGAGTCTGTGGCAAATAGTGTTAATTTTGGGACATTTTTATTAAAGAAATGATCTCATATTACTTAACTACATTAAAAATAAACGTAAACGAAACGATCTTATTTAAATCTAATGATTGAATGTCACGTATGATAGGTTTGATATATTTAGTTACTCTTCATGTGATATGACAGACGTTATGGAGGCCTTAACCTTTTCCTAACAATCAAGTATTGGGATACTTGTTACATGCGCAGACAACACAATAGCACACTGAAAGCAAACACTGCTAACTTCATTCGCTAAACATAAATACACAAAATTGTTGCCGATGGAATGTTAAAAATTAAATAACCTAATCAAAAGTAACAACTAAATCTATATGAGGAAGGAAGGAGTATTAGAGTTAGATTTGTTTCCTTTAATACCAAAATATCTTGTGGAATTACCGACTTTTTTAACGGCACGAGTACTAGAAACCAAACCAGCCATCTTGGTAGAATCAATTCAATTTGAGTTTATGAATTTCACTCCTCTGATTACGATATTTGTTTCACTCATTAGATCCAATAGCAACAATTCCATCAGCATCAATATTACCAGGGGGTTGGGGATGGGGTACCTTCGTCGTCGCTGTGGTGGGCTCCTGCGAGCAGCTTCTTGGCGGTACGCCACCGGAAGCTGCGGAACGGAGACTTGCTGCGCGACCGCGTCTTCGTCTTACCGGAAGTGGATGGCGTCGCCGGGGTGGAGCTCGACCCGCCCGCTGCTCCCGACACTCCTCCAAGGGGGCGGGGCGATAGGGAGAGGAGGGCATTGAGGTAAGGGAGGGGCAATTATGTACGAACGGTAGAAAATTTTGTATTTTCATGAAATTATCGAATGAACAAATGTGGGCAAAAATGCCATGAGGGCATAGTCATTGATTGTTGATTTTACAATATTTAATAGGGTACGGAGAGTGGTGGGGTAAAGGAGTAGGAATAAAAAGAAAAAGAAAAAACTTCAAAGCAACATAAAAACAAACTGCGGCACGTAAAAAAACAAAAGCATCGACATGCTAGTTCTTATATCTACAAAAAAAATATAATAATATCGAAAATGGCAGATAAACACATGGATGTTAATGAGTTAACATGCAACTCATGTTTAATGATTTAAATATTAACACACCTTTTTAGTAGAAACGGTGTAAATATTAAGTCGAAATGTGATTCAAACTGCAGTTTATAAGCTAAAATACATAAATAGTGTTTACTATACTACTTACTAGTGACTAGAACATTGATATCGTCTTTAGTTTTTTACTAATTTGTCAAGTTGTTTCACGCATCGACTAAACATAAAACCGTAGCAAGTCGACTAGGTATTGGTATACTTACTGGAGAGTCGTGCAGGTTTAGCGGGCGTCGGTTTCGACGTGGAGGGGCGGGGAGGGTCCTGGGCGGGCGGAGGCGAAGGCGTGGGCGAGGGCGGGGCCTCGGGTTCGGGGGCGGGGCTACTGGCGTCTGCATGCGTACATCTACGTGCTAGGTTACGTCTAAACACTACGTGCATACATGCTACGTTACTTGCTACATGCTACACTATCCATGCGTAACTTAATTAACCAATAGTAAAATAATATAAATGATAAAACATTTTTTGCGTATCAATAATCGAAAAAAAGAAGTTACGCGTAAATAGTTTAATTATTACTTAATAAATTAAAACAAATATATTATTAGAGAGTATTGACTAGTCGATAAATTCATTTTCTTTTTTTAATTTGTAAATCATATAAACCATTGTAGATCTCTTAGTATTTAAACGAGTGATAGTGTTATTGGGGATTTTTTTAACATCAATTAAGTATTATGTTGTAATACACGAATTAAATTTTATATGTAATATTTTAGACCTAACGTTAGTGTATTTTTTAATGTTACTATCGATTTCTTTCCCAATGTAGTCCTTAATATTTTCATTATATGAACTAAATTGATACATTAAGACTTCCCCGTGTTAGTCAATGACATGGATATTAAAAATGGTGTCAGCAAAATAAACAGTTAATCCATGAACATATACATAAATAAATATATAAAAAAATGATAGCCATGCGACAAAGAAAACGTGTGCTCACAGACAAGAAACTCAAATAGACCTACCTTTATGTAGCGTTGGAAACGGAAGATTTGAAGCTTGACTCACATTTTGTTGAGTTTTTTGCTTCAACTTTAGGTTGAATGATCCAGTTATTGTCTAGACTTGACTTGGAATTCTCATAAAAGTTTATAAATTCTTTCGCCAAGTCTAAACTTCAGAGAGAAGCGTGTGCCGCAGAGTATCCCAAAGACAGATATAGTGTAGATAGACAGTATATAGTATAGACAAGAACATATCAAACCTTCACCGTGATTAGCTTTAGATATTTTTACAAGAAATAATATATAGAAAGTTACATAGGTGATATAGCCAGACATTTGAACATGACTGCGAGCGATTCATTAAATTTGCGTATAAAATAACATCAAAATAAATTTAAAAGTGTAATTTTATACCCAAATCTTATAAAATGGAATGAATGATCAGTCCGTCGATAACGGACACCTTCACCTATGTAAAATAAGAAAAACGTGAATCGTGTAATACTGAAATCGTGCAACGAGAAAAAATATCAGTGCCATACGTCCCGACTACGTATAAACCTACAAAAATAAAAACAACCTAGTCTTCCAAAGCTTACGAGGTGTGTAAAAACAAAACTACCCCTGAAGTGTAGGCGTTACGTCAGAGCGCGGTGTAACCCGACTAAATGTAGACGACACCCCATTAACTACGGTAAAGCTCATGCGCACAGCCGGGTATCATCGGGAGAACAAGCGCTCGTTACCTGGCTGGGAGTGCGGTCGCTCTTGGGCCTTCTCGGCCGCTTTAGTGGACGTTCTCCGTACGACTACGCGAGTGCATGTGTGGACAACACATCGGTCAGTAACGCCCCTCTATCACACGCTCTCGACCACAACAAACGAAATACAACGAACGAGGCGAAACCCTCAACTTTGAAAAATCAAATCGTAATTTTCTTTACATTCGATTGATTTATTCGTTTGTGAAAGCGGTTGTTGAAAATTTACTTAGTGCTTTCAGTTCGTACATTCGTTTGTCGGCCGAGTAAGCAGAAAATTCTTAAATAAACATGTAAAGCGGCAAGCGATGCCGTAAGACCTTTGGCATTATCGCTGTGCGAAAAGTGCTAAGTCTTTTATTCATATAATTGTCCTCACAGTTTTTGTACGTAATATTAGTTTTTTAGGTTATACAGTCCGCAAGCAATTCACCGGATAATCGGTGATATTTAGAAAATGTTTATTATAATTACTTAATATTGGATAGAAACGTTTTACAGTGCTAGAGTAGGTATTCAAGACATGCTAGTGAGGTACAAACTGTGAGTTACGAGTGAAGTTAATTATTAAATAAAATTAAGTGGGTTCGAAACATTGCAATCATAACAATGTAATTAAAATTAGTACTAGTGGTAACTACTCTAATTCTTTCTTTGTAACTGGAGGGGATAATTACAAATGTATAGAAATTCAAAACTCGGACTCTGAGTAAAAGTTAAAAGTAACTTAAGATTACTTAATCGAATTATTATCGCAAACCGGACAATAGACAAGTTTTCAATATTACATGTTTGTAAAACATTTAAAAAATAAATAATCATGTATTGAAAAATCTCCACTTAGCAAAAATTTATCCATTGTTAGACAGTTTAGATCTTTACAAAAGATGTTTATAGGTATATTGAACTCATCTGAATATCAAACATAAAACTTTCGATTTTAATATACAATCAGGAACATAATTTACTAGTATGAGCAACTTGTCTATCGTCACAGTGAGCAATATTGAGTGTTGGTATACATCGAGTGTTGTATATCGAGTGTTGGTATACATCGAGTGTTGTATATCGAGTGTTGGTATACATTGAGTGTTGTATATCGAGTGTTGGTATACATCGAGTGTTGTATGTCGAGTGTTGGTATACATCGAGTGTTGTATGTCGAGTGTTGGTATACATCGAGTGTTGTATATCGAGTGTTGGTATACATCGAGTGTTGTATATCGAGTGTTGGTATACATCGAGTGTTGTATATCGAGTGTTGGTATACATCGAGTGTTGTATATCGAGTGTTGGTATACATCGAGTGTTGTATATCGAGTGTTGGTATACATCGAGTGTTGTATATCGAGTGTTGGTATACATCGAGTGTTGTATATCGAGTGTTGGTATACATCGAGTGTTGTATATCGAGTGTTGGTATACATCGAGTGTTGTATATCGAGTGTTGGTATACATCGAGTGTTGTATATCGAGTGTTGGTATACATCGAGTGTTGTATATCGAGTGTTGGTATACATCGAGTGTTGTATATCGAGTGTTGGTATACATCGAGTGTTGTATATCGAGTGTTGGTATACATCGAGTGTTGTATATCGAGTGTTGGTATACATCGAGTGTTGTATATCGAGTGTTGGTATACATCGAGTGTTGTATATCGAGTGTTGGTATACATCGAGTGTTGTATATCGAGTGTTGGTATACATCGAGTGTTGTATATCGAGTGTTGGTATACATTGAGTGTTGTATATCGAGTGTTGGTATACATTGAGTGTTGTATATCGAGTGTTGGTATACATTGAGTGTTGTATATCGAGTGTTGGTATACATCGAGTGTTGTATATCGAGTGTTGGTATACATTGAGTGTTGTATATCGAGTGTTGGTATACATTGAGTGTTGTATATCGAGTGTTGGTATACATCGAGTGTTGTATATCGAGTGTTGGTATACATTGAGTGTTGTATATCGAGTGTTGGTATACATTGAGTGTTGTATATCGAGTGTTGGTATACATCGAGTGTTGTATATCGAGTGTTGGTATACATCGAGTGTTGTATATCGAGTGTTGGTATACATTGAGTGTTGTATATCGAGTGTTGGTATACATCGAGTGTTGTATATCGAGTGTTGGTATACATCGAGTGTTGTATATCGAGTGTTGGTATACATCGAGTGTTGTATATCGAGTGTTGGTATACATCGAGTGTTGTATATCGAGTGTTGGTATACATCGAGTGTTGTATATCGAGTGTTGGTATACATCGAGTGTTGTATGTCGAGTGTTGGTATACATCGAGTGTTGTGTCGCGTGTCGCAGTGCTCACCATGGGGCTGCGGCGCGTCCACCGTCTCCGCGGCGCGCAGCTGCGCCTCCTGCTCCGCGCGCGCCGCCTCCGCCGCGGCCGCCGCCTCGCGCTCCGCCCGCTCGCGCTCCGCCGCCTCCGCCGCCTCCTGCCGCCGCTTCATCTCCTTCACTTCGAACTGCACACAACACACATGTTAAAGCTCACAAAGATATACAAGCAATAAATACTATGTATACATGTTAAACTAACGCAGATTTTTGTATACAAAATTATTTTTTTTATATATATTTAGGATTTTACCAAATGACAAATAAAATAATAAACTATGTATTTTTCACTCACACAAAAATGTATCTAGAAAAAGTATTCTTAAAGCGTACCAAAGAATATATACATACAAAGCTTTCATGATATAATTTTAAAGATGATTTATAAGCTTTTAGTTTTAGTCATTTCAGGTATTCATGCAATTATTTATTTAAATATTTATAGGTTAACAAGTAGGAACTGATTGTATAACATTGTTCTTGGGTTTTTCTTAAGTTTAATTTAGAAACATATACAATTAAATGTACATTTGTTAATAAATATCTGAAAATAAAAACATATAGGAATTTAAACATATTATTTTAGCATACCAAGTTCCATTACTCTTCGCCTTTCAATATATTATTATTTGTTAGTCGTGCAAAGTGCAAAGCACATCATGCAATCACATGCAAAATACCAACAACCAAACTTACACAATCCAGGTAGTTATAGTACCATGCACCTTCCGGGAAAAGAAGTTTCCTTGTCTGGGAGAGGAGTAACAGGGTAGAGGACAAAGGAATACGTTTTACTTCCCTCGGTAAATCGCTTACAGTTTTACTATGAGAACTAAGCCCGGGCAACGATAGTACGGCAAGCTCGCTCTTATCACTATCGTCAGAGAGCCTAATTTTCTTTGATATCTTGCTTATAATACGTTTAATGCTGCCAGATTTAGATGATGCGGTACTATTATGTCTAACCAAAGTCACGTTCGGATATACTAATTGGTAGGATAATCGCTCCCAGAGTATGAAATCTATACATAATAATCTGACGTCGGGTTTTTCATGTGTAGTGGGATATTCAAAGAAAACTGAACTATATATCTCTGGTGATAGAGGTGATTTCAGCGGTGTCATCGGTGGGCTACTTATTTCCGATATGGTAGATAGACTATTATTAGTAACAACTGACCATAGGTACGAGTCGTTCTTAGACGCCTCGTTGTTTTGATAGTTGACGTGCAATTTTAGCTTCAATTTTTCAGGTATTTGATATTTTCCGGTATTTCTTATGATATCTTCGACCACCTCGCCTACGGGGCGTTCGTTACTGGGCGCTACTTCGAGGGTTTGTATCTGTGTGTTCTTGTGGGAGACAGGAGGAGGTAGGTAGAGGAAGGTGGATTCGTCACATTTATCCCAAGGCCGTGCACTGGGCCACAGTGTCGCATCTTTCAGTTCAAGCTGAGTGTTGAATTAGAAAAATAAATTAGATCAAATTGAAAATCAAAACAAAAACCACCGAGCAATATGTGCAAAGCTAATCTAAGTGCAACTATGTATTAATTCTATATACAAATCTACAGAATTGTGCTTCACTACAAAGCGTACTACAATAATACATTGATGCAGTAAGTTAGAATAACTTTATACTCAAAACAAAATAGATTAAATTCAATCAAAAAGTTAATGTAAAGAGTTGCAAATGCATTACAGTACAAATAATTACTGCATCAAAATAACTATTATTATTATAATCATGTTTGTTTCACCCATGTGGCATGCGAGCTGTATACTGTGCGTTGTATTGTTTGAGATTTTATGGTGAGTGTTGAGCAGAGACGGAAGTAGATTGAGTGTCAATCAGTAAGGGAAGTATGGTGAGTGTTGAGCAATGAAGGAAGTATGGTGAGTGTTGAGCAAAGAAGGAAGTATGGTGAGTGTTGAGGAATGAAGGAAGTATGGTGAGTGTTGAGCAATGAAGGAAGTATGGTGAGTGTTGAGCAAAGAAGGAAGTATGGTGAGTGTTGAGGAATGAAGGAAGTATGGTGAGTGTTGACCAATGAAGGAAGTATGGTGAGTGTTGAGGAATGAAGGAAGTATGGTGAGTGTTGAGCAATGAAGGAAGTATGGTGAGTGTTGAGGAATGAAGGAGGTATGGTGAGTGTTGAGGAATGAAGGAAGTATGGTGAGTGTTGAGCAATAAGGAAGTAAGGTGAGTGTTGTGCAGTGAGTGTCGTGTGGTAAGTGTCGAGCAGTCCGAGGAGTATGGTGAGTATCGCGGGTGAGTGTAGAGCAGTAAGCGGCAAGCGGCACGTGTCGAGTCTTACGGTGGTGAGCCGCTGGAGTGCGGAGAAGCGGTCCTCCTGCGCGGCGGCGGACTTCTCGAAGGCCTCGTGCTTCTTGATGAGGCTCTCCACCTCGTCGATAGTGTGTCCGAGCTCCTGTGACATGAGGTAGGGCTCCTGCGCGATCAGCCACGCCTCAGCCACCGCCGCGTCGCGCGCGAACTGGTACACCTCCAGAACTGCACAAGTAAACGAAACAAATTAATAAAACCTTACTTTAATACTCTTAAGATTTCAAATACATTTCCTTTTGTGCCCATCCATTCGCAATTGAGTGACTATCAATGCCATAATGTCCTTTCTTCGTCAACAAAAACTAGTTTACCAAGGAAAGATGAAGTTAATACTTTCTGAATCTCTAAGGGTGGAGGCATTTCTGCAATTCTGGAGTAGCCGTAATACGAGTACTAACTGAGCTGCAGGTTCTCCCAGCGCTCCTCCCAGCGGCGCAGCAGCGCGTTGCGCTGGTTGTTGAGCTGCTGCAGCTTGTCCTTGATGTCTGCGGAGGCATAGTGCTGGCTGGCGAGCAGCTCGCGCCCCAGCGAGATGCAGGCCGCGAAGTTGTCCTCGCGCGTCTCGATCTCCGCCTTCAGCGACTGGTGGTTGTTCATCAGCAGCTCCACGCCGCTCACGTCTCTGTAACAACGATGTATTAATCTTTGCATATTTATATATTTTAGTGTATCTATGTAAGATTTAAACGAAACCATTACTATTTCATTCAAACAAGGGTGTACTTGCGTTACTAACAAGGAAAAATCGTTTTTTTTAAATTATTGTGTCTGTTGTGGAAGACAAGACTATCTAATTTTTTTTTAACAAATTATTAGAAGATTTTTGTTAATTTACTAATATTTCCTTTAACCACTCCAACTAAACTCGAGGCTTGTGTTAGAATATGGTTCACAATAGTCGAAGGGCGGGACGAACCATCGACCGCAAGATCTATAGTCCATACCCCATTAAGCCATTGGCGTTTATTAAATTGAAACAAGGACATTAGTGTTGTAGGTGACAGTAGTAATTTACCGTGGCTTCTCTCCGGTGTTCATCTGGCGCACGACGTCGTCCATCCAGAGCGCCAGCGTGCGCACCTGGCTGAGGAAGCGGTAGAGGCGGTCGGCGTCCTCCAGCTTGTCGCGTCTGGCGGCGCACGCGGCCTGCAGCGCCGCCCACGCCTCGCGCACCTCCGCCTCGCGCCGCGTGATCTCCAGCGCCTTGTCGCCCGCGTACGACGCGCCCAGCCGCCCGCACTCGCCGCTTATCAACTCCACCTAATTAATACACGTTATACTAGCTGTTCCCATGCTTCATCCGCATGATTCAGCATTTCACGCCTGATGATTTTTACAAATTATTTACCCCCTAAATAGCGTGAAAATATATAGCCGTGCCGATATGTAAGGCTTTTTATTAAGAAAAGATTTTTTCAAAATGCTGTGATTGCTGAGATCCTACATAAAGAAGTGTGTGTTTGCGCTTTATTATATTAGTATAGATCTAAACAATTTTACCTTTATAAGGATGTAATCAGATTTATTAAACAGACATGTTTGTATCATCAATTAAAACACTTAACAAAATAAATCCAACTTACTAATATTAATATGCAAAAGTTTAAATGGATGGATAGATGTTTGTTAAAAGATATCTCAGCGGATCAGGATGAAATTTGGCACAAATGACATACTCTGAGAGAACACATAGGCTACTTATTTTTTATTCCGTGCGGACGAAGTCGCGGCAAAAAATAGTAAACAAAAAATGACATGTCAGTAAACAGATTAATATGACTAATTTTCATAACAACAATAATGGTGTAGTTAATGTGGTGTGGTGGTGGAGATTGTTGGCAGTGACCTGCTGGTGCAGCGTGCTGAGGTCCTGCATGAAGTTGTGGTGCTTGCGCTGCAGCGCGCCCACGCTGATGGCGTCGCGGCCGAGCTCGTCGCTGACGCCGCGCGCCTTCTCGCTCACGCGCTGCAGCGTGTCCTTGCAGTCGTGGAAGTACTTGTGCAGCTCGCGCGACGCCGCCAACATCTGCAACACAACAGAATGGAACCCACCTGCAAGCACTACCTTTCGGATAAAAAAGTATTATCAAAATCGATCCACTAGCGGCGGAGTTATGCCGTTACACATATAAAAAAAACATACAGACGAATTGAGTACCTCTTTTTAGGAAGTCGGTCAAAAATTACGTTTCTGCAGTCAAACGTTAATTCCTTATTTAGACAAACTATAAACACTAAAGGTTTGTAATTGGACCTGTGTTCTGGTCTCGATGAGCTCGAGCAGGTCCTGCCAGGTCTCCTTGAGGCCCTCCTTCCACTGAGCGATGGTGGCGTTGTCGGAATGACCCATGGCGATCATCTGGTCCGCGATGCGCTCCGCCGTGGCGACGCGCTCCGAGCCCACCGCCTGCGTCTCGCGCGCAAACTCCTTGAACCGCTCCCATAGTAACTGTAAGAGGAGATTACAAATTAGTGTCTGTTTAAGCTTAGATTTATACATTGTTTATTTTAGACGAGCTGTCGCCCTCAAACTTCGTTAGCGTGTAATTTAAAAAAAAGGGCCGTCTATAATATTCCCGAGTGCATCTACCTTCTACCATATAAAGCCTATAATTTGCCCGTCCATGTTAACTACCCTTCAGTAAAAGTCCTGTCAAAATCGACCAAGTCGTTTCGGAGATTACCCGGAACAAACGCGGCTTGCGGAGACAGTCGGAGAGACAAAATTTTTTTAAATGCGATTTTCGTTGAAGTAATGAATGAGTTTACAAGAAGAATAAGAGAGGAGACTGACAGTGACGTGGTCGTAGTCCTGGCCGAGCTCCTGCGAGCTGGCGACCAGCTCCCGCTCGGTGATCCACTGCTCCAGGTCGTCCACCTCGCGCGACAGCTGGAACAGGCGCAGCGCCTCGTCCAGCTTGGCGCGCCGCTCGCCCGCCAGGTCCTTCAGCCCCGCGTACAGCTTGTCCGCCTGCGACTGCTTCACTGAGATCTGCTCGCTGCACACACACACAAAATAACAAGCTTTTATTGATTCCTTATAACATTTTATAGCCAATAAATACTTACATATATCTATAGAACACACACACAAAAATAAAACATACTATCTAAGTTCATTATACACAACTACTCTTAGTTATTCCTCAGAATTTTAAGGTTTAAGGCTTTTGCGGCACATTTAAATAAAAAAAGAAATAATGACTTCTTTAGTAAATAGAGTTGAGTCATATGTATACCTGAGCGGGTGTTCCTCGCTGGTGAGCTGACGCACTGTCTCGCCGAGCTGGCGGATAGTCTGCGCGTAGTCGTCCACCGCCTGCTCCAAGATCTCGTGCTTCTTCATCAAGTTCTGTGCAGAGATCTCGTCCTTGCCGCGGTCCTCCACCATCATGTACAGCTCCTGTTCGCTCATCCATGCCTCCGCCTCGTTCGCGTCGAACAGATACTGTTGCGCCTTCTCCCATTGTGACAAGTTGTTCTTCCGATTCTCAATGGCATCTAGTACAAAAATACAAATAAGTAATATAAATATTATGAAAGTCATGGCATTTATTAGTATTTGTTACCTTTAAGTTCTTGCCACCGCGCAGTCAACTCATCAATGAGCTCCTTGAACTCGGACGCGGCCTCGTGCTCCTCGTCTATCAGCTTCTGTCCATTGGAGATGACAGTCAGTATTCTGGGCTCGTGGTTGTCCGTCTCCGTCTTCAGAGACTGGTTCTTCTTCTGCAGCATCTGTACGTTGAACAGCGAGTTGCCGTAGTCCGAGTTCGTAGCTAAAGGCATCTTCTCGTGGATCCACAACTTCTCATCCTCGACGTCGCGACGGAACTGGAATGCTTCCTTCTTCTTGGCCAGTTGTCTCTGGCGCTCCAGCAGCGGAGCTTTGAGTTGCTCGAATCTCTGTTCCACGGTCTTCTTCTTCTCCTTGATTTCCTCCATCTTGTCGGGAACGGTCTTCTGTAGATACTCCGCCTGGGTCTCCAGCTCGGTGACCTGCTTCGCCTTGACGGCCATCTGAGTCTCGATCATCTGTTGCTTCTGCATGAGAATGTTGACAGACGTGAGATCAGTGCCGGTGTCGGTGTTCTCGATCTGCTTCTCGAGCTCGTTCATCCAGGAGTCGATGTCGTCGCAGGTCTGGTGCAGAAGCACCTCGCGGTTGGCGTCGAACAGCCGCTCGCCCTTCTCCTTGGTCGACGTCTGGAGGTTCTCGAACTGGTCTTGCAGCTCGTGCATCTTCGGAGAGATAACTTCAACGAACTCTGGCTTCTGCTTCATGAGTTCCTCGGCGGCGTTCTGCACCGCGAACAGGCGCTCCTTGTTGGCGGCGATCTCTGCCTCGAAGGCCTGATGCCGCGTCCACTTGGAGTGGATCGTCTTGGCCGACCGGTAAGTGTCGTCCTGCGCCGTGAGATTCTTCTCCTGTACCCATTCCCCGAGTTCGTCGCAGTCCTGGAGGAACTGATGCAGCTGCAGCTGGTCTTGCAGCTTCTCCATCTGCTGTAGAGCCTTCTCCCTGTTGGAGCCGCGCCTGCCCTCGATGTTCTCGGCCTTGCGCTGGATCTTGTCGGCGTCGAAATGTCTTTCCTCGACGAGACGGTTTGCGAACTGAACGACAGAATTGATCTTGTCGTCATTGGCTTCCATTGTGGTGAGGAATGCTTCATGTTCTTTGATCATATTCTCGGCTTGTTCCAAGTTGGTCGGCGGCTCGGTCTTAGCTAGCCTGTAACATTACAGTGATTGTTAATATCTTCTCGTTAACGCTGAATGGTAGTTAGTTGTTCATTTATGTTTGTTACCTGTGCTCCTGGTGCGCGAGCAGCACCTCCGCCTGGCGCGCGTCGCGCTGCAGCAGCTGCAGCTCGAGGCTCTGCGTCAACAGCTGCTGGCGGTTCTCCCACATCTGTTGCAGCTCGGCCCAGCCCTCGCGCAGCGCCTTCAGCCGCTCGCGCAGGAACATGTACTGCGGGTCGTCCTGTGTCGACGGCTCCTGCACAAGTACAATGAATACATCAGCACTCACAACACTACGTCGTACAAGTACAATTTTTATTTAATATTTTCTTATTCTATATTTATGTTTTATTGAACTTCAGTTATAACTTACGGCGGTGATCTTCTCTCCGTACTCCATCATCTTGGCGTACTCGTCCTTGTAGTTGTCGATCTCTTCCTTGATGGTCTGGTGCTGAGACAGTAACTTCTCAGCCTCCGACAACGATGCTGGTATATCTAAATAACACAAATAATTTACATATTAAAATGTCACTTGTTCCGCATATAAATTATATTAGTAGTTTTGACTTCGATGTATTGTGCGTACCTTCTGAGGCGACGTCTGTCTGCGTCTTGGTGAGCCAAGCCTGGAAGTGGTCTACGGAGCGCAGGAAGCGGTGTAGGTCGCCCGCCTCCTCCAGCTTCGAGTCGCGCTCCTTCAGCTGTTGTACAAACGATAACAATTTAAATAACGTTCATATAGAAAGCGATGACAGAAATCACGCCACCTTGCCACTTTTGCTTATTCTAAGATGGAAAAATACTTTTTTTTGTAAAATATAAGATAATAATCGAGCAAAAGGCCACGAAATAGAAGCTACTATCCACTGGCACATAGTTAAGTATTCGACAGTAACAGTGTACCATATGTGTGAGCTGTTCCCAGTTGTCGTTGATGTGCGCGATGCGGTCGCGGATGATCTGCGCGTCTTCGGGGTGCGTGCCCTCGATGGCGCTGGCCTCCGCCTCCAGCGAGGCGATGCGCGCCTGGATCGCCGCCAGGTCGCGCTCCATGCCCGACAGCCGCCGCTGCAGCGTCATCACACCTGCAACACATCAAATATATGTAAATAAATCTAATAATAAATATTGACTACATATAGTCAAAGTATGGTAATTAACTCAAAAACTTTTACAGAGTCACAACTCTGTAAAAGTTTTTGAGTTAATTGCCATACAAAAATATAACACTTTCCTATTTATATTAAGAAAAATAATAAAATAGATCAATATGCTTTTTGCTATCTCTCTATATCTAGATAGAAAAAAAAAACATATTTCGCGAACATTGTGTATTTGCGTATCTGATAACGAAAAGCCATCTTTTTAAAGAGTGTCGGTCTTTGACGGGACTCGCTGAAGTATGCGAAAATATTATAGAAAGTTTTTTTTTTTACTTCTGCGTTGGTGTAATCGCGAGCAGACGGTAATTGTTAATACAATTTTATACGGGAAAAAAATATCGACAATATGAAAAATAGCAAAGAAATTTAAGCAACTTTGTAAATAAATATTTACCGTTGAGGTCCATCTCGAGGTTGTCTGTCTGCTGCAAGATGCGCTTCTTGTCCTCGATCCAGGAGACGGTCTCGCGGCACTCGATGTGGAACGTCTGCACGCCCTGCGCCGCCTTCAGCTCGTCCTTCTTCGCCTCCGCCTGTCACACATTACTCATTCATACGAGAGACTACGAAAACAAATCATTTTGAAGTATACTTCAAAATAATTGGCTATAGCCAACAACATTCATAAATATAAGTAGATTTTTGTTAATTTACTAATATTTCCTTTAACCATTCCAACTAAGCTTTAAGCTTGTTCTAGATGGTTCACAATAGTCGAATGGCGGGATTCGAACCGTCGACCGCAAGATCGGTAGTGAGGTTACCTTGTCCCGCAGCGTGCTCCAGGCGTGGTTGAGGCTGGCCTGGCGCTCCAGTATGCGCGGCGCCTGCGGGTGCTCCACGTGGATGAGCTGCCGCGCCAGCTGGTTCACCACGGCCACGCGCGACGCGTTCGCGTTCATCTCCTTGTCGAAACCGTCGTATCTGTGCAACAAACACATCGTAATGTTATAAAGCGAATATTAAAATGCTAAAATTATAACAAACTTCAGAAGTAACTTGTAAATACTTTTGAAATTCAACATATACAACTTTTCCTGTCTTACATAAGTAATAAAAGATTTATGAAAGGCCTATAGCTTTCCCAGGGGAAAAGCATTTGATGGGAGGAGGGTAAGCATAGGAAGGTGGAATATTCTCTTTTTATTCGTCCTCCTCTGCTGATACAAATGCAGAAGTCCAAGGGTAACGATCACTTCACTATTTAAACAAAGTCAGTGGCCGCTTGCTTGTTTGTCGTCTTTTAAAAAGTATTAGCACAATTTTTTTAACACTACTTAAATGCTTTATGTCAATAAATTTCTGTACCTGTGTTTCATAATCTCTACATCGTCAATGTCCTTAGGCGGCAGCACGGTGTCGAGCATGCGATGCTTCTCCGCGATCCACTGGTCGGCGGCGTCCGCCTCCGCCAGCAGCTTGAAGAGCGAGAGCGCGTCCAGCAGCCGCTGCTTGCGGAGCCGCGCCAGCGCCGCCAGCTCGCCGTGCCGCGCGTCGATCGCCGCCAGCCGCGCGCTCACCTCCGCGCTGCTCGCGTCCTCCGGGCTCAGCTCGCTCGCCTGCACCATACAAGAGATTCGTTTATTCACAAAGAAAAGGAATTCATTCGCCATGTGTTGTGGTGTATACCGAAGCGCTTTCAATGAACCCTAAACCAGAACACGAAGTTATACACAAAAGAATACATACATCACACTTTTATTCATAGAAATTAATTCAAAATTTATGTTTTTTGGGAAATTGTGCTCGAAGTTTGTCATGTTTACACAAATTTGAGATGAGACAGAAAGACGTTGTCCTATCTCTTTTTATTCATTCTATTGTGATGCGAGTTGAATAAGTCGTATTCTTCTCGCGAAAATAATGTTGTTTATGATAAAAACTCAAAAAACATAAAAACAAAGGAACGTATATATTGCAGTTGGATTTACAAACTGGATAGGTGCGGAATTAGAATTGTAGAATGGTCACGTGTTGATGGAGAACTTGTAGCATACCATTATAAGCAACATCTTCCTATATTGATCAGCGATAAAATAGATATTTGTCTCAGTTAAAAAAAGTGTAATAAGAGTTATGGTCGAAGAATAACCTGTTGTTTGAGCTGTTGTATGACGTTGGCGTAGTTCTTGAGCTCGTCCGTGACGTCCTTGTGCTTCTTGAGCAGGCTCTGCACCTGCGCTTCGTCCACGCCCGTGTCCTCCGACGATACAAGTCTATACACAACACATTATACAAAATTAAATTATAAATATTTATAAATTTAAATCCAATATTATACTTTGGTAGCGTAGCCACTATGCTTTGTTTTGGTTGATAGACAAAGGAACCTATATTACAGGTTACATAGCTTATATTGTACAGGTGAAAACATTCTGAAAAATTATTTCGTATTTCATGATATATTAAATATATTTTCAAGGCCAAATAGCAAGGAAAAGAGTAAAGATATAAGTGAAGTATACCTGAGCGTGTCCAGCATCCAGTTGTCGATGTCGTCAGCGTCCGCGAACAGCTGGTGGTAGCGCACGGCCGCGTCCAGCCGGTTCTTGCGCAGCGCCACCACGTCCAGCAGGTGGTTCCACTGCGACAGGATGTCGCGCAGCCGCTCCTACACAAACATTAAAACAAAACAAAACTTTAAAACAAACGAATACAGACGAATTGATAAACTCCTTCTGTCGGGAAGTCGGTTGAAATAATCAGATTGATCCAAGACTATACAGATTCATAAATTCATATTTTTAAATATACAAGAGAGCAGTTCGTGTGACGTAGAATACTCGCCCAGGGTTCTAGAAATGTGTCAAAATATATACGAATAAATACGTGACAAGCACGTCACTTATAGAAAGTTATTATCAGTTCCATACAATTTTGGCTTTTCGGTCATCGTTTGCGATAATCGAATGCTATTTTGTCTAGGGGGCTGATCTCTGAAAATAGCAATATGTTTCGACTGACAATATGGTTTCGGAGACATTTACAACAGTGATATCATTTCAATGAAGAGTTTGCTAGTTCTTGTATAGTATACCTGTATCCTGTCAGCACCGAAGTGTCCCTGCGAGACGAGCTCGTCGCCCACCGCCGCCACGCTCATCAGCTGCGCCTCGTGCGCGCCCACGTCCGCCTGCAGCGCCTTGTGCTTCGAGATCAGCAGGTACACTGCGCACACACATTGCACCACATATTGTTAACAACACTAGCTGTTGACCGCGACTCCGTCCGGGTTGGTAAGTAGCCTATTTGTTCTTACAGACTATCTTCTACATATACACCAAATATCATTGAAATCCATTCAGCAGTTTTGGCTACAAACTCGTAACAAACATCCATCCGTCTAACCTTTCGTATTTGGAGTATTAGTGAAATAAGATTAAACTACGTCATCACTTTTATTCATATTTAATAACTCTCTACCTCTATCTACGACTTGTGTTATTATCAACTTGCCCTTGTCCCTATGGAGGGTCGGAACTGGTCTTCCATACATCTCTATCACCCGTCTTATCTGACACTCGCTTCTTAAGCATATCCTTACATACTTTCTTCGGTCTTTAATCCATCCACGTTCAATCTTATTAATTTCGACTTCTAAAGCTATACAGCACCTTGGCTTAGTTACTCTCGGCTATTGTTATCAAAATTGATAATCGAAAAACAAATACAATTATCTGTTTCTACGTTAAAAAAAAAAACAATGACCCCATTTACATGATTTTAGTAACAGTTTCAAATTATTATGTCACATTTTTTACATCAATATTGAGATAAACAATAATATTTTCCTTACCGGTAGTGAGATCGTGTCCGATATCATCAACGGAGACGATCTGATCCTTCTCCTTGATCCAGTTCTCCTCGTCCGCCATGTCCCAGTAGAACTGCCACAACTTGCGACTGTCCTCGAGACGCTTCCTGCACACAACATACAAAAATATTAATCTTAGAAATATTATAAACGTGAAAGTTTAGATGCATGAATGGATCTTTGTGAGAGTTTGTAACCTAGCAGCTGAACGGATCTCGATGAAATTTGCAATAAATGTAGACTTATGGTCTAGAACAGTGATTCTCAACTTTTTTTTTGTTGCAGCACATATTCAACGATTTCAAAATTTGGCGACACACAAAGAAAAAGATAAAAATTATTTACTACAACACACTGCATAAATAGAGAAAAAGATAAAAAATATTTACTACAACACACTATATAAATAGAGAAAAAGATAAAAATTATTTACTACAACACACTATATAAATAGAGAAAAAGATAAAAATTATTTACTACAACACACTATATAAATAGAGAAAAAGATAAAAATTATTTACTACAACACACTGCATAAATAGTTTATGACAAAAATATGCAAAACTTGTCGGCACACAAAAGTGCCGCGGCACAATGGTTAAGAATCACTGGTCTAGAAGAACACCTACCCTACTTGCTTTAGTTATTTTACTTATTTTCTACTTTTATTATAAACTAGCTATTCGCGTGCGGACTCATCCGCGTGAAAATACGAAAACTTTATTTTGTTATTTACATTTGTCAAATTATCAATAGCAAATGTCAAAATGACTTGACATGACATGACAAACCTTAGCAATCTTACTTTCTTGATGTTGGCAGCACCTTATGGTCTCTTTACCACATTAGGGTTTTTATCCAAAATATTTACCCCCTAAGTTTAATGGCGTGAAAATAGCCTAAAGCATGACGCAAGTGTAGGGCTTTTTATTAAAAAAAGATTTATTCAAAAATATGCTGTAATTGCTGACATCTTAGGCAACAAAGAAGTGTGTGTTTACGCTTTATTATATTAGTATATATGTGAAAGTTTGGAAGAATGGATGAATGTTTGTTAGAAGTCATATCTGATATATGACAAGTATTATATTGTTTGCATATACCTGCGCTCGACGGCGAGGTGCACCAGCTCGGCGTAGGCGTTCTCCAGCTGCTGGATGCGCTCCACGGTGATGGCGGGGTCGCAGGGGCGGTAGCCGCCCTCCTCCTGCTCCAGGAACCGCTGCGACTGGCCCACCACCACCTGCACACACACATCACTACTACACACACTGCCTAACTGGTACCACTTAGTGGACATTTTGTTACAGAATTTACAATAAATTACTTTTAATAATGGAATTACAATTTTACGTGTGACAGTTATTTTGTTAAAGAATTATTTAAGATATTTTAAATTTATGTATTAAAATAAATGACCCAATTAAATGAGAGATTACGATATTAATTAGATTTCAAAGATTTTCATCTTTGGCTAGTATTGGGATTATCATAGTAATAGTATTTTGGTTTTTGTACATTGATAGAAAGAGAAGAATATAGATAAACCATGGAGGAAAAGAAACAAACATGAATGTTTACCTTGACCCGTTCCCCGAGAACATTTATGTCTGCTTCTACGAGGGCGTGCTTCTGCAGCAAGTCCTCCACGCCCATCAGGTGTTTGCCGTAGTCGTCCGTCAGCAGACGCATCTTGATCTCCTCCATAGAGTCCAGGATGTACAGCATCTCCTGAAAATCACATCTAACTGTTAGAGTTTTCATTCTTTTAATCTAATATTGCACATTTCTATCGACGTCGTCAAATGTGAGAGAATTGAAAATTGTAAACTACTTCGTATAGACTATAAGAATGGTAGCTATCGCCCATCTTCTACTAGACATAGCCTATTTCCATCTACTTTGAGATAGTAATATAATAGTAACAACGTAATTAGACTGAATATCAACTTCCGACTCCCGCCAGAATGGCGCTCTATTCTGTCTGAATGACATTGACAGATGTCAGATAGGGATGGGACGTATATACCAATGATCTAGTGTTGCGCTAATCCTCCATCGCAGTACTGATTTTTAACACTACCAAAGCTATTGCGTTCTGAAGTTTGAGAGATTTTCACATAGTGATTAAAGTTTATAGTTCGATTCAAATATAGAAATGAGTTGCTTCTTTATGGCAGTATATTTATCGGATGTAGCAGTGTTGCAACACTGTGTTGGTCTGCAGACCTGGAAGTTCTGCTGCAGCTGCAGGGAGAGCTCGAGGCGGGCTCGGCGCGCCCGCAGCAGCTCCAGCAGGTACGCCCACAGGCGCAGCACGTTGTCGCGGCGCGCGCACACACGCTCCATGTCGTGATATCTGCACATTTATGCCTTATTCATCTATACTAATAACGGAAACACACTTGTTTCTTAATAAGATGCGAAGTCGGATATTAACTAGTTAATCCGTTAACAAAGTTATCAATCTGCGTAACGATTATAATGTTCGTATAACATGGGGTAATCCTCGTATCTTACGAACATTATATTTGTAAAAAACACGAGAGTTTAATTAAAAAAAAATGTTAAAGCATTTGTTAACTTCTATTAATTTAAACTGTCGTTAATTAACTATTCAAGCGTATTCTTGCGGTTGCTGATTTGTTTTAAACTGCTGTTAATAGTAGTAGCAGTAGCATAGGCTACTAATCCATTTTAATGGCATGTGTATGCCTTTCGAATAGATTAAGATTAAAATCTTTAACACTTTCTATTCTACATCTACAAGTAGATTTACTTGTTTACTCAGCTAAAAAGTATTATATGTAAAATATTAACTTTGAATTTTGATTAAGTTAACTACCGTAAAATTG
Source organism: Papilio protenor (assembly GCA_029286645.1). Taxonomy (NCBI): domain Eukaryota; kingdom Metazoa; phylum Arthropoda; class Insecta; order Lepidoptera; family Papilionidae; genus Papilio; species Papilio protenor. Next base: position 4,108,138 of record JAGSMZ010000043.1, read on the forward strand.
TTACTGACACAGGTATTAAGTTTTTTTACTAACAAAACTATGAGCAGAAGATTGTAACTTGAAATAAAGTTATTATTATAAAGTTGACTATGGCCTAGACACCCCCCCTTATTAGGGTAGGCTTCGAGTTCCTCGGTGGGGACGTATAGTGAGCTGATGATGGTGATGGTGATTATAAAGTTAACAATAATGTGTACGCACCTCTCGGCCTGCAGCTCGGTGCAGACGGCGACTACGGCCTGCACGCGCTCCTCGTACGCGAAGATGTCGGTCTCGATGGCCTCGTGCTTCTTGGCGGCCGCCTCCACCGCCGCCAGGTCGAACCCGAAGTTGTCCTGGCTCACCAGCCGCTGGTTCTCCGACAGCCACGTCTCGCGCATCTGCGCCTTGCGGTTGAATCTGACAAATTTAAACAGTGTCATTAATATTATTGATTGCTTCGATATGTTCCGCAAAAATTTGAAAAATATTCCTTCTTAGAAACGGGTGAACCAAAAATTGAAATAGAATCGTACTAAAGATGAATTGTAGTCTGAAATATTTAATTTCAAACGAGAACTGATTAAATTCAAGGATTATTATTAGAGTGCAATTACTTATAGAATTAAATTTGTTGCTAGTTAATATATTTCTTTCATAACACGATCTCTGTGGCCATTAAGACCTAGAAGTGACTAGTGAGGTGGTGAGATGGTGAGGTGGTGAAGTAGTGAGGTGATGACGTAGTGAAGTGGTGAGGTGGTGAGGCGGCGAGGAGTGTGCGGTACCTGGCGGCGAGCTGCTCCAGCTTCTCCTGGCGTATGAGCTCCTCGCGCAGCGCCAGCTCGCGCTCGTGCTCGGCCTTCTCGAGGCGCTCCCAGGCGCGGTTGATGTCGTGTATCATGCGGCCCTCGCGCGGCAGGTAGGGCCGCTGGCTGGCCGCGCGCATGCGCGACTGCAGCGTGAACAACAGCACCTCCAGGTTGCCCTTCTCCACGAACCTGGACGCATAAACGATATTCAACAAAATTTCTATATAATATAACGTCTCCCTTTAGCTATGCTGTGTCTATATTACATTTGTTTCAGACTAAATCATTATTAAATAAGATTTAGGAACAAATTTTGAGCAATTAAAAATCTTATAAACCAGAATTATCAGAGGGTCTCAGAACCTACCCTAGGTTAAGTGACTAGGTCATAGTAAAACCACGCTAACTCACTGCGGCTTAACTTCAAACTTTTGTTTTAATATCTTATGAAGGTTGCACAATGTTTTCCTTCACCATATGAACGTCAGGTACAAAATTAAATGTACATAACACACAATACAAATTAAAAAAAAACTAAGACAACTCGAAGAGGAAAAAGACCTATTAAAATAATGCATCTAGCAATGTCAGTATTACCATAGTAATATAGACATGTATCTTACTTGGGAGGTTTCTCAATAGTGCGGTAGTTGGCGAACTGTATGAGCTGCTGGCGCACGCCCTCCAGCGAGTTGGCGAACGTGCGGTCTCCCAGCGCCTCGATCGTGCGCTCGATCCATTGCAGCAGCTCACTGAAAATACATATATAAACTTCTATTAATATACAAATATGTTATTTTAGTAAAGTTGGCTATACTAATATTATAAAGAGGAAAAATATGTATTTTTGTATGTCTCACTAGTAGTAATAACTCAAAAACTACTGAGCCGATTTCAAAAATGCTTTCATCAATAAGTAGGTTTGTTATCACTAAGTAACATAGATTATGTTTATTACAATTTTTATTTACGCACGGACGAAGACGCTAGTTATTAGTAACTGCTATAATTACTTGATTTCTTCACAAACCATTGTGTAGACATAACACCTTAAATGTGATTAAAAAGGAGGACAAACAAGATCAAAATCAGTGAGTGATGAAGAAACTTCATTTTCTGAGTTAAACTAACTGAGTTTCGATTGTCGAAACCTTTTTTCTGTAAAGGTTAAAAATATGCGTAGCTACTACAGCAATGAAAACCTTTTTTTTGTTATCAGGGGGAACTCCTTCAAAAGATACCCATATGGGGGGAAGACTTGACCCACTAAAAGCCCTTCGGTAGCCAGCCTCAAGTGCTATAGAAGAGGGTTCTGGGATCTGGGAGAACGCACCGGAACACAGTAATGAAAACCTACTGTAAAATTATAGTATTAAATTGAAGTACCTGGTGAGTGACTCGTACTCCATCATCATCTTGTCGTTCTCCATGGCGATGCCGACGACCTTGCCGATACGCTTGCCCTGCACCGTCTCCTGCTTCAGCTTGCTGAAGTAGTGGTAGTACGTCACCACGTACGTTATTATCGACTTCTCGTCGGGGTGGTCCACCGCAATATCTGACAGTCACAAAATACAAGAAATGTTACTTTAAAAAACAAATAATGATATTCTTTGGTTTATTATGAATCAAATGAGACCTCATTTGTCTAAATCTGTTCAGACATCTATACGTATAATAAAATTGGAGTGTCTGTTTGTAATATCAAAAGAAAAATTCCAGATTTCGGAAAGATGATGTATTTGCGTTGCTGATAACGAAAATGGCATTTAAAAAAAATTGTCTGTATGTCCGCAAGCCGCGTTTGTTCCGGGTAATTTTACATACAAACCCACATACATACATATGCGTGAGAAACATTAGCCCTTTCTACCAAATTTAATCAAGGATTGTTTTTAAAACTGATACTTTATAAGCTTCATCATACAAGTACATATATACAACTACACTTCAAAATGAGAGTCATTTATAAAACCTATCGATTCAACAAATTATCTAACATTTACGGAATATATTAAATGCGAGCATTATTTATGCAAATGCAATATTTCCTTGTCCTTGTACATTATGTAAATTTGTTTTATTTTTAGTAAAGCATAGTGAACATGCATTACAAATGCATGTAGTACTAATTGACTGATAGAGCGAAACGATGATATCGTATTACTTGTGTAAATTACACTAAGTGTGTCAAGTATAGATTTATACTTACACATAATCCCTTCATACTTCATACTAATATTATAAATGCGAAAGTTTAGATAAATGGATGGATGTTTGTTAGAGTTTGTAGCCTAAACCGCTGAACGGATTTCGATGAAATTTGGAATAGACGTAGAGGATAGTCTGGAAGAACACATAGGCTACTCAGATTTGTTTTTTTTTTTCAATTCCACGCGGACGGAGTCGCGGGCGAAAGCTAGTTATACATAAAAACAATGTACAGTCAGGGAAACTAGCGGTGTTCCACATTATAAGCTACAATCGATTGAACATTTTAAAACGCTGAACAAAAACCAATACAACGCAGCTTATAAATGTATCTGGACGTAAAAACGCTTAGTGATACACGGCTAGTTTCTTTTTACTATTATCCCTTCGTTTGCACAACTCACTGCTATCTAATTAGTTACTTGTAGGCAGGGGCGGAGTTCGTCTCCTTGCAATGAACAAAGCAATTTTTCCTAAAGTGGGCCACCGCGGATTTTCGCGAATGTACAGTCTACATAGTGTAGTATTTTCTACGCCTGCTGGCAAGCAAACTTAGTACAAGTAAAAATTACCTTCAGCATCCAACAGTTTAGTTAATCCGAGTTTCTCTTCAGCCACATTGAATGCATTATTAAGGTTATGCATCGGATTGTTCCTGTGGAGTTTCTCAAACTGCACGAGGTCTGGCCTGTGTTTGTGTATGATGGCGTTGAAAGCCAACCCGTCTCGCCACGAGGTCGTGAAGTTGCGTACATTCACGTTATTGTAGCCGGCAGTCTTCATCTGACACCATAGCAACAGCGCGTCCTTTGCTGATTTCGTTTCTTTGTTATCTGTCTCTTCTATTGTTATGTCTTGAATCTGTTGGAAATTACAAAGTATAGATATTTAATACAAACTTTAAAAGTTTAAAAAACTAAGATTATTTCTTGTTTGGCTGTCTTAACATCACTGTACAAAAATTACTACAGTTAACACCAAGGAATATTTTAAAAATTAATTAAAAAGTAAATACACTTTCATATTTTAGAATAAATATGTCATTTGTCTTTTCAACACCAGAAAAACATTCAAAACTATCATTAAGTTAATAATTATTGCCTACATACAAAGTATAAATAAATTAATATAGATATGTCTATACCTGGAATCTAAGGATAATAGTCCATATGAGTCCGAGACTGAGTCTTGGGTTGCCGTCGACGATATCATGCGAGCCCATATTCTCGAGGTGAACGCGCTGCTCGCGTAGGAACTGCAGCGCTTTGTCTACGTTCTCCAGGCAGTGGATACGCATTTTGCCTTTAGTCGGCCGCGGCTGGAACAAAAATTATTAAATGTAAACTCTCTTTCTATACGTCACGTATCCTACTATTGGAAAAGGGTTTAGCGTAGTAAAGCTATTCAATACTTAATGTTATTAAAATGTATCACAGTTGCCATTTACTTACAAATTACTAATAATTGATCATCTATAAATGCAGTTTTGAATTTATATATGTTGATATTAGAAATAAACATAACATGAAATATTGTAATTCTTACATTAACGTGATTTATGAAATCTCAAGAATTATTCGACAAGAACTTGAGGAAGAAAACAAAATTGTCGTCTTCCCGTGAGGTCCATGTATGTCAAAGTCGGTAGCGGAGTAGAGACCCTTTTGGCAAAGTCAGGTTTAACTTTTTGTCTACATTCGTTTTCTCACGCTGTGCGTATATATCGATAGAGATCTTTCTTAAAAACAGAAAACATAAATATGGGAACTACTCCCACCTAGACTGAGAGTCATCTTAATTATAATTATCATTTAGATTATAATTAAAATAAGACTCAAACTGGATCACTGACAATCAGTTTTTGATTTATCTTTTCCTATTATAATGGACGTATGAGACATTTTAGGCAATTCTGTACATCTGTAATCTTTGGGATTCTACTGCCGAAACATTTTAGTAAAACTATAGTCTTTCCTCTCACTCCCTTTGAAAAAAAAAATCAGAGAGAACATGTACCTATTTATACGAGTATAACAATAGCGGAATTAGGATATTACTGTACTAGACGATGTGAACTCACCAGTCTCTCTCCTGAAAGCACCTCGAGGAGTCGGATGAGCATCTTGCCGTCTCTCATGTCCACGTAGAGGTCGCCGATGCGGCACCCTACACGCACCAAGTGCGAGTTCACCCATTTCTGGAAAGTCTTCTTTTGCACGTTCTCTCGTTCGTCTGGTCAACAAATATAGACAAATGAAAATAATTATAGTTGCATATAATTGTTTATGCAAAAATACCTGATAGATAACAAGATCTATAAAACATCGGTTAATAAATTTTATAGTTATAAATTATTAAAATCATGTATCAAATATAGCGAACAATTTTGTGACCTACTATAAAAATTAAAATCAAGACACAAAAATAATGATCATAAAATCAAATAGTCGCAATGTATGAGAGAGTATAGAGAAGGGAATGATAACACAATAACCGCCAGTGGGGCCGGCCTCGCAGCGGCGACCACAGCGGCGGCGGCGGCCTGCTCCACTGCCACGGCGGTGCTTCCCCGTGCGCCCGCGCCCGCTTCTTCATCGCGACTCCCGACGGCGCAACACCGCGCTCAACAAGACAACCGACACCAGTAACACGACACTCAGATCAGATTCCTAAATGCTATCAAGTGGAACGCAATCTTATCCAGCCTTATCGTAGCCCGTGAGCCCTTCACTTCAACATTCGCAATAACAAAAAAACATTACCTTTTACAACGCCAATGCTCACTTCGATCCAAATATCCGAAACTTACAAACTCTAAAACATTCTCGAACAAATTTGACAAGGAAAACTGGTAAACACTCATAGCACACTTTTACCTCATTACACCACATTGGAATGATCACTAACACTGAATGACGAACAAATAGGAGAGGATAGCACAAACCTCTCAGCTCCGACACAACTTTGTCGTAGTAGAGCTCTAGGCCCGGCACTTCTATATCGACACCCCTCTTTATAAGGTCGTAACACTCCGTCGATGTCATATCACCAGCGCTGAGAGACTGACGCTCGGCTCCGAGGCGAAAGAACGGGAAGAATTAGAGCGACTAAATTCAACTGCCCGTTGGACGAGGATATTCGATACGTGCGCTCCAGATGTCGACAACTTTAGGACCGGTTCGATCGAACCGTAAACTTATCGAGGAATCGATACTAATTTATATTGTGTAAATGTAAAATATAAATCAAGAAAACGTCAAAATATATGTCAAAATTGTTCACGAACATATCGATGACGGTTAACGCAAAGATATGTAACGTGCACGCGAGAGAGCGCCTCGTACAATCTGATAAGTTGTACAGATAAAAAATTCGGCGTCCGATAAATAGATAAACGATCACTACTATGACTACGCCTAGTTGTAATAAATAAATTGTTTGTAACCACTGCTATTTGATGGGAAAACGGAAATTATGGTTGCGAATACCGATAACGACTGAGGTTCATTACAGTCATGCTATTATTAATAAGCATTGTTATTAGAACAGTAATGTAATAATAAAACAGATCGTCCAATATACCACACAATATAAAGGTCAAGTTACTTGTATAATTTGTCGACTGATAAAATCATTCGTTGTTATTATTTATGTACTATTATCAAAACACATTGCTTAAATTTCAATATACAACAACTGAAAATACTACAGCAAACCAATGTATTTATTTCATGTGTCTCTATTTGCTGTTGTAATTGCAGAATATCGAAAAAATTGTAGACAAAATTCAGTGAAACACCAATCTAAAGTAGATTGGTCTATCAAGAAATCAAGTGGGGAACGATAATTTAGCTTTATTAAAAAAGTTTTTTTTTTATCGCAAAGTTTAGCACCACTGAAAACGAAATGTTTTCTCATCCGGATACGAAGAACTGTATTTCTCTGGTTCTGTCGGATTTAATCGTGGCGACCAGGTTCACGGTCGATAATGCACAAAAAACTTAATACATTCGAAAAGCTACCGTCCTTTGTGCGAATTGGTCGCAATAAGAACTGTACTACGCCTGATATAAAGTTTTCAATTGTTTGGCATTAGAATTCGCAGCGTTGGTTTAATATACATTAAGCTACGACGTTAAGCTATGTATATTAGTTCATTAATTTGGTACGTTCATAAACCTACTAAATCGTAACGCACAGCTTTTAAGTACATGAAAATGACTGGATTCTAATCTAACATATAAATTGAAATGGAGCATTGAGACACAGTATATTTGATTATGTTAGATGGCATCATTGTGCCATAGCAGTCTATTGTGTGTCGTGCCTCGAGCAAGTAAATAAAGCGACCGTCGCGTCGTCGAGTCAAGCCAGACAGATGTAGGGATCCTACAAAAAAGGGGTGCTCTCAAAGGATGTGCATTCCATTTCATTACACGCATAGTATACATACATGTATGAAAAGTTATGATATAAACATACAATATAAAAGTTGTTCATTTACTTATACTACTCTCTACGTTCTATAACAAAATGAACCTCAAACAAAATATTAAACAAACAACAAAACTACAAATTTCCATTTAGCGCACCTCTTTTGCCTCTTTCACGTTAGTAAATCCTACGCAAGCATGCTCGTCGATTTATAATGATAGGAGAAGTTGTGACTTTTGAACTTCTTTACTGCTTCTTCATGACTTGAAAGAAATGTGACTAAATTAGCTGATTATTATGTCGTTTACCTGCTAGCGCCTTGATGCGCGATCGTTCGTAGAGCCTCGATGATGAGTTGCCGCCGTCGTACTCGAACTCGTCGATGATCTCCTGGCCATGGCCGATGGAGGGGTCCCAGCGGGACACCGAGATGTCGGTCGTCATCGCGACCTACTGCCGCACAACGCCGCGCCTCGCCACGCTCAACACTCTGTACACAACAAACAAACATAACATTAACAATTATTACAACAACTTGCAATGAGTTTAAAGATATTTGTTTACATAGAATTTTAAATAAGAGATCGCATAGCAGAAACATTCACGTAATATCAAGTCAGCTAAGTCGTTATTCGTATAAGCTTTCCTGCTTTTAATCAATTTTAAGATAAAATTACTAAACCTACCCAAACTCCAAAAATTATGCGAGGTTTTCTGAATAATTTACATTAAGATTTCTTTATAAAATCCTGATTGCAATAAACTTGAAGCTAATCACATTTCATAAACATCCAAGTTAAGTAACACTAAGTAGGATGTAATTATGTTATAAAACGTATTATCTTGCAAGCTATAAAAGAAAAGATGATTTATTGAGGCTTTCCACGAAGTAATTACAAATTGCGATTTGTAAAAAGCACATTCATCTATATGAAGCACATAACACGATAAGAAAAATACTTATAATAGTTATAGATTCATGTAACTAGGGCATTTACATGGATGAGCAAGGCCATTCTTTCCTAGGAGCGATTTAGCGCATATTTGATTAAACTTTTAATTGCAAGACTTGGATAAATTACTCTTTTCCCATTTTAGGACCTTTCGTCGATATAAAGGCTACCCACCTATAAAAGGTACCTATTTATCTGGTTGTCACTAATAATAATAATAATATTTATAGCTAAGAATATATCGATCTTAGATAAAACTAACAATCAGTGTCACAAAGAACTCAAGACCTGTGTACATTCACACGATTAGATAAACAGTTTCACCGGTCACCTTTACACAAATTATGAACACTGAATATGGTGAATTGACCCAAAATAACACATTCACCTTGAAGTCGACGCTGAATAATAAACAATTTAACCGGTTAACAAAATATTACGCAAACGTCTCGTTTCCAACACAACACACACTACCCACTGCAACGCCCCACCGCGTACCAAATTGTTACATGCACTTTACATACAATCGTTACTACATGACGTCATTTTTGATAAGATTAGATATTACACTTTGTTAATATCCTATATCTGCTTTTTATTCTTACACAATATACCCTTACAGCACGTTTGCTGACGGGTTTGGCAATCGATTTCCTTTACCTTCTGAGAAAACAAACGTTACGCCACCATGATTTGAATACTCAAAAATAACTGAGAAGTAATTGTAAGCCATGAGGATACAGTTTTATCTGTCCGTTCGTTCGTATCTGCTTGTAATTATGTCGGCATACCTATTCGAAACTATTGCTTTTTAAAAACGTAGGCGCTAGAAATTATTGGAGACATTAAAAATGACACATAGAGTCAAATTTTACCAAGATCACTTTCGAACGGACCAGGAAACTTTACGCAACTCCTGCTAATTTAGAGCGATAGTGAAATCAATTAGTATGAACACAATAATAATGGCAGAGGGTCGCTAAGCAACTCATAAATAGTCTACGGACGTATTAGCACCGCTACGTGCAAACAATACCATTGTTGCTATGAATTGTGATGCCACTCACGATGCCACTGTTCCGTGACTCACAAAACGCACAATATGATGGATAGGAGAATAAAAATGTGGTCACTGCGCCTTTTACTCTAATTATAATTGGCTAAGATTGAAGGACGAAACACCCTGTAAATGGATCTATTCAATTGGATTCACCAATGGATTAAGTACAATATACAATCATGTCACAATGGTTGTTTTTACCATAGGGTCTAATGATTCGCATAAAAATAAACTAAATATTTTCTCTAAACCTGAGCGAATTACATTCTTCTTTCTTTTTCGAGCAACATGTAAAGCTAGAAAAGGCAAAAAAAACAGTGCAATCGTGAATTAATTTGGAAGAGAAGGCACTAAAGGTCAATAAAATGAATCTCATGTTCAAACGTCATATCGTTTGAAACAGATATAAATAGCGACGGCAATAAATGACTGTCGCCGGCCGGCAACGTAAGACCTTGCCCACAATGTTTACTCGCGAGAAGGTCGACGGTGACCATACAATTAAATTCTACATGTTTATATTTTTCTAAAAGGAAAGTTTATTATATTGCAACGAACCAATGAAAACGCTTTTCAGTATCTGATAGTTACTGAAATGTAAAAATCAATCTTTACCGACTTTATGCTTAAATTCACACCATATAGTCGTTAAATGATCACTAAGGAGAGCCTCAGCGATATAGCATAGGAAAGCTAGACTAAAAGAGTATTTAAGTAATTACACAAAGTGAGTGTTGCTGTTAAAGAAGCTGGTCTATTACATACCGCACTTTCACTATACACATTTACCCCAAAAGTTTATGATGCGATTTTAAGTTGAAAAGTGAGGCTTTCGTGTATATGGGAATAGGTTTTAATTTGCAAATCAATGTAATATTCGCTTGCTCGCTAAGTAATGGTAGGATCAGGGCATGCGCACTGCCGATATTGCGACCTAGATACGCTATCAGGTCTAGTGCTCGCTAATACGCTATGGCCAATATCCATTCGATACAATAAACCGCGCCTTTGTCATAAATATGTATGTAAATATAAACATTTGCGTACTTGTACAGCAGACTAAATGATTTTTATTATTGTTTCTAATAAAATGTCATAGTGAATACTCAATTTGTCTTTCTTAAAAGGGACATCTGTCTTTATTAAAATTTTAATTTAAATAATTTAGTACGAGCAAGTTATAAACTGTTAAATGAATTTTACCATACGAACGTTAAAACCACGTCCCTAAAGTAATTAAGGAGTGTCTAATTAAAAAAATATTTTCACTTGGTCTCGTGTGCTAATAGATCGGACATTTAATTTCATATTTAAAAGTAAAATTAACGCAACATTTTCACTCGTGATGCCGTTTATTAATTTTTATAATGAAATATTTTATTAAAAAAGGAATTTAAAAAATATTTCAAAGAAATAACACATCTTGAGTGCAATAAGAAAAGTTTTAACGAGCCTTTAAACAATAGATTCGCACGCATTAACAATTTTCCACACAGAAACAAAGGATTATTAACAATACGTGTTATCGTATGGGAAATCAACATATTCAAAAACCAAGGCCGAGATCTCCTTAAGATAAAAAACTAACGTTGGAGGCATGAATAAATCCGCAAAATTTATTCATCCCGACAAGGCACAGTAATGGAAATTCAGATGGGATTGTTGTCTACATCGCAGATATTGTTCCATACCTTACAAATCATATTTTCTTATACTTGATTTTTATGCAGTTTAAGTTTCCCGAATAAGTAACATTTTCTATTGTTGATTTTTGGTTTAATCATGCTAACCCTGTCCTTGAAAACTAAAAATTCAAATATGACAAAAACAAATCTTCGGCGCGTATAAAAACACAAATATTACTTTAAGATAACGTCATTGCTCACAAATTAACTCACCTCAAGATAACAATACAGTAACGTTATGTAACATGAGTTACATAAGGCAATCTATGAGTATATTCAACGTAGATTTACTACGATACCTACTTTTTGATACATCTAGAGAAACTTTCATCTTCACTACTCTGACGTTTAATGTTTGCAATAGTAAGAAGAATTCATTTTTTACAACGAAGTAAAATTGTTAAGTATCAAAAATTAAACTATAGTAATAAAAATCTCTCTGGCAATCCATCTCTCGGTTATATTTAAAATTAGCCCTTGAAGAAACTGGATCCGTACAATTTTACGAGTCTGGAGGCCTCATGGTCAAAATTACTGGCAATAAAACATCTTTGATTTAAAACACAGCATCAAAGTGTTATTGGTAGCGAGGTTTGTATAAAAGCGGGCCGTATCGAGTTGGCAGGCGGTGGGGTCGATGACCTCCGTGGCAGACATGGCGTCGCACCATGGTACCACCATCGCGCGTATTCAAAACGGCAAGAAATCAACGTTCACTGTCGCTCTCAGAGAGTTATAATGGTCACTATAACTGTCCCAGAGTATAGATTTCACATACGAAACATTCCCTAGAGACAGTTATTGTATTGTCTAAAAGCTTAGCGTCTTTCAATGAAAGTAAATATTATCTAGGCCTATTACGAGGCGAAATACACATTTTTATCGCATTTAAAACAGGTAGGAATTATTGGTAATATTGAAATTACATTATTAAGTAAACTTGTCCATTATTGTAACGTTAGGTGTATCAGAAAATTTACGTAAACTATTTTAACTTACAGAGAATAAAGATATTACGTGATGTTTATATAAAATCTTCCCGTCTACTTTCATATTGCCTGGTATCCAGGACTTGTGGCAGGACATTTATCGCGGTTGACAAGTGGCTTCTACCGAACAAGGGAACTGTCACCATCCTTATTAGGGGAGACACGAGGCGGTCGCGAGGCGGTCGTGCCGGTTTGGCGACGGATATCCTGCCACTGGTGCCACTACAACCCACACCTATGTATGTGCAATTACTACATACGTTATACGAAATTATAGAAAAGATAGAAAGCACTTCAAAAAAAAAGTTTTAATTCTTCAAGGAATTCAAAATTCCACCATAATCGGGAAGTTTCGGCTAAGCTTTTGTAACTTATTTATAACTTTGTATACTAACGAGTAAATTACTTGATATAACATAGGCCGTTGTGATCAATTTAAACAAAAGATTTCTTTGACAAATAATTAAAAGCTTATTCCTTAATTTTTATACAGTCCTACTTTTAATCGAACTTAATCATAGACTTAAAAGCCCATTCTAAATCTTAAATGAATATGACAATGGAATCTATAGACATCAGACAAAAAGCTATTCTTGATTCCACAGAGTAATAACATACGATTATTCGATTATACGTTGTTACGTACGGTTACATATAACTAGTTGTAAACAAGCGTGTGTTATGTAGTAGGAACACCGTTATGCCGGACCGCACTGCGTGACGGAGCTTCGCCCCAAAGGCATGTCCGTTTTGACGTACTTCGGAATGAATAATCCGTTATTATTTGTACACTTTCACTTTAAATACTTAGCATTTCACGATCTGAGATCCAACAGTTTTATACAAGTATTCATCACATTGTAACCACGATAACTACGAACCAAGGTACATTTTCATGAAGTAGAGTATTAGGTTAACAGGAATGATATTGGACACGAATTAACAAAATATTACACTTGTTAATTCTTTTAATTTTTGCATTCATGAAACAAAAAGCGCAAAGACAATAGACTGACCTATTTTTACGGTAGAAAGCTACAGTTTGCGAAGCGTAAACACAACTACGCGAATTCATAACTATGCGCATAGTGACGTTCTCAATGAGAACAGGGAAACAATGCGATTTTAATCACTATACCACAAGTCAGATGTTAGCCTTATCTCGCTACGGATAGGGTCTATTTCAGTGCGTGACCGCATAACTGTGCGCGGATGTTGTTCACGGTACGCTACGGTTAGTGACGAAACATACCGGTCCGGAAATATCGATATAAAATCATCGATGATGATAATAATAAGAGGGAGAATTGTCGATAAAAAATATGACATTTTACTTATCAATATGGCCGAGATTTCTTAAATGTTAGTGTAATCTACTTTTATTAATATGATGAAGAATGCTTTTCGTTTTTATAAAGCTCTAGAGAACTCTTAAGCAGCAACATATTATATGAATAAATCCAAACTAAACAAATTGAAAATAGTGTTTTAGAAAGGAAATAAAGCAATATTTAACACAAATTCAATATCTTATCATCGGACTTATTGGTACGATTACGATAAAACATCGATATCACTATGTTGATATCTAGTAAGTACACAGCACTAGTCACGGTACGGTTACCGCCCGGCCAACGCAGACTGCGTTGCATTTTTAACCGGCATAGCTTTTGTTTGTTTTTGTAATCAGACGGTTACTTACCTATCCGTTGTTCTACAACATTTTTATATGGAAATAAATGATTCAACTGGACTGGAAATATGTGAAGAGGACCGAAGTCCTTTCGCGACACAATGTCGAATATTTTATGAATCAGATGTATGTTTCATTTCATAGTAAACAGACGAACAAATATCGCAACTCTGTAATATAACATCAGGGGGAGCATGACCTTCACCTGAAAGTAACTGAAGCGTTCCGAATTTCTTCCGCACACATCACCCTATGAATTGATGATTTCGCAGTGAAGTAGTTTCGAATCAAAAGGCTCGTTTACGTCGGAACGAAGTAAAAGCTGTCATTTCCAAACAATCGCCTATCCATTTATACCGATCAGTGTTGGAAGTACACGACAACATCCCACATGATGACTATACAAACATGCTCACTCGCTTCACTGCATTCGTCTCGCGATCATTTTCGCGCAAATTATTTTCTCATGAACGCTTCAGACGCGTGAAGTGAATCAATTTTTAAATATATCTGATTGCGTAAATATACTTGGCTAGGTTTTACATCAATTGGACAAAAAAACCATCAGTACTTCCGTTAAGTGTTTATTAGATTTGAAATGCACACAAGTAGTATAAACCAGAGTACATAGAGTATGCTTGCTGTCTGGTGTTTTAACCGTTTTCTCAAGTGTTGGAACAATTTTAGCAATAAAACGAATAAACTATAGTCAACGGCACGATTTCCAGCTTCCGATGAGTGTTGACATCACGGCCGCGGCGCTATATTTAGTGTTGTTAGCTCAGCACAAGTGGACGCCTAGACTGACGAGGGATTTCGCTGATACGTGAAAACTATCGCCGTTTTGTTGCAGCTTCGAGAGCGCTTTCATCTCTTTGAGATTACCTATTTTTAATATTATTTTTACACCAAACAATAACAGATGAATTATTGTTAGGCTTAATATTAAGATTACAAACACAATAAAATACCGTATAAGTAAAAAAATATATAATAAATTATGTTAATTTCATTTGTGTATAATTTCTGACTCATCAATCCGGATATAAATCTTCAAACAATTTTATACAAAACGTTATAGACTTATGAATTCGTTTCATTCTATTGTGCTTTATTTTATATCAAATGTATATTGACATAACAGGTTCATTTTATAGACATACCGAAATAGAACAATCAATTTACAGAATACTATCGACTTCTTTACAATAAGGCCAAAATAATATAAGCAGTTTTATATAGCTGCTAAGAACAGAGAAATGATGAACAAATATTTGAAATACGAGACAAAGTAGCAAGAAAATGTTGAGAACGCTAAAACACTCGTGTTCTTCGTTAACATAGAAGAATAAAAAATTACAGAGTAACATTGACGAGAAGCAGGCGTAAGTGAAACAGGCAGTAGGTAAGAGCGGACGAACTAACAGGTACTTCCCATGGCGGTGCGCGGACGAATCCATTAACCCAAATTTAGAACCACGCCCGAGCCACAACATGCGTGAGCTAGACGCCTATAAACTATTTCCTGTCTCACTCTGTCATCAGGTCATTACCTAATGTGTTTTAAGGTACTACGATTGGAGGAGAGGGGGGGTTCTTTATGGCTGTTTAGGGAGTGGCGTATTTGCTTACGAGGTCAATGTCATTAATTGGCAGTTGGTTTTTTAATTTGTAATTACTGACTTTATTGATTATCTACGATATTTTTATTCCTCAGTAATTTGAGCTTTATTTGAAGTCCACCGTCGAAGACCATATTTAACTGGCCTGGATTTGACTCCCAATTTTTGTCAGTCATTTTGTGCCCTCTCCGTGAAGCCAAATACATAACTTCCGCATATAAGCATGGATGAGTAACCAGAGTTCATTTTTCAAACCATTCATATTTACATACTACAAAAATAAATGTGACACTACTATGGTTTCATTACCAAGAATTCGTTCGAAATCGTATACCAGGTGCAACCCTGTCATGATCGAGCAATTCCCCCTGTCTCGCAGTCCCCTTTCCTTCGTAATTACACGTGTTATAAATAATATAAAGCATATACACGCACACATAGAATAGTACAGCGAACCGACGCGTGTCCGGTCAACGCAAGTTCAAAGGGGACATTTTGGTAAACAACGGCTCGTTGCATTTCGCTTGCGTCGCTTAATGAGAATCGATTAATTGCACCAGACAGGTGTTTAAAATAATGAAGCAATAATGAACAATGTTTATATAACACTTAATTAAGTTGAAGGTAAAGTTTAATGACAGATTTCCGGAGTATCGATTTTTTAAATGATTTCTTAATCGAACCAAGTTCCAGAAGAACCAATCGGGTTTATCTTGTGCCTTATGATTGTAAATTTAAAAGCTGCAAAGGTCAAACAACAACCACTCTATTAAATCAGAATCTTATGACCTCTGTCTATGTGAATAGTCAACAAAGTTTATGAACAACTTTCGCTAATTTATTCCAAATCACTACAATTAGAGAGGACCATTAAGTCCAATTAGGTTACTGATGCTTAATTACAATTATAATTACTGTAATGTTGAAGTTATCGTTGTAAAGTAAACGGATGAGTCAACAAAGATGATATCATCTTAATCTTGTCCGTTTAACTTGGACCTCAGAGATCGGTAGCCTTGTGACGTGGACAGCGTGGTCCCGGCCGCGGCCGAGCGCGCATTAACAGGATTTCCACCCACACAGGAGGCCACTAGGGTTGCTAGGTGACCTACATTTATAAGTACTAATACAGTGTCAATAAAGAGTTTCGTATATTGTTTATTTTTCGCTGAAAGTTAGAAATTATAATTCCTATCAGAATAGTACCAAATAAACTATGATAATATCTTATTTGATGACTCACGCGGAACGGTGTCTTTTTCGCAGACATCAGCTACGTCACATAAAATATCGACACATTTCGATACATGTTGATGTCATACATGACTGGCAGAGGGCTGTACATTAACTCAATTCACCTGAATCCGCCCACAGAAGGCATAAAGGAAGTCGCACTTTAGCGTCAGCCCTATTCCAATAGCCGGCAGTCGGACGCGTCTATAATTGCCAGGAAATTTATTTCGGTGGATGATTTTCACGAATGTATAAGCGATGTTATTTTTAGTGAGCGTTCGTACATTGTACTCGGCGCTGGGAATTCAAGAAACGAGGCCGTCGAATCCCCGTCACTGTTTATATCGGCGCTAATTGTACCATGTGGCGTCACATTGAAACATTACGTACACTAAATTGAAGAGTACTCGAATAAGATGTATTAATATTGATGAAGTCATCGTTTTTCGTTGACAAACTTTGACACACAATGACAAACTGCTTTTGTTTACTGTTTAACTATCAACAAACTTAACATCGATAGATAAAATCTGTTTAACAGATAGTTTAAAAATTGGGCTACAAAAGTTCATTTGTATGTGGAATTGTTTGAATCATCGACAAAATTATAAAATGAATGAATGATACATTTTGAATTATACATTAAACTTTTACACAAAAAATTACATGATAACATCAATAGATGATAGATGATAACATGATAGAAAAAATTGACGTGTTGGATTAAACACATCAGCCAATTGGTGTTGCATTCAAGGTTATATTATAATTATCTAGTCTATAAAACACTTATGAATGGATGCAATAGCAAACTTACTGTTATAACAATCCATTTATTTAACGCAATCGTAAGCACTTTGACTTTGGAACAATCCAACGTATATCTTACAGTGGACTAAAAGCTCCTGGCTTGCTAAAAACAATTTGGTCTGCTAGTGATGACCTTGGCACATAGTTTACAACGAACATTTACCATCCCACGAATACCTGCTTACGTCACTTTCATAACCAATTCAAACTTAAACGTAAATTATATACAAGGAGATTGGATTTAGAATAAATATCTTTAAACATTAGATATAACACCAGGCATAATAAAAAAAATTAAGACAAAGTACAGGTCAGATTAAGGGCATTTCCGTTCCTATAACAAATCCAATCATTCAATGAATGTCAGTCATTTATACTTATAGTGAGTGATTAGCCGCTCGGCCAGCATTGTGTCAGAGATGAGATGAATGAGCGAGTGCGTGTGGGCGTCGCCACTCGCCACTGAACTTTGTGGAGGATGCGGACAAATCGTTGGCAACCTGCGCATTATGGACACCGTACACAGGCGCCGAAACTAGAGGCCAAACCGAGACGGTTGGCAGAATACTTTGAAGCATAGGTCTAGAAAGTTAATAAGCGACCTTTTTTAAAATCCAGCAAGTATTGTACTTTTTAAGACATTTAAATTACTGTCACATTTACGCTGAAAATTCGTTTACCCATTTTTGGTATTCTACTCTTTAAAACTTTAATTTTGACGCAATAATCAAGAACAATGTAGTCTAAAAGATGGGATACAGGCTACTTCATACGTGTATTACATTAAGTAGTCAGATATACCGTAAACAATTGCAAATGCAATGAGCAATGACGCAAGCTCACCGTACACGGAGCGCGTGCCGATGTTTTAATATTCTAAATAGGCCCCTTGTACCGCTGCGCCTGCTCAATGAGTTCTTACGAGACGAACGATGTCCTTGAACGATCGAGAATAATTTAAATGTGTACAATAATATTACACTAAGAAGATGGATCATTTTATATCACAATGCAGCATACGCGCTAGTAGGCAGTCCAATGGAGATTCACAACACCAAAAAATGCATATGCCTAGCTAACCATAGAGTTTTCCTTATGATAAATCTATTACTTCTCCTTAACACATATCTGAGTAAGCTTTGGTAAAAAGTATCTCCAAGCGGCTTACTATTGATATGTTTATTTTTATTTCAAAAACAAGTTCAAATTAATACGTTCACTTAAAGTTGAGAGAGTCAAAAGAAACATTTTACCGCTTAACATTTAATGCTTATTCAGACCAAGGTGAACCCGCTGTTAGTGAGAACTAAACGACAATTAAACTGTACTTTAAAACCGACAAAAACAATTGAATACGCTGTCCATAAATGTCTACTATGAGCCATCTCAAAGCAAAGTCTTGCTTCGAAATCCCTCTAATATTTACACGTCTGATGGAAACACACAAGGTTTAGTAGCTGAAAGGCGTGGTGTGATAGCTGACATATTTAATGAAGCACTTAACATATGTATAGTGTAACTGATACATTCATCACAAGGTTAGAATATAGAGCATCATCGAGCTGACTGGGTGCGGTGGTCGTACTGCGAGTCCGTTCGGCATTGCGGCTAATAATCGTGCGATTATCATCTGTGTGGGCATGACATAAGCGATGACGTCACCGGGCGGCGACGAAGGCCGACGCCGTCAGACCCGTTTTATGATACACCCCGCTATATGACTGTTTGCAGTGAGATTGTATAAAGTTTAACATTGGTGATAGTATTACACGCACATGTATTCTTTAGGATTTGTTTTTGAAACTCCAAAGAAAAAAGAAATTCATTAATCAAATTTCTCATAATTGAAAGTAGAAGCTAAGTACTGTACTAAACGCAGTTTAATGAATCAAGAGCTCATATTGCATTGTGTCGACCACGCCCTTTGCAGCCGCGCAGCAATGACGTGATCCGTTTATTTAGGTCAATACAACTGGCGACCATAAAAATTATAAAACGACTGCTTCGAGCGCTCGCAAGCAACAGCTCCGTATTGTTCTAACTAATGGCTTCCTTAATCGCGAACGCAAACAAAAAAATTAAGCCTGCGCAATGGAACATTACACCGACTGTACGACACACTTCAAATAACTTTGGGAAAGAAACAAGCAACCTAAAAACTTACCCTAAATTACAAAAATGATGTGGTATATATATCACAATTACACAACATACAAATTTTACAAAAGCACCAAGCTCTTACAATTTGTACCAAGCACGATAAACTTCGACTTGAATAAAACCCTGCCCATCTATACCTACTATAACTTTAAAGAATGGAAATGAAAATATTCAAGCATTGTCGGTAGTCTCGCACAATGAACATTGAATAATTCAAAAGTAGACTCGGCAACCGCGGCGTACTCCGGCGTACTTTCAATAATAACCATAACTTGTACCGCAAGCGGAGAAAGTCGGCTGCATACTTGCCTATACAAATACATACATATTATGTTGCAATGCTCAAATGTACTTAAAAAGGTTTTCTCAAATATTATCTAGAAAATACGAAGAATGAACATCATAATGTTACTAAATATACAACGAAATGCCAGTCAAAACTAAGATATCAAAACATATATACGCATCAAGTTCTTATCTTTTAGCTTAAATAAACAATATCCAAGCCAGCCCTGACCTCGTTGCAAACAGATGACCTGGAGCACACTCCAAACATTTGTTCAGCATAAAAGCAGACAATGTAACATAAAAGTTGAAGGACGTAGGCTTGTCTAACATGTCCAGTGCCACCTACTATTAGCGAAATCACTCTCATACGAAAAAAAATCAGAATATTCTTCCCCGTTTTTAAAGACTTCTGATGTGTGACGTATCAAGTACCCAACGGCGGATCCGGGGGGGGGGGTCATGGGGGTCATGAACCCCCCTGAGCTGGTTGGTCAAGAGCTTGACAAAATATATTTACATATTTTGTCAAGCTCTTGACTTAACCTCGACTGGCGCCAAAGCTGGATTCGCCCTTGCAAGTACCTATGACTTCTGCATTTTCTATGCTTAAATCGTAAAGTTTAAAAAGTTTGTAGGCCAGTTACATTTTTTTTCTTCCGAAAAGATAAAAACAAAGAAGCATTCATCGTGTTCTCGGATTATGATCGTAAAAAAAACTAGTTCAAATGACAATGGACTTTCAGAATACGCTATTCAAAAATTAATAATAGGTCCATATCATAATAAAATAAGGTATTATACTTGTAATAAAACTTGAAAGTTATTAAAATAGGCAGCAAATGGTGTCCCGTATGACATTAACACATGTGGTTGGCAGACGAGATGCTCTGCATTTACAGATACCATATTATGGATTATATAAATGTGAATAAGGGACATTTAAAACGACATAATCTTAAAGATGGTAAAAATTTATTCTAATAAGTCCTAAACAATACCTGGGATTATTAAAGAATCTAATGTTCAATGATTGCTGTCCACTGTCAGCTAGTGACGAAAGATGTATATGACACAGTTCCGGTTTGCGATATGGCAGTGCGCCAAAAGCACTTAGAAGAAGTTTTTAAGAATAACTTATGCACCGGAAGCTGTAACCTAAACTTCCGGTATTACATTAGTGAATTAACAGGATTTAAATCAATCAACCAGAAATATTTCTTAGCTTTACTAATAATTCGATTGAACATGTCCATTATTAATGCTAAAACATTTCATAGAATAGCGAGCTGACCTTTTCACGGTACATCTGCAGAAAGTTAAAAGCAGGTGTACAATAGACAGAGGAAGGATTAGTATGTTTCCCCCCTCCTGCGTCCCAGTCCCTGCTAAATCCACGTCTCCTTTATGTGTGTTCCCTACAAGGTAACTTGCTATAGGACTAGATGCAGAATATAACCAAGCCAGAATAACAAATGAACAAACGAGTCGGCGCCCACATCTCAGCAACGTAACTGACGGTTAAATATCTTGGAACCGGTTACTTTATTTGAGAGGAATAAAAGCAAGTGTAGGGGCACATGCTACAATCATCCTTATCTAAATATATATTGTAAATATAATTAGTTAATGATAAAGCTATTCTGTGAATTCTAAAAACAATATGAACTATGATTTAAGTGTTCAATAGATGGCACTATTGACTTTTTTCATAAACTTTCCTAAGAAGTGTTTTAAAGTATTTCTAATCAATTCTTTATTATAAGACCATTAATTAATGCCTAAAACATTTCATACAATAGCGAGCTGACCTTTGCCCGGTGCATCTGCAGTAAGCTAAAAGCAGACGTACAATAGACAGAGGAAGGATTAGTATGTTTCCCCCCTCCTGCGTCCCAGTCCCTGCTAAATCCACGTCTCCTTTTTATGTGTTCCCTACAAGGTAACTTGCTATTGGTCTAGATGCAGAATATAACCAAGCCAGAATAACAAATGAACAAACAAACGAGTCGGTGCCCACATCTCAGCAACGTAACTGACGGTTAAATATCTTGGAACCGGTTACTTTATTTGAGAGGAATAAAAGCAAGTGTAGGGGCACATGCTACAATCATCCTTATCTAAATATATATTGTAAATATAATTAGTTAATGATAAAGCTATTCTGTGAATTCTAAAAACAATATGAACTATGATTTAAGTGTTCAATAGATGGCACTATTGACTTTTTTCATAAACTTTCCTAAGAAGTGTTTTAAAGTATTTCTAATCAATTCTTTATTATAAGACCATTAATTAATAATTCTCATAATATATAATAATTATTTTATTAATTATCACAGCCTATTAAGTTATAATTACCGGAAAAACATATATTTACGTGTCGTACATAATATTGGCATAGTAATTTCCTTTTAACTATACATTATTAAACACATACGCAAATTATTAATATAAACTGATTAAACGAGCCAAAATCAGTGTACCATACTTTGAATAACTATAGATTTTCCTTGTCTCTACATTCGATTACATAATAAAATGTGTGCATGTAGATCTGTGCGAGCGGTTACGTGGCGGCGAGTGCAAGACGTGAACTGGATTGGAGGTCGTCGACCCGGGCACCAGGATTCAGGACCCCACCGGCGGAATATTGAACACACAATGTACCAGTTGTATACAAACTACGATTTTGTGTACTTTATCAGGTGGATTTATTAAATAATCGATTGCAAACTGCAATGACAACAATTTCAATTCGAAGTAAATATCTTGTTCCAAACCAAAATTTAATATTTTCCTTAACTTGCTAAAGAATGTAACTTGACATGCATAATAATAATTTAGGCTATTTTGTAAAATTTACTTTTCAAGAAATTAGAATTAAAGTTAAATTTCAACATCAACTTAGTTTCATGACAATATTTCAGTTTAAATCTAACAATATCCGTGTTATAAAATGACATCACGATGATGCAATGTATGCAGAAATAATTACAACAAAATTGTCGTGTCGAAATAAAGTTACCGTCTCATGGGTAAGAAAATTCTCGAAAAACCGATCAGTTGGAACCGACTTTGAGATCGCAATAAGAAAGGGGTCCGATACAATGGGACGCTGTTACTGCTTTAGAAAGTTCTGTTGCGACTCGCAAAGGCCCATTGTTGGATTAATTAACGTCAAAGCCCAGACGTGAACGAACTTTAAATTTGTTGCTTACATTGCCAAAACACTCCTATAAAACATTGAACAACAGAGACAACAATATGTTCGCTTGTTTCGTCATTAAAAACTCACGGGTAACCATTTTCGTTTGTATTAAAATGATTTGTTGATGATGATGTTCTACTCTATGTTACTCTTCTATTTCAAAGATGCAATAGATGTAAACAAATCGTACAATTATATTTTCAACAACCTACTACGAGATGCCTATATTGCTTTTAATTCGACCAGCGAATAATTTAAAGTTCGTCATTTTAACTGATAACTTTCCTATTATATCTTGAACTAGTTTTAATATTCTTATTGAAAAATAATTTTAATACACATAGGTTACTATATATATTTCAATAATGCTTTTCTATAACTATACTAATATTATAAAGAGGAAAGATTTATATTTTTGTATGTATTGAAATAACTCAAAAACTACTGGGCCGATTTTAAAAATTCTTTCACCATTAGAAAGGTAATTTATCTGTGAGTAACATAGGCTATATTTTTTATTATTTTTTTTTCAAATTTCACGCGGGCGAAGTCGCGTGCAACAGCTATATCCTATAATCATTACGTAAAATTAGTTCCGTGTCGTCATTAGTCAGCATGTAGTGTGATTATCCACAGCAGATCACAGGATACCTCCCCTATGTCTAGACCGGAGATATTTAAGTGCCGTCGTTTCTGGTATAACGTGAATTAGTCATAGAGCACGGAAGAGAATTCTTTTTCCTTAAGAATAATTAGAAACAAGTTTGAGACGAATCCAAAAAGTGATAGATTTTTTTTAAAACGTAACCATTGTAAAGCGTGTCATCAGAGAAATGTCTGGCTTCGAGATCGTACTTGAATGAATCTCAACCAGGATTACAATCGAGACTAGACGCTGTTACGAAGGATTAAAACTCGTGACGATAACAAAAAGTAGAATTCAGTACTTGTTGGTATCTAAAATTCGAAATATCCTGCTCGAAGGACCAACTATGTAGTGTAGAGAAAAGCAGAAACAATAGATTTTTACACATTAATTGTTGAAGTTTAAAAGAGTTACATAATCTACGTTAATTCATGTAATTTTTTTCCAAAACAATACATTACAATATTACTTAAGTCTGTTGATTGTATCGGTTACAAGAGGCATAATTAAAACACGTATGGTTTGGTACTTCGCACCGTTATAGTATAAAGCAGATGTTCTGTTTATAGATTGTATAAAAAAAGTAAATTCCTAAGGAATGAGAAGGCGTTGCCCGTAGATGCCGGCAAATTAAATTACAACTATACGTATCGACATCGTTGTATTGCGTAACGTAGGCTCTACAAATTAGATTAAATTACACCTAGTAAAACTACAATGTGTAAAACGCTTACTTTAACTGCCACACTCAATAATTTAATGGAGGCCTTTAGTATAGATTCATTCAAATAAATCTAAAGTAAAAAGCTATTTAAGTAATCATTAAACATCTGAGTGCAGCATTTAGACACTAAGTTATCAAAAAAGTAGGTCATTATCATGTATATAGAGAACTTATAAGTTTTTTAATTATTTTTATGAGCATAAATATCAAATGTAAAAGTAACAAAACTCACAACCAATAACTTTTCCTTACGCTTTCGTCACATGAAAATAGTTACCTGAAAAAAAAAACATTATTAATATAAAAGTAGTTATTAGTAGAGATACTATTTACATGTGTATCGATATTTTTTCTTAATAAAAAAATGGAATACATGAAATTATCAGTATTGATAAGAGCTGCGATATTGTATCAAACATTTGAATCCGGAGTAGGTTAAATTAATTCTCGATTCTCATGTGCATTTGAAATATTGACTATATTTATATCTACTGCAAATGTACAGTAAAAAAAGGATAGTGACAGCAATCTCTTTCTATACATTAAACATTAAAATAAAATTAGCTTTCTTTTCCTAGTGATTAGAAGTTAATAAGAATCTTGTGACAAAACACGAGTTTGAATACTGATCCAGTTTTTCGTTTACTTCTAATTTACACATAGCATGTATATTTGTCAGAGGTCTAAATTACGTCACAAGTAAAGAACGCCCCAAAGTCAATTGGTGGGTCAAACGAGTATCTCGGGACAGATAAATGTGCCCGAAACAATTGACTCACTTGATAAGACAACCGAGCTTCCACTCTATCACCGAAAGATATTCCCCAGAACGTTTTTATGTTCTTAAAAGTATACTTCTGAAGATATCTTGCATACTAAGGACGATAGAAAAATTGACAAGATCAATGTATTGTTTTGATATCAGACTAGCTGTTGCCCGCGACTTCGTCCACGCAATATTAAGATAAAAAAGTAGCCCGTCTATGTCATCTACCCTTCAAGGAAAGTCCGGTCGAAGCGTTAATTGAATAGGATCTCCTTGCAATCTTTTATATCCACCTGTACTTAACCTACAACTTCCTGAACCTGAGGTGAACCACCTGTTACTACCTTCAAGCACCTACTAACATTTGCAACTCCCTTAATCCACCAGAATCTAACTGCAAACGCCTGACACCATCTGCAGTCTCTTGTAGTGACATGTAACCTTTTTTTTCTGCAACCCCTCGCAACCACATAGTCCATATGTTACTCCAGACTTTATTTTATTACTATTCAAAATCTCAATTAGATAAGTCAAGGCATTGCGGAATTATCGAGTAAATACGTAAATAACAAATAACTACATATCCCTCCGGAACCAGACATTTTTCGCCGATGAAAAGTATCACACATGTTATTACAGACTATGTTCTATCTGTACTAAATTTCAGTAAAATATTTTTAGCCGCTGCGGGGTTAACGCGTTAACATATAAATAAGAAAACAACACATATCCTCGGAAACCTAACATTTTCGGGGTAGAAAAGGATTCCACGTGTTATACCATACTATGGTCTGTACTCGTATCTATACAAAATCACAATAAGTTGTTTAGCCACTACGGACTAAGCGTGTAAACATGTAAATATCAAAAAACTACATATCCCTCGGGAACCTGACATTTTTCGGGGATGAACCTTATCCCACTGTGGTCCAGACTTTGTTAAATATCTGTGCCAAATTTCAATAACATAAGTTGAACCGTTGCAGAATTATCGAGTTAACATTAAAAACAAAATTAATGTATCCCACGGGAACCGTAACGATTTCCAGGTTAAAAAGTAGCCTATGTGTTCTTCCAGACTATGCTCTACATAAGTGCCGAATTTCATGGAGATCCGTTAAGCCGTTAGGCTACAAACTCTAACAAAAATCCATCCATAGATCTAAACTTTTTAAAAAAGTTTACAATTTATAGTATTTAAGTATGAATTATGATTTCCCACGACCCACGACTTCGTCCGCGTGGAGTTTAAAGTTCAAAACTTACGTTCGCCCTTTTTTCATCCCATTACCTAAAGTATTATCTTAGTAGTAATCTACGTAATGGACTACTACGGTGAAGGAAAACATCGTGATGCAACCTGCACATATCGGAGAAGAAATTCAAAGATACTCGTACATATGTGTGAAGTCAACCAACCCGCAGTGGTCCAGCGTGGTTGACGTGGTTGATGTCCTAATGACCCTAACTTAGGGTAGGCTCCGAGTCCCTCAGTGGGGACGTATAGTGAGCTGGTGATGACGATGATGACGAATCTACGTAATAACAGAAATCTATTGTTGAAAGATTCCAAATTTCTGAGCCCGATAGTTTGTGAGCTGATTTTTCGGTTACCCTTATTGTTTGTGTTCGCGATATCTTCTAAACTATTTGTCCAATTTAAATACTGTAAAGGACAATTTTGTTCTACATTAAATTCTCCTGGCAACGAAGGAATTTATTTGGATAAGGATTAATACTGAAACCAATAAAACAACGACGCAAATAGCATGCGATATTTAATTCATTTTGTAAACAAAAAAGTGGTTATTGTAAGAAAACCGTTAAACATAGATATATGCTATCGCGGACTTTTCTGTAGAACTTTTTGAGATCTACAATTCTTTCATACATCATTTTTATATACCTCTAACGGTTTAGGCAGCGTAAGCCGAGAAAAGTTAAAGTTTAGTAATTTTTTAACGCCGGCCTCCAGAAACACGCTGTTTATTAATAGTTCCTAAACATTAGTAATAATAAAATATAGCCTATGTTACTCACAGATAAATTACCTTTTTGATGGTGAAAGAATTTTTAAAATCGGCCCAGTGGTTTTTGAGTTATTTCAATACATACAAAAATACAAAAATACAAAAATCCAAAAATACAAAGTTTTCCTCTTTATAATATTAAGTAAGTATAGATAGAAGTATAGACTAGCTGTTCGCATGCGGATTCATCCACGTGAAATTATAAAAACTTTATTTTATTGTTTACATTTGTCAAATTATCAATAGCAAATGTCAAAATGACATGACATGACAAACCTTAGCAATCTTTCTTTCTTGATGTTGGCAGCAACTTATGGTCTCTTTCCCACATTAGGGTTTTTATCCAAAATATTTACCCCCTAAGTTTAATGGCGTGAAAATATATAGCGTAAAGCGTGACGTAAGTGTAGGGCTTTTTATTAAAAAAAGAGTTATTCAAAAATATGCTGTAATTGCTGAGATCTTAGGCAACAAAGAAGTGTGTGTTTACGCTTTATTATAATAGTAAATTTAATAGAAGTAAGTATAAGTATAGATAGATAGAAGTATAGATTTTGCGCAATAATGTTCTTATACACGGAATAACTCAAAAAATATTGGGCCGATTTCCAAAATCCTTTCACGATTAAAGAGCTAGGGCACTAGTGAGTAACATGGGCTATGTGTATTTATTATTTTTCTAATGTCACGGGGGCGAAGTTACAAGCAACAGCTAATTTTCTAATAAAATGACCTTGCATATAAGTCTCGTTGAAATAATTTATTGAGCTATGAGTCTTAAAGGATACTCATACATTCCTGCTAGATTGATTGTTCACTTCAAAAACTAGGACACCTAACAATCAAAAGACTGAGAACTGACTGATTGCCTGTCACACATTATTTTATTTATTATTGCATTGTGCATACAAGTATCGACTTTATTACTGTTATGCAATATAAAATGTTTGATTTATAACAAGATGCGACCTTCATTCTAAACATTTTATTGCAGTTTTACGCGATCACTTAAACAAGCTGGAGTTTTTTAAATATTTATTAATCACCACAGATTTTGCCTATATAACTTAAGTTTTAACTAAACAGATATGTAGCAAAGTAAGACTAAAGCAACAGTTAAAACAAAACAGTTGAACTGTACAGATACCACTTATGGTGTGTAACAGGCTTTACTAATTCGAATAATTTTTATAGTAATTATTCTGACTCTGAAGCAAAGCATTGTTTTTTATCATTCAAAGAACTCGAGCAATATCGGTGCAACTATATCTTTACGATAAAATAACAGATAACATAATACGATTGCCAAGTCAAATAAATATACTTTATAAGAACTGCGATAGTTGACACAAGGTATGTATCAAATGTACGCTACTTCGTTTACTTATTCTGCTTAGAAACATTTCAGTACATAGCGTAGTTTTTAAAATAATCATACTAATATTATAAATGCGAAAGTTTAGATGGATGGATGGATGTTTGTTAGAGTTTGTAGCCTAAACGGCTGAACGGATTTCGATGAAATTTGGTATGGATACAGAGGATACTCTGGGAGAACACATAGGCTACTCACTTCGTCTGTATGTTTTTTTATTTCCACGCGAACGGAGTCGCGGGCAAAAGCTAGTAAATAATATATGAAAGTAATATTCTTAATTACAATTGACACGATTTGGTAAAAATCAATTTAAACTTAATTATTTCGTAAATGGTTTATTATCTTAACATTAATAGAGACTGTTCCCAGACGTCTGGATGACGTCACGCTGCAATAACACGCAAAAACTGCAAAAAGGTATGCAGCGAGGTATGACATCATACTATGAGATAACCGACCTCCACGCTACACTATCTTCCTACTAAATTATAGTGTGCAACATTTTTAAACTGAACTTAAAAAAAACGAAACACGGTACAAACGATAAACATAAAATAAGATCAAGAACCAATTTCCTATACAAAACCAGTTTCTAC
Source organism: Papilio protenor (assembly GCA_029286645.1). Taxonomy (NCBI): domain Eukaryota; kingdom Metazoa; phylum Arthropoda; class Insecta; order Lepidoptera; family Papilionidae; genus Papilio; species Papilio protenor. Next base: position 4,137,415 of record JAGSMZ010000043.1, read on the forward strand.
ATAACTCGATACATCGCAGACGTTACCCTTTGCCGTTGTCGACAGATCATTGATACGGCTGCGCAACTGACCTCGATGTAGGGGTGGCCGGGGAAGGGTGAACACTGGAGGGGGGGAGCAGCTGACTACGTCCAAGTGGGTTAGGCAAAGTCTATTCACAATTAGATTGTTTTTTCCTAGAAGCATATAAAGCTATCCGCATAGTGGCATAAACTACATACTTAAAAGGTAAAATGGCGCATGGTATTTGAGAAAATTAATACGATCGTTTTTAGTTTTCAAACTATATTTTGAGTAACGATGGTTCTGACCTTATTGGGTAAGACCCCGAATTAAGTATTAAATCTATGTAAAAATTACGGTATACTTAGTTCAAAGTTCAGTAACATTTGCCTGTAGTCACGATGAGTAATCGCAAAAGCTAAATGTAGCGAAAATCTTTCTAGGTCACCAGAGGGCGTGGAATTAATGGATATACTGACACAGAAACGAGCAAAAGGATATACTTTAACGTTGAAAATGTCTCCATTTTAACAAGTACGAACATATTTACTTAAAAAAAAAAACATATTACAGACTTCCTAATTATCATTTCGACTTGACATTCAGGAACTTCTCATTCTCAGAGGAACATTCTCAAACAAGTTAAAACTTCAGATTTTGTTACATTTGTAAATGTTATTGGAAGACATACCAGAGTTTGAGGACTATCTCATCGCTCCGTAAGCAATACACGAACACTCACAGCACTGTTAGTACAAATTCTATGGTAACACTACAGCACGGATGTTCAGATACGAGCGCACACCGCGACACCGACTGTACGGAATGAGCCGGGCTATCGATCGCGCGGGCCCCTGGCGCCGGCGAGCCGCATGTCCCTATTGCACGCACGCCCCTCCCACTTCCCACCCCCCAGGGTAGGGTGTATCGCGCTTTTGATTGAGGTGTGATGATTGAAGAGAAAAGAAATCATTACATTCAATACAGAAACATGTAAATTTACTAAAGGATCATTTTTCTTCAAAGTCAAATCAAAGTCATTTTTCTGGATTTTGAAACCTTCTGCTACAGTATGGTAACATTCTTAATAATTTTATAACTTTGGGGAGACATTATTGGGCTACCCAATACTTTTAATTTACGTGTACAATTATCATTCAAACACAATATTCGTCATATTTTATGAATATTAAGGTTTCATGTCATGTTTTTTGTAAAAAGATCACAAGTGTCGTCGAACCAAAAATTAATAAGAACTAATTTGAGGATATTTCAAAATAGATCTCCAACTCATCGTCGAATTACGTAATCTCAACGTTTCCCAGGTAAATTCAGATGGCAGGAAGTCTAGGGAAATCGAGGTCTTGATCCCCCCTTACCCTTACCCCCCGACCTTGCTCGTCGAATCATCCCGACCCCACACACGCCCCAGACGGCGACTGAGAAAATCTGTCAAAAGTATCTGGATTTACGGGGAACGCCGGGCAATTCGGGTTTGTGGGTAACACAAATATTTCAAGTAATTTTATAAGATCGTAAAAAGGAGGAGATACTCGAAAGTATTAGGTAATTTTTTTCCTAACTCCAATAAAAATAATATTACAATTTATTCTAAAATTGTAAATTAAATTATTTTACATACATTCACACATAGTTTCGTAAAAACTACCTAAGGTCTATTCGTGACGTTAATGACAGTTGTAATTTAACATTATATATGCTGTTGGCGTAATGTCCTAATCTATACTAATATTATAAAGACGCAAGATTTGTATTTTTGTATGTATTGAAATAAGTCAAAAACTACTGGGCCAATTTCATTCTTTCACCATTAAAAAGCTGTTATCAGTGAGTAACATAGGCTATATTTCTTAATATTTTTTAATTTCACACAGGCAAAGTCGCAAGCAACAGTTAGTAGATAAATAATGAAATATATATTTTTTTAAATGCATGTTTATCAATCTCTACCATTTCAAAAAATGGCCAGTTGGTAACTACCCACTAATCTAGAGTGATTGGCAACCAATAATTATTACCAATATCCTGGAGATTAACATATTTAACAGCAAAGTAAGATTTAATATTGAAATGAATTCATGTCCTGAAGCAAGTTAACATGACAAACTAGTCAGCGGCAGGTTTTGAGTCCCCTTGCATAATGATTCATGAATTATTTATTGAACATGTAAAATTTCAGTTATACTTTTGGTGTATTCTTCCAAAGGAAACAATAATGTTTTATACCTTTTCTTCCACAAACATTAAACAATTGCTTTGAAATGCAATGAAATTAAGATACAGCTCCTGAGTTAGTTGGATAATAATTATAAACAACTAGCTGTTCCCATGCGGCTTCATCTGCATTAAATTATAGAAACTTTATTTCATTGTTTACATTTGTCAAATCCTCAATTGCAAATATTAAAATTATTGTTACCATTATAACCTTGCTTCTGTAATAATGGCAACTTGTAGTTTATGGTCCCTTTCCCACATGAAGGTTTTTTCCAATTTAGTTTAACAGCATGAAAATATATAGCCTAAAGTGCGTCGTAAGTGTAGGGCTTTTTATTAAAGAAAGAATTATTCAAAAATATGCTGTGATTGCTGACATCCTACGCCACAAAGTACTGTGTGTTTACACTTTATTATATTAGTATAGATAGTATAGATGGGGCAGACAAATAAATAAAAACAAAATGAACATTACTTCTTTATAAATGTACAGATAATGCTAAGTCTATTAAGTTATGACTATATTGTATGTAAAATGATTACATTTTCCTAACAAATACTATCACATATTTTTTGCTTTTCAGAATAAATAATTTCCTATTGAAAGGAAATAAGACTACCATATATCTTACAGTGTTTGGTCTGAAATTTATTTTTGTTGAAAATTGTAATGTAGGATTAAAACCTTCACTTTGCTCACATTATTACAAGCCAGAAAGCCATATGGTATGTTATCTTTGATAAATATAGAAATTATCAGTACATTTTAACACTTATTTGCACACATGATAAGTGGCAAAAACTCACAAATTATTGCATCTAACATAATTTTTCACATTGAACATGGTAACAAATGCATTTCTATATCAATCCATATTACAAAAAGACTTGCATGTTTTCTGTCTCATGAGAGATGTAACTATTTTCATCGGATAAGTCAATATCTAACTGAACTACCACTAGTTACAGAGGCAGATAACTTGATTTAAATTGTCAGGTTACTTTAATTATTTATTTGTAATTCAAATTACATTGAATCAAATTGACCATTCTTAGGTGATAAATAAAATATCTAAATAGATTTATTTCAATTTAATATGATGTTTTTTTTTGCTTTGTTACTCATACCATCATAACAAGAACAAATGATCAAATATATATATTGTCATTAATAAGTACTTAAGATATCATTAATTGTATCATTACATCATCATATGAGTTATATTTCACATATAGTACTAAAATTTGTAGTATATTTCAAAATTAAGTAACATACAGTAGCATGAAAATTTAGTCTTAATATAAATTTGCTTGCTCTATACATTGTATGTTAAAGACGGTCAAATAATTTTTATCTACTTATAAAAATATGTATATGTAAGAGCGTTTTTTAAATAAGTTTTGACTCATCACAAGCAAGAAATACGATTTTGAATATAAATTTGCTTGCTCTATACATTGTATGTTATGCTATTCAATACACAGCAACCTGTCACGCCCCATTTGCTGCACAACCACTTGACTTATTGTATTTGATAGATGATTACTCACAATACTTATCTGTTAAGTTTATCTTTAGGTATAGCCTGATTAGTTTTGTAATTCTTCAATATTTAAACTAAATTGTATGTTAAAGACGGTCAAATAATTTTTATCTACTTATAAGAATATGTATATGTAAGAGCGTTTTTTAAATAAGTTTTGACTCATCACAAGCAAGAAATACGATTTTGAATATAAATTTATTCGTTAAATTTGACAAGCGGCAAAAAGCTTCAATGAGAAATTACAAGGCTAATAAAACGTAAAGACCGAAATCTATTAAGAATTTACATATTTATAGAAAACAAGGTACAATCTTATTGTAATCTTACACTCCTCGATATTAATTAGATATGATATCACTTATAATTTGTCTGTAACTCAATTTCATACAAAATAAAACACCTTTTTATAGGCCAAAGTACCTACTTACCTCAAAATTGAATTCACTTGCACAATCACACCGAAAAAACAATTTCTTATCCAATTTGCGGTTTTATTAACATAACACGTACACTTTTAATGTAGGGCTTCAGTAATAATCACTATTCATGTAGAAAATTCCAAATTATCATCCGTGACTGCGAGTACGAACGAGCGTCGAAGGCGAGGCAAAAGATCGCCGCGAAAGCATCACCTTACCTCACATGTCATAGATTAAGTGACAAACAGCTATGTAACAAAAGTGGTTGTCTGCTGTACTGCTTTCGAACAATATTTAAAACATTTTTATTTTTTGTGTATAAGCTTTAAACAAAAGGAACTTGTTATTTCTGCAATTAAATATTTGAAAACAAGTGGAACAATGAAAGTTTGACTGATATATAATATATTTCAGAATGAAAAATACTAAATTATAGTACTTTATTTTCATTTTAAATTTTATGCAATTAGTGATTATTGATGATGAGCTGTAGTCTATCAAGAGATATTATAAAATCAAAATAATGAAAAGAGAGAAAAAAAACGTAATTTAAGTATTAAAGGAACTCTGACGGCGGAAATAATGTTCTTTGACAACCATGATGTCATGTTGTGTCATAGACAAAAAGTTTTTTTTTGTCTATGAATGATTGCGTTCGGAAGTCCAGAAACACGTAAATGTTGAGTTATGTCATCCATTCAATAAATATTTCAAAACAAATTCATTTAATAACAAAACAAGGAAAAATCATTCTAATAAGTTTTAATGTTTCGGCTAATGTGAGTATTATCACTGAAATGCAAAATATATTTTGCTTGATAAAAATAACTAACTAACTTTATGTGATACGGATTTAGAATTTAATCAAATACCCTCTTTTTTAGTAAGTAAAAGTAGGAATAGTAGTACTTTTTACAGACATGTTTTGTTTTTCTTTAAAACTGTTACTCGGAATGTAAAAGTAAGTACATTTGTACTATTTTCGGGATAATGAAACAACCGATATTGTAATTTGTTTATTCAAAAATTATATAAACTAAAAGAAAACTTATTTTCTTACAACTAAATTTTATCACAATATATGATTGAATGACAAACACATTAGACATTTTCATCTTAATCATAAAATAATAAGAGAATATCCTTAAATTCTATCTTGTTTCGAGGTGGCGCTAATGACGTCTTATCACTAACTCAAGCCTAACCGACACCATTCAGAAGTAGCAAATACTAATTCTGTAAATTTAATTAAAATATGTTACGTGACATGAACCGTATCATTGTTCGAATTTCGTTACAATAGATATTTCCGTAACATATCTCGAAGTATATTAACCTAAATTACTTTAAATATCTAAAACTCTACATAAGACCAACGGTCGAATTCCTAAAAAAATTCAAATTCCTCAAGAGCACCACCTCAAGCATTTATTTGACTATAATAATAAATTAAACTACCAACTAAACATTAATTTAATAATATTGACCGGACAGTCTTCTCTGAAAACTATTCCATTTAATTTAAAATCATCTTATAATAGTTAGTAATAATTTCAACACAAAAGCACCAATATTTTATAGTACTAAAATGTACGTTAATTGTTTGAAAATAACGTTAAAGAAATCACTGAAATATCTCCAATTTGACGATATTTGTTCGATTAAAATAAGAATAAAATCAGAACATCTTAAATTTGTTGTAGATTCAATCTAAAATTTTACTTTATTATTTTTTACTTCATAAGTGAAAAAAATTATGAAAAATAAGAATTTGCCACAAATGTGAATTGGTTTTCGTTTACTTTGAAATATATTTTTTACCTTGAGTACGTTAGATTAATTCAAAATGCTCTTGCATATGGCCAGTTATTGCTAGAAGATGAATGGTGATCTAAGTAAGGACTGTCAGTTAGTAACAATTTACTCCCACTTAGACCAGAACTGGAACTCTCGCTAGAAGAGAATAAACTCTTGCTGCCAGTGTAGAAAGAGAGAGAGGTATGCAATGGTTCGCGAACCATTCGTCTTCTCGCTCGCACTAACGATGCAAATGCAACAGCTATAGCGCATAGGAAAATGATCCCTAAAACGCAGAATGCAAGCGCCATTTTGCCAGGTGATAAACATATCGTTTTGTCTCCTGGTGAGAAGCCACGTACGAACTCATCCTTGTCGCCGTCTATTCTTCTCGACCCTGTAAAGAAAGTATTTTTAAATTTTTAACAAGCCTTTCAACTGGTTGTAAAAATCATCATCAAAAGTGTTACAGATATACTTAATATTCTTAGCCATGCTTATTTAGGAGAATGAAGTAAAGAGGATGAACAAAAGCAAAGAATTGCCACGTTCATATTCAGTTGATGTCTACAGATAGATGTTATATTTAGCCTCCTTATTAATTAGAATAAAATTACATGTTCTGGAAAAATACCTCTTATTGATGCTTCGTCCTCGAGTTCAATATTCGGAGCTAGTACTTCTATACTATTGTACACCTCTAGCCTGTCGATAACCAATCCTCTAGCGTCTTTGTCCAATCTCGCTTTTCTGAGTAGACCGTCTCTAGTCTGCTGCGGTCTTCTCAAAGCTTTACAGTCTATCTTTGGACAGTTTCCTTTGCAAAGTTCCACCCCACAAGTTAAATGTAGTTTCGCTCTATCAGGGAACTTGAATGCTGCGAAAGTGACTATTGCATGTTGATACGTCATTATGTTCTTGAACGCGTAGTCTGGGTCGTTCTTTATCTGCTTTATTTTTGTGGATTCTTCTATATTCTGCTGAGGATCGACAGGTTTTAATTCAGAGATGTCGACTTCTGGTCCACGGTGCTTGTGTTCGTGTAGCGTTGGACTGCTAAATATAGCTTCGTCGATGGGGCAGCCGGCGTCATCTAGAAGCTTCTGCGACGCCTCACCGAGGCCGTCGTGTGCGACGCAGTTTGTTACTCGTAGTCCAACGCCTACTGTAAATTGAGAGATCAGAAGTTATTATTTACTGACTTACATGTGTGCTAATCTTTGGCTCATTGGCAATGTTGTACTCACCAGGCAAAGTGCACTGTATGAGGAGTCGCATGGGCTGGCCGACTTCTACGGAAGCTGGTTCTGCGGCGGCGGCTGTGGGCGCCAGCTCCATCCATGCGCGCGCTGCCTGCACCAGCTGCTGTCGTTGCTCCGCCTCTGCCGGGTTGAAGCCTTGACGATTGCGACCCGTCCTGTCGGTATGTACAAATTTAGAATATGTTGAGTGTAGCGGTTAAACGGGTTTTGATTTATAAAAGGTACTATTTAAGTACGTACTTATATTTAGGAATTAGTTGAGTAATTTATTAAGTAAAATACGTATTATATTTACCTAACTTTCTTAGCTTCTTGACCTGACATCTCACGTAGCTTTGTGCTGATGACGCCCTCGAGTGCTGAGCTGTGGATTCTGACGGCACGAGGCTGCAGCTTACACCTGTAGTACATAAAACATCAGTTGATAAGGTGAATGCGATCGATTTTAAATTTTATAGCGCCTGTAGAAATATAATAGCAAATGTAAATAAGCGTAATAAATTCAAGGTTTTAACTGCACCCACCTCACCATTAACTCTTGATCGGAGGACTGCTGCAGCTGGCGGTCCATTTGTATGACCAGCTCCACTGTATAGTACAGGTCCTCGTTGTCATCAGGCTCTTCCACAGTCGAGTTGATAGTAGATGTACGGACACCGCAGGCGTTTGACGGTAGATTTAATGACACTTTCTTTTGTAATTTTCCTGAAAGAGTTTGTCGTATAAGTCCTTATCTTAGGAAGCTTAGTTTGAAAGCTAAAAAATAGATTTATACTGCTTTACCTTGCGCTCGGCATTCTCTCGAGAAGTCTTTACTGAACACAAGCCCTTTGAACGGTTGGTCCATAATGATGTGTACGGCCATAGAGCTCTTGTCACACGTGGTCGCCACGTCGATGACTTTGTTGGCCGCCTGCACACTCCCGGCCGCTATCAGCCATATAACCACCGCCCACAACATAGCCACAGACCCTGGAACATATAAAATATGTTTAAAATATCCATCTACATTTTTTTAATAATTTGCCAGAATCTTTTACGTATATCTGAAGTAACTCTTTTCTGAAAGATGGATCGATTAATCTTAACGAATCACATTTTCTTTATTTTAGAAAGTCTAAGATGCCAAAAATGCATAAATGAAAAAAGAGTACCTATAATATTTTTAGTAATTTTAACGAACTATTTCAAGCAGGTATCGATCGATGAATCACATCTTCAGGTTTTCTTTGGCAATAACATTTTTACACGTAGGTGCTGAGGCTAATCTTGCGGTCAGTACAATTGAAATGGCGGCAAATGATAGAAAAACGGTTTTAGTGTTGTTCATTTTATATTAGTTAGAATCTGCTAGTGATTATTTTCTATTAGTTAGTTTCGATACAGAAATTACTTTTATATAATTAATTCTTGCCAAATTCGCTTATTACGCTTAGCTATCTAATTTCAAGAAAATGACTAACATAATTTCTTTATTATGACTTTTTTAAAAAGTTAATTCTTACATTATATGTTTAAAAACCTTATGGGTCATATTGTTAGAGTATGTAACAATAACAAGGTCCGCTTTACGTCTCATTTACCGTTGTATGTGGTTTCGTTTCAAGCAATCTCTGATATTCCACTTCGATTAGCGTTACTTTGTAACACAATTAAACAGTTTATTTTCGAACAAAGCAGTCCTTTGTTTAATTTAAATCCTGCTGTATCAAAGGAGCTATTTGAATCTTAAGTTTTTCTGATATTACTTTGGTGTAAATCTATACCAATGTTATAAAGAGGAAAGATTGGTATTTTTGTATGTATTCGATTCACGTAAAAACTACTGGGTCGATTTTAAAAATTCTTTCACCATTAGAAAGGTAATTTATCTGTGAGTAACATAGACTAACTATATTAGTTTATTACTGTTAAGAACAAAATTAGTACCGTGCTATAGAAATGGCACAACTCTAGATTATCGACATAAACGTCACGTCCCTAGCTGATAGCTGTCAATGTCACTAGAAGGATGGATATTAAGCGCGCATCCGGAGTCCTGACGAGAAGTGTTGCTCTGAGTTTAAAGCGACAGTATCAATTAAATAAGTTGTCTAATATTACTAATGTTTAGGAACTATTAATAAAAATTGTTAATAATCTAACGTTTTATATTGAGAAGAACATATATGCAATAATTTTAAATTATCTTTGATACTGTGTGAAGAATACATGGTTTTGTTATGTTGTGATTTGTTCTCAAGCTAACGATAGATTTCTCCTACCTATCGGATGTTCTAATTAAAATCATTTGAAGTTTAACTTTTCCATAAAGTTTATGTTAACAAATGTATGTTATGTTACATACAATAAAAGTGTAAAAAAAAATTATACAGGCGCTTAAAGCGGCCTGTAAACAGTTTGTTTCTAAAACATTACGAAGTCCACTAAATTCCCAGTTTCCCAGTACAATTAGGAACGTATTTAACGATATAATAAACAATTGCGGAGTTACGCAATCGCTAATTGCTCTTAATTAGTAGATACTGTAAATGCTATAGCTCAAGACGCGTGCGAAAGGATTGCGGAGAATGTGGCCCTGCACCTGCTTATTTGATAACGCCTCAATACCAGATAAACATAAACGTGGGGTTTCGCTAGTATAACATAAACGTTAAAGTGTCTCTCTTTTTAAAACAGATTGAAAAGGACAACATGTTTTTTTACAGTGGAAACCGACAGTTACATTAGGAAGTTATGTTCTCGAAGCGGATGCGTTATTTCTTTTAGCTTATTAATTATCATAACGTTAAAATAATGTTGACACACATTTAATGTAACTGTATTTCATTTAATTATTACAATCAAAGCTTTAATATCGACGTTCGGAAATCAATTAACATTTAATAAAATACATTTCATAAAAAAAATAGTGAAAGTCCGGTCCATCTTGTTGCGTGTGCTTTGATTTGGTCGATTAAAAAAACTCATCCGTTTCGGTTTTACGGCACAGATAAGATTAAATACGATAGATAGGTGGACTAGTAACCGAAATACAGATACCAATAACCGAATTAACCGACCGTGATTGTTCCAAATCGAAATGAACTACCAAATGGGAACGAAAGTCATAATATAGTTTTCATTACGCATGGTGTTGATAAATACTAACTAACATAACAATTACGTCTAGGAATATATTTTTAAGTTTTTTTTTTTTAATCTGTAATTTCTATGAGTCGTATTCTTTTAAAATAGACGCTATTTACAAAAATATCGCGCGAGTTCTACGTATTCGAATGTCTTTTTAAATGATTGTTTTTATAGTTATTAATCTTTTATCTATAAGATAAATTCTATCAAAAACGTCGTCAATCTACCATTTATCACGTGGGGTTATCAGCGTGTAATATCTTAGGATAGATTGTTTAAAGTCACATTTATAACTTGCAGCGCGTCTGTTATTTTACCGTAGGTCAGGATAAGTATTGAATGCATTTATAATACAAATATACTAAGTCAGAGAAAGTTGTTGCATCAAGTTTACCCTTTACGATTTATAGTCAATGGTTCCAATCTCAGAGTGGATTGTAATAGCAACGATTAGGGTCATTTCTATACAATATACATTTTGTGCCACTTATAATTTCGACGGTAGCTTTGTCAGTTAGATGACTTTTCACAAGATACATTCACTCGATGATGGCGAATTCCTTGATAATATCACATTAATAAAAAAAAACGTTCTTACGGTGAAGGAAAACATCGTGATGCAACCTGCACATATCGGCGAAGAAATTCAAAGATATGTGTGAAGTCAACCAACCCGCACTGGGCCAGCGTGGTTGACTAAGGCCTAGTCACCCTAATTTAGGGTAGGCTCCGAGCCCCTCGGTGAAGACGTATAGTGAGCTGGTGATGATGATGATGATGATGATGAAAAAAAAAGCATTACTATACAACAACAAATCTTTCCCATACGCAAAAAGATATTTAATAACTTAAATCATCTCTGAGCTAAAAATGAAATAAATACCAATAGTAACGGATATGTAATTTGTAAAAATTGCTTAAGTGTTAAAGAAATAGTATACTTCCTTAGCAATTATATAATTTAATAATACTCTGGTGAGTCTATTATTAATTGATGGCCGGTCGTCAAGTTTTAATTTAATTACCACCTATAATCCTACGAGTTTTATTGTGAAGTGTAAAAGCTTTTAACCACAGGTTATTGCACTCTAGAATTGCGTTTTACACTTACTTTAATACTATTTATTTTTTATCATACTTAACCAAGATGCTACATTACTTACTAAAGCGAAAAATGCTTAGAAAGAAGTTGCACAAATGTTGTTCAACTTGTTGAATATTCAAGGTATCTTTCACACATGCGATCGTAATTCATCGAAGTTACAACTTTTTGTATTCAAGAGGAATTCTAATATTTTTTGTGAAGATGACAAGGAAAAGTACGAAGAGATTCCTGAGACTGCGATATTACAATAGCTATTGTGTTTTGATATTATGTTCTCATGCTGACTTGTAAACAAATTAGGAACTATTAACTAGAGATATTTAAATCTTATTTCTTACTTCTTACTAACGTTACAAACTAGCTTTCACCCGCGACTCCGTCCGCGTGGAATTAAAAAAAAAACAAAAATAAGTACCCTATGTTTTCTTCCTGACTATCCTCTTCATCTATACCGAATTTCATCGAGATTCACTCAGACGTTTAAGCATCAAATTCTAATCTATTCATCCAAACGTACTCATTAATAATAGTAGTAAGATGTGAAAATTTGTATGTTAGTTTAAATATTTGAAGGTATCTTCTAAACAGCTGAACGAATCTTGAAATTAGGCGTAGATGTCGAGCTTAGTCTGGATATAATTTTTTTTTAATTCATATGCAGACTCAAAATGCTGTAGCTTCTACTTGTAAGTCTGTTTCAGTTTACGCTAAAGAATAACCGGAATTATCTGCTTAATTTGATTTATCTATTTTACCATTGAACATTTTAGATGAATTTTTATAAATCTTTCGTTCATTATATCGTTAATAATTTAAATAATTAACGATGTCAGCGTTTCCGGCTAATGTTTTAATAGTTAGATTTAATATCTTAAAGCTAAGACTTGTATTTCATTCCATAGTTCCAAGTTGACTCGTAATTAATAGTAATTCTAATGACCTCATATTTGGGCGGGTAAATCTGTAAATGTTGGCGTAGTGAACTCATTAGCCGGGGAAGTAGTACGCGTCGCTCAGCCTCTGAACAGTTACGTGGGTTCCGTTAGCACTTGTAATACGTCTACAACCGGGAAACACGAAGATTTATAAATATAGGAATCTTTAATCTTTGTACAACTGTGCTGAGTCAAAGTGCAAATGTCTCTCGTAATAGGATTGTTGACAAATTGTTATATCGCTTATAAACATTTGTATGTTGTTAAAATTATTAATTTCCGAGGTCTACGAGATAACCTCAACGCAATATTAGTCTTACATATGTCGTATGTATATCCTGTTAATAGTTAATTATAGGTGTGATTATTTTATTACTATTACTAGCTTTCGCCCGCGACTCCGTCCGCGTGGTATTGTAAAAAACAAAAGTAAGTAGCCTATGTGTTCTTCCGGACTTTGCTCTACATCTATGCCAAATTTCCTCGAGATCCATTCAGCAGTTTAGGCTACAAACTCTAACAAACATCCATCCATTTAAACTTTCGCATTTATAATATTAGTAAGATGATATCAAAATTTATAGACAAAGACAAGAGTGGTTTGATTTTTAAAGCATGAAAAAGGTTTATTTGATCTTACTTTTTCCAAATCGTTCGTATTGTTCTCATCATCTTTCTTCTCTGTTTTCTTATTATTATATATTATTACATCGTTGTACAACTAGATTCACTATAAATATGTAGGTTTATACTATGGTGAAAAAATTGCAAAAAACGCGCATTCGACATTCGCAAAGCTTCCAAAAGCTTTCGTTGAAGTCCTTTTAATAATACGGAGTATTACGAGGACCGACATAATGGCACTTTCGCTTTGCCTTTGTTGATTTCGATATATGAATGGTTTTCATTGAGTGCGGCTGTCGACGACAAGGTATTCAGGCGTGTTCACACGGGATCGCCGCTGCGGTGTTCCTCCGGTAAGTTGCATTCGCTAGGGTTGATGGACCACCTTTACAAGATCTTTTTACATGCAATAAAACAAATATAAGATGGAAATAAAATACTATAATTTAGCTCTTGAAAAATAAAATGCAATATCATTTATACATTGAAAAAAAAAAGAAACTCAAAATGTGTGTTTTAATATTACTTCTTGCTTACATATTTACTGCGAGATGAATAGGTATGGATCTAAAAATAAATAATGGTCAGAAATTATATCTTGACCAATAACATTTATGGAACACTCCCGTCATTTACTTAATCCTATATTCAGGCTCGATACGAACATACAAACCCTTCACTGTACAAAGATCGTGCAACTCTGGAGGTGTCGGATTGCATCGTCTAATCGCTAGGGTTGCCCACTTCTGATTAACTACATTATCTACCAAAAAAGTATGAAAAACCTTCTTGTTATAGGTAGAGCATAGTTAGAGTATCGTAAAGCCAATTTAAAATTATACATTTATTAAAACATACTAAGAAATTTCATTCTGATGTCAAATACACATATTATAAGACAATTTTCAGTTTAAAATGGACAATAACATCACCAATTAGCTATAAACATAATAGTTATATATATTTGCGTATGTAATTTGATGTCCCTAGCGTCAGTGATTCAATTCGCGGATGACATGTGAGTCGGAACGCTTTCACTCTCTCGTCTCGCCTCCACCTCTCTGATTGTTATCTAATACAGAGGCCTTGGATCCTCCGTGTGCATTGCATGCATCTCACTGTATGTTAAGTATTTAAAGATGACACTACGAAAAACGATATAAAAGAAATTTAAATATCGAAATAAATAATTTAAGGCCTAGCTGCATTTATACAATTCCATATGTGAATATTTTGGGACAGACTTTATTTATTACGATTGCATTCTCTAATACAAACGTGAAATTTTTATGTACTGACATTGCCATCTATGATTTCTTTACCGAAATAGGGTTTGCTTCAAAAATTTAAACTTCACGAGTGTAACAGATCAGTAAAGTTAAAGACGGAATTTATAAAAGTTATTAAGTAAATAATGTTGGTTTTTATTTTGTATGCGGCTTAGAACATTATTTTCCAACTCAAAACAGAATAAAATCGACTCTCACGACGCGAAACGGTCCTGAGTCCCGCTAGTCAACATAATTGAGACTGCGCGCGCAGTCCTGTCACGTAATAAACACGTCTAGAGCCTGACAAACCTCAGCTAGTTAACTTTTATTACTTTGGAATAAAGTTCAAAATGCAACTTGCGAGGATAAGGAATGTAGAGCAGGAGCGATTGGCAGTATTTCCGCGCGCCGACCCCTTGCGCCTGTGACCCACAGAACCGCGACTTTTGGTTTCGTGAAAGTCGAGGAAATGCAACAAACTGGATCATATGTATTTAATTTTTAGTGCCTAACTTTATAATATTACTAGTTACGCCAGCGCGGATTAAAAAAAAATCTTGGTATGTAGCCTATGTCCAGTTCCAGGCTATGTGTACATTTGTACCAAATTTCATCGAAATCCGTTCAGCCGTTTTGCATCTAAACTTTCGCATTTATAATATTAGTATGAAGTATGATTAAGATATTATTTATCTCAGTAAAAACGAACAACTACTTGTTTCCTCATTTAACATAATTATTGTAACTGATACAATTTCCTTTCAAACTTGAAGCGGACTGGTTTATTGCCGCAGTGCATATTGCAACTATTTCATGGTTCCCTATTAAGCTACAGTTAAAATTATGTGCTTTTATTGTAATTATAGAGATGGAAAACCTTTTAGTACCTCCTCCTCCTTCCTTTTCCTGAGAAATATTATCTATTCAGATATCTAACTATCTTCGATGAACGTAAAATTTTGCGTCCATTTTCGAAAATTTTTGTAGTACTCGTATTTCGTATCAAAGCCCACCAATTAGTTAAAACACAGGTAAAGATCGATAGACCCTTTAACTAGGGCACTTCAAACCGTTAGATGACCATGACCGCGGCAAAGAGCGATGACTTTGCTATGGCCTTTGTTGTTAACAAACTTGATGTGCAGCCAATTCAACAAGAGTTACATTAAAATAGACATTACTTGTACGTAATAAGAGTCACAAGTCTTCTAATGATTGTAATTTTGTGTTGTTTTTTATGACGTCGTCTGTCACGTAAGGGCCGTGATGTAATGTCGGGCCCTGAATTAGGTCGCGCGTACCGTTAGATAAGGAGTGTAATGGAGGGCTACTTAATGAGATTTACAGCTTCTTTGTTGGAATAACGATAGCGAGAAAGATTTAATAATGATATTAGTTTCTAAGTCATAGTAATTTTAATACAAATATAATTATTTTGGTGTAGAAAGCAAAAATATGAATATAAATATACAAAAAATATGATATAAACCAATAATATGACAAGTATGAAAAGAAAGCTACAAACAAGAAGAAAAGCGAAGCTAATTAAAAGTTTCTTTGTTTCTAAAATAATAAAGTTATTTGACTAATCATATTATACGGTCCATCATATATTTTATGATCTAAGCCTAGATGTGTTTATTTTATTGCAATTTAAAAACTACGTTAGTATCATAACAGTATAATGTAAAGCGTAGCATTTTCCCGTCGCGTTCTCGCCAATATAACGGTATTATACCTTGGAGCGGTACACCATTAGCCCCGACTGGTCGGGAATTAGCATCGCTTGTCCGCCTCTCGTTTGTAAGGAAATTGTTATCCGTGTTCTAACCAGTACTAGGTTATCCGTGTTGTTCTAACTGGTTGTCCCCCTACAAGTACCAAACATGGTGAGACGAGGTATATCCGACTTGGTGACAGCTAGAGTCTAGTTCAAGGTTGCAATTACGATCGGTTAATGTTAGAACATCCTATTTTAGAAATTAGGCATAGTTTTGTGGTTAATATACAGAATGTCCCGTAATCTATACTCTATACTAATATAATAAAGCGTAAACACACACTTCTTTGTTGCCTAAGATGTCAGCAATCTCAGCACATTTTCGAATAACTCTTTTTTTAATAAAAAGCCCTACACTTACGTCACGCTTTAGGCTATAATATATTTTCACGCCGTTAAACTTAGGGGTAAATATTTTGGATAAAAACCCTAATGTGGGAAAGAGAACATAAGTTTTTGCCAACATCAAGGAAGCAAGGTTGCTATCATGTCATGTCATTTTGACATTTGCAATTGATAATTTGAGAAATGTGAACAATAAAATGAAATTTTTATAATTTTATGCGGATGAAGTCGCATGGGAACAGTTAGTAAATGGATAATCCTGAAACTCCCTATACAATAACAAAAAAGTTACATGTATTAGCAGTTTTTATCGATTTTTGAAGAGAAATTTCAAAAATCTTTTCTTATTTATTTTTCCTTTGAACTAAAACAGTACAGTAAGTAAGTTTACCGTTAACTTACCACACTTATGGGAAGTCAACACTACCACGATGTCATAAGTGCGTCTTCACATAATTATGTTGGTAGTTAGTAGAAATTGTTTAACATTAGTGTAGAGGTTATGTCCGATTGTAACGGCATTGTAAGTGGCCGGGTGAAGGGCGGCTGTAGCTAACTGTAGCACTGTTAGACCCCGTAACTGGTATAGCAACATTCAAACGTTATAAAGGATCGTGGTTTAGCAGTTAACTACAAACTCATTACTGCGCAGTATGACAAGCGGGTATCTTGCGAGTAGAGGAAAGCGTGTATTGCGTAGTATTTTGCCCTCATATCCCTGGAAGTCAAGCTGAAATCTAAATATTTTGCGCAGTGTTTTGTTTTGAAATGGCGAGCGGGTATAAAGTTTGAATGTCATTATACACTAGGGCGGCTCTGGTTCTCGTACCGTTACAGCAAGATCATGGTCGACATTAATTTGATACCGCTAGGGTTATGCCTCTAAATGCCAAAGTTTTTGTACTTTAATCATTAAACGCCAAGATATTTAGTGTTGAGATCTTGTTAATAATATCTTAGAGCTTCTTAAGTCTTCTAGTGATTGGAGAATAACATTATTAAACTCTGAGATAAAATATAAATCAAACTGAAATAGCGATATCAGTATCAACTACGGTAGCCAAAGATCGTTATCAAATAGGAATAACATTAGTTACAAGATGCCAGTAATATGTAAATTGAATGTGAACGCTATTAACATTCCGAACATAACTAAGAAGGTTTAGTGTGTTTCTTTAAATTGCCCTAAATCAAACCTTATCTTGATAAATACGTTAAATGGCGGAAATCCTAATCAACATTAAAAATTGATGATATTCAAGGTTTTAGTGCATTTTAACACGTTCACCTTAGTACGTTAACGTAGTTGTGGAATATAGCTGTTACTTTAGTCCTTATACATTATGCCGTAACACACATAAATATATATATATATATATATATATATATATAGGGACGAATTGAGTACCTCCTTCTTTTGGGAAGTCGGTCAAAAATAATTTCATTTCCACATACGAATTGACCGCATGAATCATCTCCATCAAAACATTAATGACAACAAATCTTACTTCTTACTAATATTATAAATGCGAAAGTTTAGATGGATGGATGTATGTTAGAGTTTGTAGCCTAAACAGCTGAACGGATCACTATGACATTTTGCATACCTATAGAGGATAGTCTGGAAGAACACATAGGCTACTTACTTTTTTTCTTATTCCACGCGGATGTAGTAGCAGGCGAAAGCTAGTTCGAAATAATATTTACACGGTACAAGTAACAGTATAATAAAATGTCGGAATTACTTGTTATAAAGATACAAAGGTAATTCTATTGTAGCAGTTGTCCACATGCGATTTTCTCACAGGCGTTAAAGTGCAAGAATTGCTATGATGTTATTGAGGAGTTCGTTGACTTTCGCGTGAGGGGCTCGCGGAAGTGCAAGGCCTATGCAGACCCTATTCACAGTCAAGTGCGATCAACCTGAACCCTCATTGTTCTTCTTATTGTTACTGTGACCATCTTGTTGTGAATTCCCGAGACAAAGAAAAAAAAATTGATTGGATAGTAGGAAGTATATCATATTTTATTATTCTAGTTTGTAGTAGTTAAGTACGTACGTCATTTTCTGAAACTATGTGATTTTAGTAAATATTGTTGTATCTTTTTCAACTTATTATTCATAGTTTCACTTGATTAACATATACTAAGGCATTCCCATAGACCGAGATGATCGTCTAAAGTATATTAATTAAAGTGTTAATAGAATGAAAATAAAACAAAACATATTAATAGAATAATTATTTACATCAACTTAGCGTAATTTACAATTTTATTTAAAAAATGAATCATTTAAAAACGAATATGTAATTTGTAGGAAATATCCATAAGTTTCGTAAAAACCTTGTTACCTTAGTAAAGACGTAGCTTAGCATGTTCCACCCCGCAACTTATCTTTCCAAAGCGTACGATAATGCCGCATGCATTCCGCAAGTTCTTACAATGTGGGTATACTTTGCTCTACGATCCACGAACAAGATATTACATACAACTAATGCTCGCTTTACAATTATTTATTGAGTAGATAATGTAACTTCCGAACATTGTTACATTACAGATAATAAATTCTACAGAATAATAGTTTTATTTACAAGGTTTAAATATTTAGACCTAAGAGCTTGCGCACAATTGAAAGTAAACTATCGCATAATTGTGCGATTGTCGATTGTTTCGTAGCCCATTCAACTGTTTAGTTGCACAACTAAAAATCGAGTAGTGCACCTCCATATAATCTCATAGGAATCAAAGCGCGACTAAACAGTTGTGCGATAGTTTAGTTTCAAGTGTGCGCATGCTCTATGTTTATAAGCCTCGAAAGTCATTCTAAAATCTAAACGGTCAAATTCAAATTGACGAAGAGTCTACTCCTTAGTGAAGTCCTTCAAAGTTTATGACTTATCCAGAAAAAATTAAAAGTTACTTTTAACTTTTTATCAAGAGCGGCGTCAATCGAGATTCCCTCAATTTGATTCACATAGCTTTGCGATCATGTTTTTATGGTATAGCCACATACCACGGTACGGTGTAGCACCGTGCGGCACTATTAAGCACTATATCGCCATGAATTTATAGAGCACCGTGCAGCACTGTGAGGCAATGTATCGCCATGCTTTATAGAGGACCGTGTAGCACTGTGCCGGCCGTAGTTTATAGAGCACCGTTAGCACTCGCGGCATCGTTTTGCTCCTACTAGGAAATGCACCAGCGCTCGTAATGTCTTCTTTTTGTTACTTCGAGCGAGAAGATATGGCACTGGGAAGCGATCGAAATTCCCTGAATACAATGAATTGTTGATTCGTTCTAGAAAATCAATTGTACTGTGATTGTCATGGACGAAGGGGGTTTTATATTCATTTTTAAGCTCGCATAGCAAGTTTAGTAAAAGTAAAAAAACAATTTGATACCATTTTTTAAAAAGGGAGAATTAACAATGATTCAAAACTTCGAAAAATCAGCTGATAATGTCTAGGGATTGTGTGGAATAAAAAAAAGAGTATGTAGCCTATATATTCTTCCAGGCTATGCTCTACATCTATGCCAAATTTCACCGAGATCTGTTCAGCCGTTTAGGCTACAAACTCTAACAAACAACCATCATTCCATACATCTTAACTTTCGCATTTATAAATTTCGTTAATAAGAAGTATGATTGATAAATCATCAGAATTTCTTGCAACCTTCATAAAATCTACCTGACATCTTTGTTCAGAAGCCGTATCCAGACATGCAATACAATTTGCATTAATTTAGACAAGAGACGTGTCTAGAAAGAGAAAAAAAAATATTTTGAGGTCAACTCATACCGCAGTAATAAGGCATGTAAATAGCCATTATTAAAACAAAAGAAATAAAATTCAAATGAGATATTCGACCTCTTTTCTTACGACCTTGTCACGAAAACTTGTTGAGTATCGCGAAATTACCTTTCGCTTCGCCAATTTGTAAAAGACGCTTCTGTAAGTCGTTATGGAAATTTTATCACTGAATAAGTTTCTTAATTTAATTTTATGCACTCAAGTTATACGAACATTTTATAGGAAGTTGTATAACTTAATTTATACATTGGATATGTCGGAAGTATTTACCATATTCAAACGCGATGTGTTTTCCGAATCATAGTTGTACTAGTTTTCGCCCAGCACCGTCCGCGGGGAATTAAAAAAAAAAACAAAAACGTAGCCTAAATGTTCTTCCAGACTATGCTCAACATATATGCCAAATTTCATTGAGATCCGTTCAACAGTTTAGGCTACAAACTCTAAAACTTTGACTCAAAATAGTGAGGTAATTAAAAATAAATATAATTTTTACAAGAAGTTTTCTTAAGTTTCCATCAGTTATAACCAGCTTTAAACCTTCCGAAACATCTAGAAGACGTTTAATTTAAATAATGATTCGATAATTTCACTTCAGTTATAGTTAATTTAATAATAGTTTATAATGCAGCTAGAGCAGTAACAACGCGCGACTCAAGTCTTGTCATACAATAGGCGATTCCACGCGGTGCTCCCCACGATGTTTTCTCTTTTACAACTTAGGGAACGAAAACAAAAGATAACACTGTAAAATATCAATTTACTGAAAATGTTAGCAAATAGTTACTTTTACAAGTTTTACTTTACTGATAAGATAAATTGAATATGAGAATTACTGGATTGTTTACGTTCTCAATTAAAATTTAACTGAAAAAGGTCACTCGCGTAAAGTGGACGAAAAGCTATGAATGGATATTTATATTAAAGTAAACCTTAAAATTATTTAATTATCTTTTCCAATATACTGTTTATCCTAAAAAAAAACTAGACGCGAAATCATATTTACTTAATCCGTAATAAATTATACTCTATAGGAACAAAATAGCACAAAGAACGTTACATAAATTCTGTAATTTTAAAATTTAACCGTTTGTTGTGACATCGCTTTCCAAATAACAGAAATATCACGTAACGTGAGATTTAAATTCAAGATATGGTGTGGAAAGTAAAAGATAGTCCATGTTACGGTAAAACCGACGCAAGGAATCGATGTTTGCGAATATAAAGTTAATGCAATTCGCTGTGCAAATAACTACCGGAATTACGTAATACTCGAAAAAAATATTGGTGCAAAATTTATTTTATGCACCTTTGTAATTTTATTGTGGTTTTAAACACCCCCTATTTGACATTTTGTATAAAATCGCACTTTAAAACATCTATCACCGATAATTAAAAAAAAAAACATTAATAATCATAATTTCAATTATTACTACAAAAGTATTTACGATAGTGTTAGGTTTTTTAAATTATGACCAGAAGGGAGTCTAACTTACTTCACTAAACTTTTCATGCGTAAGATCTGCAAAATGAGAACAAAAGTAAACTCATAAATAATTCAGCGGTTGAATGACCTCCAACTAATTGCAAAGATGTACGTAATGCGCTTAATTTGTGAATAAAAGAAACCATTGCGGTAAGAGCTGTTAAATATTTATATGAAGCAGTTGCCGCCTCGCTGCGCGCCGTGAAAGTATGCCCAAACGTTAGTAAATCTTATTTAATCAGAAAATTGATTTACTAAAACGTGAAATATGTAATTTTGATATTCATTTTGTAAATACTGTAAATGTAAAACTACCAAGACCGTGAAATAATTTAAAATTTGCCAGCGATGGTTTTAGATTTATGCAAATAATATCCTTCCATTTAAATCGGGATCTTAATAAACTCGCATTTTTCTAATATAATTCACGTAAACTAAAAAACAAGTCCGTCTATAATTACGTAAAATATTCAAATTAGATTTTCCACAGCGTTGAATAACAAACAAATTTTAAGCAACAGTTAAAGAATTCCGTACAAAACTTTTGTGCAGATATCGCTTAGAAAAGTATGCTAAAAGCGCTCTTTTCGTCACTTTACATAAATTACTTTTCCTACGCGGTATTGTAATAGTTACATACTCGTAGAAAGGATTAGTGTTCACTTGACCTACCTTATACGTAATGTTTATTTTACTTCGAATGTATTGTTTAAACAAACACGAACACATATGTCACCTGAGTATTTTGTAACGACACTGACATGTAGTGTGTCCACCTTTTAAGGTAGTACTGTCTTTAACTAGTTAACCTGAAGTAGAACTGCATTTTGTCTGATAAGTGAAGTGACAATTGGCCAATTTTAATTCATCTTTCTTTCCTTTGCGGTGTTTTTTAAGACGTGCAACACTTGCTGCCGGAGTGTGTCCTGAACAAGAACGAGAGAGAACTATTTAAGAAACACAATTTGCCGAAGCACTATGTTGGTGGACTTTTATCTACTTTGGCCAAGCCACTGACGGACCTAGCGGACAAAGTTCGCAGCATGGTGTTGAACGCCTTATAGTAATTTGTATATAATGTACTCTTTATTGTTTTTCTTATTATTTTTTTTTTAGTTAGTAATTTGTATATATGTACTCTTTATAGTTTTTCATTATTTTTCTTTTTCTTGTTTTGTATGTTTGTATTTATATGGTTTAGGTATTTTGTATAAGGTATAATGGGACTGACATGTTCTAAAGAACTAAAGTCGCTATCAAAAATAAAGAAAAATATTTTTTTTTTCCTTACTAGAATGGATGGGAAAATGGACACGGTAGTATAGATGATGGATAGAAAATAGAAATGTCCTTTTTTGTTTAAACTCTCTGAACATTTAGCGGGTCAACTATCTAAAACACATATCTACGAGTATGCGTAATAGTAACGTAAGAAATTTGACATCTGTCTACTCTTGTTACTTTCACTAGAATGTCAGTTCATCTTAAGACATAAATAGCCCGTTTATCTTTTTAAGTATGGGTGTACTCTGGTAACCCCAAACTAGTGTACAATAAGCGGGGATGTTTGAATGGTACAATGGCCGGTGCAACTCACTCGCCGGATCTGTTGCAAGCCGATATCGGTTCGTGCCGCTCCGAAGAATGCCTCACACATTAGACATTAGCCTTAATTCAACGCTCACTAATTTACTTACAGCAACAAACGTTCCTAAATTGACAAAAACCAAGACTTACATATCGTTTTTAGGAAGAAAGCAATGGAACACATTTACTTTTGTAATAAAGCCTGCATTCCATTAGTATAAAGCTATTTAATATTATATTACGTTAGTCTATGGTCACGCTGGCTTCAACGGTCATCGTACTAAAATTACGTAGAAAACCTATTTGACTATTCTCGTCACGGAAGTCAAGTAAATGTCTCTCAAAACTGTCTTAAATTTAAATAACCACTTCGAACACGGGTTATAAAATTGACTATATTTCCTGTTCCCGCATCTTCTCTCTGAATAATAAACTATGAGCCATTAGCCTCTCCGCCGGAACGGAACGGGTAAACTTGAGCTTCTATTACGTACTAAACATTAAAGTCTATTGCTTTGGAGAAATGTTAAGATTTTACAGTCCATTCAAAATTTGAATTATCGAACGTTATTCAGTTGTTATCTGTGAAGCAGTAAATATAAATGTTTTCTTTGTTTTTGTCTGTTCGGTCTAGCGTCAATAAAAATAGCCTAAGTTTATAAAAGAGACAACGCAATAATCGTAAACACATCAAGGCAAAGTCTTCTCGTTTAGTTTTTTAATGATTACCTACTAAAGAAATTAGTGTTCACATTTTCCCAAAACTTATCTAGCTCAAAACTTAAATCGGCTTTTTTAATTATTTTAGTTACTTTGTATTCATCGAATGGTGAGTACTGATTATTAAACCCATTTTTAAACGTAGTAGATGACACTGATAGTTATGGTTTTCTTTTTCCTGACAAAAAGTTACATTATGGTTTTTTTTCTAACCTAATTAGAAACTAATTTAAATTATATTAGTAACAAAGTTCCTAACATGACATTTTTTTACTATCAAGATACGTAATAGCGTCTTGTACAAAGTAACACAAGTTCGGTAGGCTTTAGAGCAAAAAATAATAAATCTAAATTGTACTGACCGCGGCGTTCAGCTGTAATTGCTATCGATTTATTTTTTATCTTGATTCCTAAAGACGGCGGAACCAAAGTCGTTCACCATTTTTCATTTGTTTTTTAAAACTATTTTTCTCTTCTGGAAATCGTTTTTATTTAAGCACATGTAACTTTAATTAATAATTACATGAGGCAAACAAATTAATTAAAGAAATAGTAGGATTTGAATAATTATAAAAAAAT
The DNA here is from genome assembly GCA_029286645.1 of Papilio protenor. Lineage (NCBI taxonomy): Eukaryota > Metazoa > Arthropoda > Insecta > Lepidoptera > Papilionidae > Papilio > Papilio protenor. The sequence continues at coordinate 4,162,060 of JAGSMZ010000043.1, forward strand.
TAAGAGCAGTTGCGTTATTGAGAGAAACTGTTGACTTTAAGAAGAGCTAAATAAAACTTAATGAACCGTAACATTAACTTATTATTCAGACTAACTTTGTGAGTTGACTTGCAAAAAATTACGCTACTTTCTACGGCAATTCATCTCAGCTACAAAACAAACACGCATACGTATATTTTTAGCCATGTATGTTTTGAACGGTTATTTTTACTTCTATGCACACTGAATATAGTTAAGGGTGGATACATCCCCATTATTATCATTTTATCACCTATTTGATTCTAAATATGAGTACTAATTAAGTTTTGCATTTACTAATTTATAATTGCAACTTTTATGAAGTTTTGGGAAGATTTGCAAAAAACATCGTTTTGTTATATTTATTTTCATTTAATTAATAAAAAGCAGTAGCTTAAAATCTTTATTTTCCATTATTAATTTGCTTGAAATTTCAACTAATTTAAGTTTAAAGCACCCAACATATTACTTTAAAAACATTTAATTCGCCGTTTAAAACGAAACAAGATTTAACATATAGCGTTTAATAACTGTAATAATTTCAACGGTGAGAGTTTAAAGTGAACGTTCTCTCAGTAACTTAGTGTAACATAACAAACAAGTAACTTACCTCTACACCAAATAAATAAAATTATTTTTCTTCACGTTAACATAACTTAAAACCAAACATAATTAAAACCTTTAACAAACATCACTATTTGTTTTTTAAAAACCATAGACAATCGCGCGTTAGTTTGACGTTAGATGGCGGGAAAGCGGCCTCGTGTATCGCGGCACGCACTCGCCTATCAACTGAATGTTTTCTTACAATTCAAACTTCGAAGCCCACCATCTCGGCCGCAAATGTTTCTGCCACCTGCCCGTATTAACGGGATGCGTTTGCGCACAGGGATTGCGTGTAAATCAGATTAACCTTCATTTAAGACCATGTTTTAATGGTTGAAAAGATAATTACGTAGATAAAAAAATCTTAAGCTCATCTCCTAAAGGTATAAAGTGTGTAGGACATAATTTTTCTATAGAAGAATGATGTAGAAATGTACAAAAACACTTTTCAATTTTATTCAATCCGATTTATAAGGTCCCTTCTGGTTTTACTAGATTTCTCGCGAGCTTTTGTCGTCCTAATTGTTACTTTCTAAACTGACCCACTATAAAATCACTCCTGTTATAGTTCGAAAGCTAGGGCAGCAAGTTTTGCTAGGATAAAGAATACTAAATCAAAGCTGCCTTTTATTGTAACGGTTTTACACTATTTTGTTAATTAATGCAAAATATGTTTATTTTTTAGTCTTAAGCAAAAATAATCTAAGGGTCCAGTCCCATTAGTCGCGTCAGCGCTCGCAGCGCGGTGCGAGAGATTTCCTGTCCACGCATGGCATAGCTCCTGCATGATAGAATCGTTTTCATAGGTCGTTAGGGCCCGCCATTTGGCTATATCCTTACTTTTCCTTACCATGCATTTTATTCGTGATTTGAATCCCCGCATGACGCTTTCCATAATTTTCATTGGTCGTTAGCACGTATGCGAGGACTTCCCGCATGCTGTGTAACGAACGAATTATCGACCTAACCTAACCTGCGCCCTAAAGGCTATATTTAGCCGTAAGAGTTTTTGAAGTAGAGTGTAGTTTTTGTTTTTTATTTTCTAAAACATGAATACGAATGATGATGATGAAATACGAACAGCGTTCATACGAATTGAATATACTTTTTATTTGTGTAATTGCGTATCAAATACCTATAATTTATATATTTTTGTTGATAACGAAAACCTATAAAGATAATTATTGCTTCAAAACAAAAACAGAGATACGATTTTGTTATAGCGCAATAAAAATTGTTAAAAACATCATTAAAGTCAACAATCTTGGATGTATTGAGAAATAGACCTTCAAATAATAGGTCGTACTTTTTGTTAAAATAAGAGATTCCAAAGCTTTTTTTTATAAATCCCATACATATTACTGGTTTCTATGAACCCTCTATAGCTAAAGTTACTTAACTCGTGAAGTCTCAAGTTTCTCGTCATCTTTCACCAAAAGGGGGGATAAGGACGGGAAGTAAAGTCGCGGTTGTCCGTTTCCAGAAGGTTCGTCTGAACTTTAGGAATCACTAATTTAGACTTTAACTTATACTAATTCATCATCATCATCATCATCATTTTTCTCCTAATCCTACTCCCGTAGGGTCGGCGCAACAAGTTTTTGTCCTCCACATAACTATCATACGTCATCTCAGTCATCACTCCCTTTCAGTGTTCACTTTAACTTATACTAATTGTAAATAAAAAAACATTATATAAACAATACATATATTTTGGTCTACGTAAAACACGATAGAGAATACATATGTCATTTGAAAAGTCTAATACCTAACACATAATCATCATTTAATACATCAACCCTGAATAATAAAATCTTTTATGTGAAAACAGTATAAAAATGCCTACACGTAATACTTATAACCGTCGATTTCCACTGTCTAAAAACTTGTGTTATAATTTTTTTACTTATAAAGTCAATTAAATCGATGAACGCCGGCTTCACAGAAATCCGCATGAGTCGAGCGTGCAAGCGAGAGCGCGGAACAAACAAGAGAGGCACGATCAGCCTAAGCGTTCGACTTTTGACGTTTTTATGTAAAATTAATTTTCTTTTTTTATACATCTTTACCGACAGTTCGACTTTTTTAGTGAAACTTTTAAAGTTATGTTATATTTTGAAAAAAAAAAAATAATTTACAGTAAATACATTAACAGTAAAAGCCGGAGATCAAGCTAATTAAAAAAAAATCCCTGTAAAACTAACAAGCATTAAGCAATACTAAATTGGACCACACCTAAATTTAACACCAAGTTTCTAAATATTCTTAATACTTGCAGAAAATATCAGTCAGTGCTTTTAACTACTTACCAATTTACATTTTTTGGTAGATACCATGCATATGAAATAAAATAAAATTATAAAAAACTCTCATAGCACGAATGTTTATGAACGAAAAAGATGCTATAATCATAATTTTCTACATTCCCATTTAAATAACAGAATCATGCAATATTAAGTTTTATTATTACTGTCAACCTGGATCTGGGTGACAGTTATTTAAAAAAATCAATAGAAGTATTTTTTATGGGAAAAACTAAAGACAATAATAATTAATAAACATTATAGATACTGATTGTTGAAAATTATTCATTAAAATATGTTGAAGTTTAGTTAAAAGTGATATCACACTTTGCTAAAATCAATTGCTTATTTATTTTTTAAATTAAGCTTATATAAAATAAAATACTCAACATTCACCAAGTCTAAAATTTTAAAAACAAAATTTAGTTTAACGACTTTCAAGGATAGTAACTAGACTTGATTGAACAGCTTCGAATTGGTTCTAAAGTTCAGATCATGACTTGAACTATTGAGCTACGGCTCAACTACTAAATTGGTAACTCATGGCTCAACAAAGTACTATAACTATGAAAGCCAAGGAGCCAAATTTGCAACTCAAAACTGAGCTGTGAGCCTGTTCACTTATTTGCTTTAAACTGAGCTAATCTGCAGTTCATCAATTTTAGTTGAGATACCCATTACTAATATTAACTAAATACATAAGATAAAACAAAAATACATAACTATTTAAACTTAATGTAATTCAGGTTCAATCACAAATATTTTAGCTATCCGTTAAACTCCACTGCCAATACTTATGTTGTCTTTGTTATGTCAAAAGAGAGTGAAAGGGACGAAATCATGTAATACAAGTGATAGGAGTCAAACCCACTATAGATTTATGTTTCTTCAATATTAGGATTCTCAGAGAATAGTTGATGATCATTATATGTACGTAGATATTTCTTAGTAAACAAATAGAGAGTTAGACCCCATTTCATCATCGCAAACGACCATATCAAGCGGATTACGATACTCGTCTGAACTGGAATGACACCTGAAATAAAAGATTTTAATTAAAACATTGACCCAATATTAGAGATAAATAACAGTAGCAATTAAATTTTCCTTATCACATATATAATTAATAAATTATCTATTCTTATGCAGTTAAATATTATAAAATATAAATATATATCACTATTACATTGTCTCAAAGTTGATTAGAAAAGATTTTTGCAACCAGACATGAAATAAAGATTCTAAATCATATGAAATAATATAAGTGTTTACAAATATTGGGATGAAAGGTCATGAGCGCACTACATAATGGCCTCCTACATCCCTGCCTCCCCCTTACACCTAAAATACTGCTCTGTGGAACTTCTAACATAAATTAATAAGGCACTAAGATATGACAACACCTAAACCTTATTAAATTAAGGAATTTCAATAAGAAATATATGTAAAGGATAACAATGTCACATACCTTGTTTGTAATAGAATTCCAAGAACGTGTAAAATAATGTCAGAGCCAATCCAGATACAAAGCCAACAATTCCAAAATCTCCGAGATATTGCAAAGCTTTCCTTGAGAAGTTCACATGCAAAGATTCCTTCAGATAATGACAGTGCAGCACAAGGGTTAAACATGCATGTATACCTGAAATCAAACAATTGTCATAATACCTTGTATTTTTTTATTACTCAAGATCTTGATACATTGTTTTTAAGAAATCAATATTCAGTTTAGCATCTACTTATATAGATTTGTAGAATGGATTGTCAACTTATGACACAATATCTGACCTACATATTATAGATACAGCAAATTTCACATTAGCTGTAGGGTACATCTATTTCATACACTAAAACACCGTCAGCTCTTACTGTAAATTCACTCAGTAATATATGAAATTATTACAAATCTATTTTAATAATTAGAATATTAACATTGTATTTTACTTACCGGACAACAATGCCCACATTCCAGCCTCTACGTTGGCGTAAACTAGACAAAAACATATAAAAGCTGCAATGCCTAAGATTGAGCCTAATGTGCTAATAGCTATGTAAATCTTTGTACGTAACATCTTGAATCGCGAATAGTTAACTTATAAATGAACTTCACATGCGATTTGAATTATAAATATTTATATCAGCAGGAAAATAAACAAATAACAATCATTTACGCCACCAAGTATTCAATGAGTTGACATTTGTCAATTGACAGTGACAGATAATAAAGAGAAAACATATGTCGTCGGTCATAGATATTTATAATAGATAGGCGATTGGCCAGAAATGACAGCATTGCTTCATTTCGATTTAAATACGCCTTTTGATGTTAATGATAGTTAAGTTTAGCACTGTTATTAGTTCGAAGACTCTTTACCGCGATCAAACGTAATCATCAGCGCCAAAATAGCGAAAATCAAATAGATACAAAATACTACAGTTTATAGCCCGTCCATTTATAGAGTTCAGTAAAAAGATCAGTTTCAGATATTTTTTTATTTATTAAACATTAAAATTACCGTTTAAGTTTTACATATGATGTTAATTTCTGCAATTAGAAAAGTGTAAATATTATACATTTATTGCAGTAATTTTAAGTTTATAACTAATAAATGAACACAACAATTCGAAATATATAATGAGTATTTAGCTTAACAATAATAAACTTATTTCTTTCGCCTTTTAGTAACTTAACGCTTAAAAAAAATATAACTGTTTTGCATAATCTGACAAATTGCTAGCACCCATAACAATACAATCGCAATTAAAACTATACAAAATTATCCTAATTGTAATGTTTGTGGCTAAGCTTTAAGAAACCTAAGAAGTCTAGGTTTTATTTTACTTAATGTAGCAGCATCCAACTCTGATTTCCTGTGGATCCGAAGGTGACTCCTCATATTCCCTCGCTGAGCGTAACCTCGGTCACAAATGGGACATTTGTATGGAGTTTCTCCCGTGTGAAGTCTCATGTGCTCTCTCAAATAAACGACGTGGTAGAAACTGGCACCACAAACTGAACATTTTTCAGGTCGCTCTCCTGAAAACCGTAAATTATGATTTAATCTTAGGCAGTTATTGTCAATCGAGACATTTAATTTTTATTGTAAACTAACAGACAAATGAAAATTTTAAATATTGATTTTTCGTTATTAGCAACGCAAATACACTATGTTCGCGAAACATTTTTTTCCAATATTACATACAGACATTCGAAATTTATTATTTGCATTGGCAAAAGAATAATGACATAAGTTAATTAATAAATTAAATCAATAGATACAAACATCTTCATATCAAAATAAGTTGACCTTTTGGTTGTTTCATCAACTATATAAAATAGGGTTTAGGTTTGGCTGGACTATGTTAACACTAATAATTACCTGTATGAACAGATCGCCTATGAATTGTGAGTGATTGCAAACATTTAAAAGTTCTTTCACACATATCACAAGGAAATATTTGAGGTGTTTTTCTTATTTTCTCATGAACATATTTTGTATGGCTTCGTAATTCACCAATAAATGCAAATGTTTTATCACAAGATTTACATGGATACTTCTTATTATCTTGATGTTTTCGCTGTATGTGACGATTTAAGTAATATTGAGAGCAACATATGCGTGAGCAGACGGGGCATTTAGCAGGACTGTTCAAATGAACTCTTTTCATATGTGATACTAGTTTGTCCTGTTCAAACACCTCTCCACATAAATCACACAGCTTAGGTGGCGGTGGTTTCTTTCCCTTTGGTGCTTGTTTTTTCTTTACTTGCTGTATTTTCTTTTCAGTTTGCTGAATAGCAGTTTGAGTAGATTCTTTTTTATTAAGACTGAAAAAGAAAAGTCTTAATAACACTCAAATAGTACAATCTAGGATTTGATATTACAATAATCTAAAATTTTCAACAAAATACATATGTTCTGGAAACCTGACATTTTTCAGGTATGAACCAAATACCAGTTGTGTTACTTCACAACTTGTTTTATATCTGTGCCAAATTTTAATAAGATATGTTGAATTGTTGTAGAATTATTGAGTAAATATGAAAAGTAATGAAGTAAAGAAAAAGTAAGAAATGTATCCCACTGGAACCAAAACTATTTCCAGGATCTTAAGTAGCCTATGTGTTCTTCCAGACTATGTCCTAAATCTATGCCATATTTCATCAAGATCCATTCAGCCATTTAGGTTCCAAACTCTAACAAATATTCATCCAAACTTTCAAATTTATAATATTAGTAATACAAAGCAATTGTAAAAAGCAAAAACAATATTACCACCATTGTTCTCCACTCCATGTAAATTCTCCTTCTAGAATAGAAGATGCTACAGTATTTCTTTTGTCTCTATCAATTTGTTTCTTAGGTAACACCTTTTTTACTACTTTTTTTTCTTTACTGCCAGTATTTATGGACTTAACTTGTGTTGTGAATGTTTTATCATCCAAATCTTTAAGATCAGGGGATTCCTCTTTTATGTTAATATCTGGATCAAAATCTGAATCATAATTACTCGAGTCCTTCTCTATTTTAATATGAATTAACTTAGTTTGTAAGCTTTTGCAACTCTGTTTAAATACATTTATGAAATTGCAAAGAACATCTAAAGTTTTGTTGCAATTATTACATATTTGACGCGGATATCCTTCTATGTCTTCTATCTGAAAATATGTAAATATATCAATATTATACTTATAATATTATAAAGAAGAAAAGTTTATATTTTTGTATGTATTCGATTCACGTACAAACTACTGGGCCGATTTCAAAAATTCTTTCACCATTAGAAAGGTAATTTATCTGTAAGTAACATAGGGTATGTTATTTATTATTTTTTAATTTCACGCGGGCGAAATTGCGAGCAACAGCTAGTATCAAATAAAAAGTAATTTATGTCTTTATTACGATAAACTTACGGTAACATGCAAACAAGTTGAAATCTTTGATTGGATGTTATTATTTTTTAAATTCTCAACTTTTTCAAATATTGGATAAGAAGCTCCATCTTGAAGGCAAATTCGACACCTTTTATCGTAATAGCTCATGTTGGTTATAAAATGTAAATACCAATAAGATTTTTAGCATTATAAAAACACCACCATACAAGACTGACACTCAGCCAACTGTCAATGTCACTTGAAAGCATTTATATGACGACTAGCTGTTGCCCGCGACTTCGTCCACGCAATATTAAGATAAAAAAGTAGCCCGTCTATGTCAGCTACCCTTCAGGGAAAGTCTGGTCGAAGCGACCCAGCCGTTTCAGAGATTACCCGGAACAAACGCGGCTTGCGGACAGACAGCTAGACAGACAGACAGACAGACAGACAAAAAAATTTTTGTATGCGATTTTCATTATCAGCAACGCACATTCATCATCTTCTCGAAATCTGGAATTTTTCTTTTGATATTACAAACAGACACTCAATTTTATTATATGTACATATAGAATTTTATTTGGCGTGGTTCGTGCTATATGTATAATAGCTGTTCCACGCGACTTCGTCAGCGCAGCATTAAAAGAAAAAAAAAGACACGAAGTACATAATTAACTAAATATCCCTCGGGAACCTGACATTTTTCGGGATGAACCTTATCCCACTGTGGTCCAGACTTTGTGAAATATCTGTGCCAAATTTCAATAACATAAGTTGAACCGTTGCAGAATTATCGAGTAAACATTAAAAACAAAATTAATGTATCCCACGGGGACCGTAACTATTTCCAGGTTAAAAAGTAGCCTATGTGTTCTTCCAGACTATGCTCTACATAAGTGCCGAATTTCATGGAGATTCGTTAAGCCGTTAGGCTACAAACTCTAACAAACATCCATCCATAGATCTAAACTTTTTAAAAAAGTTTACAATTTATAGTATTAAAGTATGATTATGATTGCCCACGACCCACGACTTCGTCCGCGTGGAGTTTAAAATTCAAAACTTACATTCGCCCTTTTTTTCATCCTATTACCTAAAGTATTATCTTAGTAGTAAGCTACGTAATGAACTACTACGGTGAAGTAAAACATCGTGATGCAACCTGCACATATCGGAGAAGAAATTCAAAGATACATATGTGTGAAGTCAACCAACCCGCAGTGGGCCAGTGTGGTTGACTATGTCCTAGTCACCCTAACTTAGGGTAGGCTCCGAGCCTCTCAGTGGGGACGTATAGTGAGCTGGTGATGATGATGATGATGAATCTACGTAATAACAGAAATCTATTGATGAAAGATTCCAAATTTCTAAGCCCGGTAGTTTGTGAGCTGATTTTTCGGTTACCCTTATTGTTTGTGTTCGCGATATCTTCTAAACTATTTGTCCAATTTAAATACTGTAAAGGACAATTTTGTTCTACATTAATTCTCCTGACAACGAAGGCATTTATTTGGATAAGGATTAATACTGAAACCAATAAAACAACGACGCAAATAGCATGCGGTTTTTAATTCATTTTGTAAACAAAAAAGTGGTTATTGTAAGAAAATCGTTAAAGATAGATATATGCTATCGCGGACTTTTCTGTAGAACTTTTTGAGATCTACATTTCTTTCATACATCATATTTATATACCTCTAACGGTTCAGGCAGCGTAAGCCGAGAAAAGTTAAAGTTTAGTAATTTTTTAACGCCGGCGTCCAGAAACACGCTGTTTATTAATAGTTCCTAAACATTAGTAATAATAAAATATAGCCTATGTTACTCACAGATAAATTATCTTTCTGATGGTGAAAGAATTTTTAAAATCGGACCAGTGGTTTTGAGTTATTTCAATACATACAAAAATACAAAAATACAAAAATCCAAAAATACAAAAATACAAAGTTTCCTCTTTATAATATTAGTATAGATGACTTCAATTCCGTTTCATAAGAAATCTAAATAACTCATCGCTTTTCTATTCTGAGTAGTATTAAACATCTTCAATATTTATGTTATAAATATTTTCAATGTTTGTATTTAATATTTTGTAGTGTATTTTAAGAACTTTTTGTTGATTTGGATCTTTTGTAAATTAAAAAACTTGAAAAGTAATTTCAATTGTTTTAATATTTTTTTCGTAAAATGTATTAATAGAACAAATTGGGACATATAACAGTTCTATTAACACAACAATATTATATTATAATTATTTGACAAAAGACTATTTTTAGGAATTCAATGCTTACAGTGAACCGATAACCTGGCACTTATTGAACATTCTTATGACCAATTGTTAAAACTAAATAGACTAAAAATCAACAATATAAAATAATTAAAAATCATCAACAATATAAAATAAATATTACTTAATCATAATTCTACTTAAGGTGCAAGAAATTTAAGAAATATCGGCCTTATTTGACTTAATGTATCAGCATCCAACTCGGACTTCTTGTGGCTCCGAAGGTGATTTCTCATATTCCCTCGCTGAGTGTAACCTCGGTCACAAACGGGACATTTGTATGGAGTTTCTCCTGTATGGACTCTCATATGCTCCTTCAAGTAGGCAACATGGTAAAAACCGGCACCACAAACCGAGCATATATCTGGTCGCTCCCCTGAAAACCACAAATTATCTTAAAAATATGTATTTTGCCACAATTTGGATTAACAAAATACAAGAAAAGTCTCGAAAGTCAAGTAAAATAAAACTTCGATTTATTGAGTTTTCTTTAAAAGAAATTCAAAATTGTTTACTAACATTCTCATACTCAGATTGTTTTTATTTGAAATTATTCAGAGGTTCAATGGAAGGTAATGACATTTTTTATAACTTACTAAGAATTTCGAATCAATAATATTCAGTTATTTTATTAAAAACTACCTTTCACCTGCGACTCCATTCGCATGGAATTAAAAAAAAAAACAAAAGTAACCTATGTTTCCTTCTAGACTATGTTCTACACCTGTGTTAAATTTCATAAAGATCCATTCAGCAGTATAAGCTACAAACTCAAAAAAACATACATCCATCCAAACTTTCGTATTTATAAAATTGTTAAGATTACCTGTATGAGCTGATCGCTTATGTATTGTGAGAGATTGCATACACTTATAAGTTTTATCACATATATTACAAGTAAATAATGCTTTTCTTCTATATTTTTTCTCATGAACATATTTAATATGCACTTGTAAATCCTTAATGAATGCAAATCTTGTGCCACAAGTACTGCATTGGTAGTTCTTGTTATTCTTATGTTTTCTTTCAATATGACAATTTAAGTAATATTTGGTGGAACAAGTGACTGAGCAGTCGGGGCATTTAACTGGATTCCTGTAATGGACCCTTTTCTTGTGTTCAATTAGTTTAAATTCATGTTCAACCACTTCTCCACAGAGATCACATAGTTTAGGACCTTGTGTTTCTTGTTCCTTGGATGGTTTTTTTGCTGTCACCAGTTTTTTATTAGTTTTATGAGTTTGAGCAGTTTTGTTTTTATTTAAACTGAAATGGGAAAGATTCAAATATAGAAAATTAAGATATAAACAATTATTAAAGCCGAATACTGAAACAAAATTTGTTTAAAACGTTAAGGCAACACTTAAATTCGAATTCCAATAACATTGTCCAATATTAAGTGATGCTTATGAAGTAAAGTGTTTAAAATTTATTTCAGCATTTGGTCATAAGTGAGGCTCTGAGATAACTGCATATTATTTATATGTGAGAAAATGAACAATAACATTACCACCAATTTTCTCCATTCCATGTGAATTCTCCCTCCAAAATCGAAGATGCTATTTTACTTATTTTTTCTCCACCACCATATGTTTTGAGTTGTTTCTTACACACCTTTTGTATAACTTTGTTTCTTTTCCTTAATTTTCTAGTCATAGATTGTGTTACTGACAATTTTTTATTATCTACATCCTGAAGATTTGAAGACTCTGCTTTAATACCTGTATTAATATCTGAGTCATCATTACTCTTTGTGTTGTTCTCTATTTTAATATCAAGTAACTTTTTTTGTCTTGAAACTCTGTTTAAATTCATTTATGAAATTGCAAAGAATGTTTAAAGTTTCGCTGCAATTATTACATGTTTGACGCTTGAAGGATATCCATCCCTCTATGGTTATCTGAAAATATGTGAATAAATCGATATTATTTTCAATAAAAAGTAACTAATGTCATTTATTACGACAAATAAAATAAACTTACGGTAACATGCAAGCAAGTTGAAATCTGAGTTTGGATGTTATGGTAACAATTCTCGAAAATTGGATATAAGGCTCCATCTTCTAAGCAAATTCTACGCATTTTGGTATTCGTTTTAGTTTCCATATTTAACTGAAATCTTACTAATATTATATATGCGAAAGTTTAAATGGATGGATGTTTGTTAGAGTATGTAGCCTAAACGGCTGAACGGATCTCGTTGAAATTTGCCATAGATGTGGAAGAACACATATGTTACTTACTTTTGTCTTTTTTTAATCCTGCGGGCGAAAGCTAATAAAATGTAAACAAAACCCTTCAATGCGATTTTTGTTTTCCAGTTTTCACAATCACAACAACAACAACATTGACAATATTAATTTGAATTTGTCAAATTGCAAAGAGCATATAAGTAAGAGTCGGGACTTAGAACAAAGAATGAATTCGGTCTGACACCTGCCAAACTCACTTCTCGTGGCAAAAAGTTACCAGGATAAAAATATTTAATTTCAATTTTTCCGACACAATGAAAAAACATGTGCACCAACCTAACAAAAATCATTAGTGAAGGGCTCTTATAATCGATACCTCGATATCGATATCGATTAAATGTGGGGGATTGGGTGGCCCTTCTTAATACAATATCATATTTCAAATAACTTTGCATTTAGGCTCAATGTAAAATTATTCGTAATGTAATTTTTCATTTACTGACATTGAACCTAAATTACCCAAAGGGAAGCAAATAAATAAAATAATCACCAAAATTACATTTATTTGTTTCACATTTTATTTACAAGGCATCGCCAAGTAATATTTTAAGTATAATGAAAACAAAAAGAAATTTTTGTGAAATAATAATTGTCTAGGGTAACTGTTAAATAATAATTTTGTATACCTGGCTTCATTCCTAATAGACACATTAGAATTTACGATAAAACCTTTTCCTTCCTTCAAAAATTTTCAGGCAACAATTTCTATCCATCCACCCAGATTCCGGTATTTTACATTTTTTTCATTTTAATTATACGTTGACCTGTATTTATATTCAAAATTTCAAGTTTGTGGGACTGCTAAAAGTACCTTAGAATTATGTTTACACGTGCGTTTCTGTAAAATGTGAAGGATTCAATTAACGGTATATACATACATGTCTCATTTTTTTTTAAAGAGAGTGTAATTCGTTTTTGAAAATGTGAGGGATATTAATGTTTTATACAAGCATATCGACAGTGGAAACTCCCCATTACATTGAGAAACAAAAAATATCGATAATAAAATTACAATGACAACTGTAAACTAGATACATCACTAGCACAAAATAAATTTTTCAAATTTAACTTTATACAACTAATTAAAACTACCATGATAGCTTTACATTTACGTTTTTTAATAATTAAATTATTAATAAATGATTACCGGTTCTCATCCAATGGGAATTGCGCCGTAAAATCACTTTTTTGTCCTATTTTATTAAAGGACCGTACACTACAAATTTCACATTTTATAAATCGTTTCATGATCGACATTGTATATAAAATTTAAAAAACTTAACAGTTAAACGAACTATTCACAAATTCATCTAAAAATTATACATAATTAGTATTATATAATTAGTTTGTCCGTAAGATAGATTTTGACGGACTTTGACAAATTCCTTCAACTGAAATGACACTTGTGGTAGAAAAGGAACTCTTGACGATAGAGTGAGAAAGCATGCTCATAATGACAACTTGACAAAATTTAATGTCATGACATTAAATTTTGTTAAGTTTGCCATCAAAAAGACCGTTAAGCCATACAAAATATTTTTTGTTCGAAGTTTCGCTAGCCTGTCAAATTGTCATTGATATACAACTATAATAGATAGGAGATAGGATATTTGAAAATGATACTTTTTGCATCGTTGCGACTTAAATGCACCTTTTGATGTTAATTGTTATTGACGGTTAAATCTATAACTATTATTAGTTCTAAAAATCTTCACCGCGACATACCGCAACCACCACAATGGCGAAAATCAATTACAAAAAATATCACAGTTCATATTTAGAAGCCTGTCCATTTTTAGAAGTCAATGCCTACCTGTCACTGGAAACCATAGACATCTGACAATTAGGATTAATTGATTTCGATTAATTTTACTTCACGAATGTACCCGGTTATTTTTTTAATAATTTCGAAATCCTGACCTAATTTTATAGTTCTTTATCTATTGCGATGTATACTAAAATTTACCATTCTATAATTTGGTGATCGAAGAAAATATAATATTCTCAGTACTTGAGCCTGATCACAAGACCAAACATAGACAACAGTTTTATCGACATTCGTTTTCTGTCATCAGGTGATAGGGATTGGGAGTAAAATTCCTGAAAAAGGATTTACGCTAAGATTTAACTAAATCGCCATGTCTGGAAAAGATAAATTAGCTATTTTCCCTTCCCGGGGGTAAGTTTTTTATGTGCTTTCAATATTACATAGGATAAACCTCAGTTATTCAAATGATCCATGATCCATACATGTATTTTCTGGTTTTAGTGCTCAAATGTTAATGAAGGGCCGATTGGCTGGAGCACAGAAAGGCCATGGTCTCCTGAAGAAGAAGGCTGATGCTCTACAAGTCAGATTTCGTTTGATTTTGAGCAAAATTATTGAGGTACGTAAAAACCATAAGTTTATGTCAAGCAAATGCGTCTATTTCTTACGACTAGTTACGCAGTTTTTTGATTTTTTATACAACAATGATGTAAAATTACTTAAATTAGATAATAATAAAGTTCTGTATTGTTTTACTTTCAGACTAAAACCCTTATGGGTGAAGTAATGAAGGAGGCTGCATTCTCTCTTGCTGAAGCCAAGTTCACAACGGGAGATTTCAACCAGGTTGTACTACAAAATGTCACCAAAGCTCAGATTAAGATTCGCTCCAAGAAGGACAATGTTGCAGGTAACATTTATTTATTAAACATAAAAGTCTAGTTTTCATTAGTTAGGTAACTTTTTTATATGCGAAAAAACTGCATACTTTATAATGTTGAAATATTGTAACATCTGCATTTAAATATGAATTTTGTCATAGGCTAGTCTCTTATTGTTTTTATTTCTTGACATATCAACTTTTATATTCATCTAATCATACTAATATTATAAATGCGAAAGTTTAGATGGATGGATGTTTGTTAAAGTTTGTAGCCTAAACGGCTGTATGGATTTCTATGAAATTTGGTATAGATGTAGAGGATAGTCTGGAAGAACACATAAGCTACTCACTTTTGTTTTTTTTTAATTCCACTCGGACAGAGTCTCAAACGAAAGCTAGTCAAATCTGTTTTACAAGGCTTCATAGTAAAATTAACAAATCATAATTTCAGCATATAAACAACTTATGTCTTTGTATAAATGTTACCTTGTCTATAACATTAAACAACATACAATTTTAGGTGTTACACTTCCAATTTTCGAGTCATACCAAGATGGCTCAGATACATATGAGTTGGCGGGTCTTGCTCGGGGCGGGCAACAGCTGTCCAAGCTGAAGAAGAACTTCCAGAGCGCTGTGAAGCTGCTGGTCGAGCTTGCTTCCTTGCAGACATCATTTGTTACTCTTGATGAGGTCATTAAGATTACCAACAGACGTGTCAATGCTATCGAGCATGGTGAGTTAATTAAATATCTGTAAAAAATCTTATTATACATATAAATGTTTATTGAATTATGTATATATGTGCTGTTTGAAAAGTAAAAAAAATAGATGCCATTAGATGCCAAAATTCTGTCATTAATTCAGTTTTTAATAGTGAAAATAGCAAAATAATGAATTATTATTACAAAGTATTTATAGCTAATAACTTAGGAAATGTTCTTTTCTAGTGAATTATGGATTTCATAAGTTTCAGGGTCAAATAGTTTTTTTAAATGAATATTTAGGCTTTCATTTGTAACTTGTCTATTTATTCGTGTAGTGATCATCCCACGCCTGGAGCGCACGCTGGCGTACATCATTTCGGAGCTGGACGAGCTGGAGCGTGAGGAGTTCTACCGTCTGAAGAAGATCCAGGACAAGAAGAAGATTATCAAGGACAAAGCGGAAGCTGTAAGTTGTTTAAAGTGTTTTATACAGTGTTGCATAACTTTAGGTCCCAATACACCACAAATTCATTTCTGTCAACATATATGAGGTAACATCAAGATATTTGAATACCTTGATACTAATATATACATTTTTAGTAATAATAACACTTAATTCTAACTCTAAATGCTACCAATTCACTTAAAGATTACAATTTCACTTTCATCATCAACTTGCCCTTATCCCTTACGGAGGGTCGGCACAGTATGCGCTGCTCTTCCATACATCTATCAGCCATCATATCTGAATCCACTCCCTTCTTAAGCATATCCTCTTTCACACAATCCATCCATACTTTCTTCGGTCTTCCTCTTTCTTTGTAGCCATCCACATTACGATTTCACTTTCCTGCAAATAAAATCGTATTGGTGTGGATTTTTTGTTATTTTTCTAAAAATAATTATCTCTTATTATTAAACAAAGAAGGTGGGTTAGTTGGTAAATGAAACTCGATAGTTATTCTTGTTTTTATATATATTTCACTTGTAATAATAGGATACATTTATTACTGATTCATAATTACTTAGATTTTTAATAGTTTATGCGAATTTATTTTCCCATTGCACCAATTGTAACTATAGAATTATTTCCCATTGGGCCGATTGATCGGCCCAACGGGATTATTTTTTATGGCAATTTTTAACTTATGTTACTGTTTCTAGGCGAAGCAAGCTATGCTGGGCGCGGGCAAGGATGTAGGCGACATCGCGAACTTGCTTGATGAAGGTGATGAAGATTTGCTCTTCTAGATCAAGAAATAGCTGTAATCCGTAGAAGTCTGGAAAACAGTCAAAGTTGGAGCCAATGTTTGTGCAAATGTTTGAACCAACTTTGCCACTTGTATTGTAAACGTTTCCAACCTTTGATTGAAGCAATTTTTATGATATTACAGTGTTCGATTCTGTACATAATTTGTTGATGTAGTTACTCATGTTAAAATATATCTTATTGCGTAGTGGTTATGGTTTGAAATGCGTTGACTTTCATTGGCTTTCCTTCACTGCAAGCATTCCAACAATTCTTGTTAGTATTAAATAAGCCGAAGTGTTATTTAAATGTATTAAAATGTTCAACTGTCTAGAAATTATTGACGCTTAAACCTTGGGTCAAAAGACCGCAGCTTCTAATGTTCTGAGGAACCATTACCAGTAAAAAGTACACCCTATATAGTATTTGTTTTTTTTTGAATTGTTGTTTGTAGATCAAGATATTTTAAGTAAGCATCATGTAAATACAAGTTTGTGAAAGGAAATATATTATTATTATTGAAGAAATTGTTTTTTTTTATCCCCTCCTCGTAATTTTCAATCAAGCAAACAGGTCAAATTATACTACAGCCTATATGCAATGAGATTTGCAGAAAACGAATGTTACATATGTCTATCGTTATTTAGACAGAGTACAAACTTGGAAAGCGCATCTCCACTCCTTGTTCAATCCCATTCCTGTCAAATCGTCTGTTACTCTTTTCAAATACTGTAGCCCAAGGTCATCGACACGTTTCCCCTCCCTACGCATCCAGATACACCTAACAGTAACTACACTACAGCGATATGCGTGAAGATAAAAGCAGAGTCATATGGAAACTATATAAGTTTGCTTAGAAATAGAAGGATGGTAACAGACCTAAAATTAAGATTAAGGGCATGTCCCACCACTGGCTGATAGAAGCTGAGATAGCTTAAAAATGACGTCACTGTCAGTTAAGGGAACAAAATCCGATATTTCCATCACATATTTTACACGTTGGATTGTTATCAGACAATTTACAATTTGGTGGGACAGGCCCTTAAGCACCAAAATAATTTACAACAAACAGATATACCACCGAAGGATTTCGCAGTCGGTTCCTAATGAATTAGATATATTTTTCAAAAGTACGTCGTTAAATATTTCCCTAGTAATACAAATCACATACATAAAACAAAGCTTTATAACTTTAAACAAGCAATACTATTATTAAAAGTACATTGTTAAAGGTAACGACGGTAAAGGTTTGCGTTGAAACATAACTTCTCGGAACGTATAAATCCGTCAAAGGAACGTTTACTGGCGAGTTATAGCTCATGCAATCAACAAGTAATTATATTAAGTGATTTATTATCAACTAGCTTTCGCCCGCGACTCCGTCCTCGTGGGATTAAAAAAAAAACAAAAGTGAGTAGCCTATGTGTTCTTCCAGACTATCCTTTACATCTATACCAAATTTCATCGAAATTCGTCCAGCTGTTTAGGCTACAAACTCTAACAAACATCCATCCATCTAAACTATCGCTTTTATAATATTAGTATGATGTAAATCAAACACGTAATGGTTGTATTATAATATTGAATGACGTTAATAATGTGAGTAGCCTACGATAAAGAACAATAGAGAGAGGAGGCCTATGATAAAAGCTACACTGAAATAAGGGAAATCTTATAATGTACTCGTACATCACTCTAAGCTCAATTTGAAATAATTTCAGAATAAGAAGGACTTTTCCCTAAAATTTAAGTATATGATCAATGTATAGTTTATTGTGCGTCGGGCTTATTGTTTTTTATACTACTGGTTTCTATAGAATTACTTAAATGAATGTATCTTCCATAAATACGAAAAATAAATCAATTGTGGTTGAAAATTAACACGGGTAAGAAGTACAGAAATAAACAGACGCTTTTTTTAGGGTTAATTTTTTTAATACATTATTATTGTCGAATTTTAACTATCTATCCATATCTATATCTATACTATTATAATAAAGCGTAAACACACACTTCTTTGTTGCCTAAAATCTCAGCAATTACAGCATATTTTTTGAATAATTTTTTTTTTAATAAAAAGCCCTTACGTCATGCTTTAGGCTATATATTTTCACGCCATTAAACTTAGGGGGTAAATATTTTGGATAAAAACCCTAATGTGGGAAAGAGACCATAAGTTGCTGCCAACATCAAGGAAGCAAGATTGCTGAGGTTTGTCATGTCATGTCATTTTAACATTTGCTATTGATAATTTGACAAATGTAAACAATAAAATAAAGTTTTTATAATTTCACGCGGATGAATCCGCACGCGAACAGCTAGTTAATGATACAAATAGTTATTTATAAAACTAAACGTTTGGTAAAATTAAATAATCTTCATATAAGGAAAAGGTAGTTAAGTTATATTTTCCGGTTAGATCCTGCTAAACGGAAGTGTGCAGTGCGACGCTGGCCGAGGGCAAGAGGGAGGGGATTGTAAGGAAGGAGGATAATCAATACCTAAAGAACTATAAAATATACTTTATTAAATACTAGCTGTTGCCCGCGACTTCGTCCACGCAATATTAAGATAAAAAAGTAGCCCGTCTATGTCAGCTACCCTTCAGGGAAAGTCTGGTCGAAGCGACCCAGCCGTTTCAGAGATTACCCGGAACAAACGCGGCTTGCGGACAGACAGCTAGACAGACAGACAGACAGACAGACAAAAAAATTTTTGTATGCGATTTTCATTATCAGCAACGCACATTCATCATCTTCTCGAAATCTGGAATTTTTCTTTTGATATTACAAACAGACACTCAATTTTATTATATGTACATATAGAATTTTATTTGGCGTGGTTCGTGCTATATGTATAATAGCTGTTCCACGCGACTTCGTCAGCGCAGCATTAAAAGAAAAAAAAAAGACACGAAGTACATAATTAACTAAATATCCCTCGGGAACCTGACATTTTTCGGGATGAACCTTATCCCACTGTGGTCCAGACTTTGTGAAATATCTGTGCCAAATTTCAATAACATAAGTTGAACCGTTGCAGAATTATCGAGTAAACATTAAAAACAAAATTAATGTATCCCACGGGGACCGTAACTATTTCCAGGTTAAAAAGTAGCCTATGTGTTCTTCCAGACTATGCTCTACATAAGTGCCGAATTTCATGGAGATTCGTTAAGCCGTTAGGCTACAAACTCTAACAAACATCCATCCATAGATCTAAACTTTTTAAAAAAGTTTACAATTTATAGTATTAAAGTATGAATTATGATTGCCCACGACCCACGACTTCGTCCGCGTGGAGTTTAAAATTCAAAACTTACATTCGCCCTTTTTTTCATCCTATTACCTAAAGTATTATCTTAGTAGTAAGCTACGTAATGAACTACTACGGTGAAGTAAAACATCGTGATGCAACCTGCACATATCGGAGAAGAAATTCAAAGATACATATGTGTGAAGTCAACCAACCCGCAGTGGGCCAGTGTGGTTGACTATGTCCTAGTCACCCTAACTTAGGGTAGGCTCCGAGCCTCTCAGTGGGGACATATAGCGAGCTGGTGATGATGATGATGATGATGGTGATGATGATGATGATGATGATGATGATGATGATGATGATGATGATGATGATGATGATGATGATGATGATGATGATGATGATGATGATGATGATGATGATGATGATGATGATGATGATGATGATGATGATGATGATGATGATGATGATGATGATGATGATGATGATGATGATGATGATGATGATGATGATGATGATGATGATGATGATGATGATGATGATGATGATGATGATGATGATGATGATGATGATGATGATGATGATGATGATGATGATGATGATGATGATGATGATGATGATGATGATGATGATGATGATGATGATGATGATGATGATGATGATGATGATGATGATGATGATGATGATGATGATGATGATGATGATGATGATGATGATGATGATGATGATGATGATGATGATGATGATGATGATGATGATGATGATGATGATGATGATGATGATGATGATGATGATGATGATGATGATGATGATGATGATGATGATGATGATGATGATGATGATGATGATGATGATGATGATGATGATGATGATGATGATGATGATGATGATGATGATGATGATGATGATGATGATGATGATGATGATGATGATGATGATGATGATGATGATGATGATGATGATGATGATGATGATGATGATGATGATGATGATGATGATGATGATGATGATGATGATGATGATGATGATGATGATGATGATGATGATGATGATGATGATGATGATGATGATGATGATGATGATGATGATGATGATGATGATGATGATGATGATGATGATGATGATGATGATGATGATGATGATGATGATGATGATGATGATGATGATGATGATGATGATGATGATGATGATGATGATGATGATGATGATGATGATGATGATGATGATGATGATGATGATGATGATGATGATGATGATGATGATGATGATGATGATGATGATGATGATGATGATGATGATGATGATGATGATGATGATGATGATGATGATGATGATGATGATGATGATGATGATGATGATGATGATGATGATGATGATGATGATGATGATGATGATGATGATGATGATGATGATGATGATGATGATGATGATGATGATGATGATGATGATGATGATGATGATGATGATGATGATGATGATGATGATGATGATGATGATGATGATGATGATGATGATGATGATGATGATGATGATGATGATGATGATGATGATGATGATGATGATGATGATGATGATGATGATGATGATGATGATGATGATGATGATGATGATGATGATGATGATGATGATGATGATGATGATGATGATGATGATGATGATGATGATGATGATGATGATGATGATGATGATGATGATGATGATGATGATGATGATGATGATGATGATGATGATGATGATGATGATGATGATGATGATGATGATGATGATGATGATGATGATGATGATGATGATGATGATGATGATGATGATGATGATGATGATGATGATGATGATGATGATGATGATGATGATGATGATGATGATGATGATGATGATGATGATGATGATGATGATGATGATGATGATGATGATGATGATGATGATGATGATGATGATGATGATGATGATGATGATGATGATGATGATGATGATGATGATGATGATGATGATGATGATGATGATGATGATGATGATGATGATGATGATGATGATGATGATGATGATGATGATGATGATGATGATGATGATGATGATGATGATGATGATGATGATGATGATGATGATGATGATGATGATGATGATGATGATGATGATGATGATGATGATGATGATGATGATGATGATGATGATGATGATGATGATGATGATGATGATGATGATGATGATGATGATGATGATGATGATGATGATGATGATGATGATGATGATGATGATGATGATGATGATGATGATGATGATGATGATGATGATGATGATGATGATGATGATGATGATGATGATGATGATGATGATGATGATGATGATGATGATGATGATGATGATGATGATGATGATGATGATGATGATGATGATGATGATGATGATGATGATGATGATGATGATGATGATGATGATGATGATGATGATGATGATGATGATGATGATGATGATGATGATGATGATGATGATGATGATGATGATGATGATGATGATGATGATGATGATGATGATGATGATGATGATGATGATGATGATGATGATGATGATGATGATGATGATGATGATGATGATGATGATGATGATGATGATGATGATGATGATGATGATGATGATGATGATGATGATGATGATGATGATGATGATGATGATGATGATGATGATGATGATGATGATGATGATGATGATGATGATGATGATGATGATGATGATGATGATGATGATGATGATGATGATGATGATGATGATGATGATGATGAATTAAACAAATTTAGTAAAATTCCAATTAATCAATCGACCCAATGGGCTAAAAATTCCCAATGGGGCGATCGATCGATTGGCCGATCAACCAAACGAGAACCACCCTTAAAAAGACTTACTAAACACGTATAAATTCGCCATAAAAATATTATAACAAAATGAAAAAAAGGAAGATTATCGTATTATTGCAATTGTAAAAAGTTTGTTTTAACTGTTTATTGCTAATATGAAGTAGGTCTGTGGAGCAACACGCAATCTGAGTACTATCCAATAATCGAACCTATTTCGCTGTAAATGAATTCTCAGAACGATGTCGGGGCTGCGGGGGCAGCGGCAAGCGTGGAGGAAGGGGTGGAACTGAAGGTCCGTGTTTTTGGTATCCACTTCAAAGGATAACAGCTTTTATTTCTATCATAGTAAGAGTTATTATCGCTAAATGGCATTCTTCTTTAATTATTAAAATTCATGCTTAAATATATTATATCTTCTTTTCAGTTGTTTCTATCAGTTTGAATGTTGTTTTTTTAGGATAAAAACGGCAATTTAATAGAATGTTAGATTTTAACTTAATTATAATATAAGAAATACTATGTATTGTTTACAAAAGTAATAAAAACCGGAGATTCTTTCGTTATTAAGCCACCAAGGATATTCTGTATTTGACGTGTTAAATCTGTAATGAATCAAATTGACGATAGTTTAACAGCCAATTACTGAAACGATATTAAAACATGTAACAGCGTCTTGAATGATAAGACCACTAAAATTTACGAATAATAAAGCAATATCTATCGTTAAAATGACTAGATCATTTATCACTATGTTTCGAAAACAATTATCTAAAACACAAAATAAAATATGCAAATAAGAGACATAAATCTACATTAAATCCGTCGATCTGTCGAGTAACATATCCGAGCATTTTATTCTTTCATCGGCGGCTATATATTGCAGCTTCCTTTTTAATTATCCCAGCACTCTTTGTCCTCCGCTGAGCTGAGCCTCGCAACACGGCAAAGTGCTCGGAGATCATTTAGCAAATGTTTTGTTCAATGCACCAAATAACTTTCATACGCTGCGTCGGGTTAAGGCTACTTAAGATATTAAAAGAGAACGATTACAAGACTCGGGCCTTTTTGTAAATGTATGCACGTTGGGTTTTTTGAAAACTGTGATTATTTTAGTCTTTAAAAATGTGTCAGTGTGTTTGTAAACTTTTATTTACAAAATGGTTTAACTAGTGTTTATTATTTTCTTTCGAAGTATACAAGCGCAAGCTTTTAGTGTTAATATACTGGCATAAAAACTTCCTATTTTCTTCGAAAAAGAAAAGATAGAAATATGGTCGTGTAAAGTTTAGACACTAATGTAGAATTTCCATATAAAAATGAATATTTGTACATAGTAAATATATAGGTTTAAAATCTCCTTTTGTATCTGGTGTTAACAGAAACCATATCAAATAAAGTGTCAATTCCCTAGTTACATTAAAAGAAAACAGCAATAATAGAAGTTTCAATAGCGTAACATTTTTTTGAGGACGCGTTAAGTTCAACCCGCAAGGGATTGACCGAATAACAGATCGTCTATCCAACATATCGAGCGACTTGTGTCAACCAGTGTAAGAAGAGCTGTTCACATGCGGCCGCGGAAATGAATTATTGCAACTTCATTTACTAAGCTCGTCGTATTTTGTCGCGCGAATCTGGGATAAGCTATGCCCCTGTTTTGATCTATGTGCTGCGAGTTTATCACTCTTTAATTTCGTGTTCCAGTTTACTAGTGACGTATCAAGCTATTTTCTAGGTTAAAAAGGAAAATCAGTTCCACCTGATGAAAAACTTCGAAGCAAGCACTTTGAAATTATTTATTGACCAAATAAAAATTGTTATCTATATTATTTAAATAACACTTTTTGATAATCACATTAGTTAGGTATACATTTATTAATATACTAGCTTTCCCCCGCGACTCCATCCCCGTGGAAATAAAAAAAAACATAAGTAAGTAGCCTATATGTTCTTCCAGACTATCCACTACATCTATGCCAAATTTAATCGAGTTTCATTCAGCCGTTTAAGCTAGAAACTCTAACAAACATCCATCCATCTGAACTTTCGCATTTGATGGTAAGAAGATTTATTATTGAAATAAAATATTATGTCAATAATTTTGGTCACTAACAAATCAATTAAATGGTACAGCAAAGTATGGAAATCAAAGATCAAATCCAAATAATGTAAGCATTTAATTCAAGTTATTTAGTGAGTATCCTGTAAGCCCATCTACAGCTTTGTTTAAACAGTGATAGCCTTTGACGTTTACGAGGTCCGCACTCCGCACTCCGCACTACGCCCTCAGCCCTCGCCCCCACAACCCTCGCCTCCCTGCGGCCTTCTGTAAATTCCCTTGCAGCTAAATAAACTCAATGATTGTATACAAATTACATGGTTAATATTACTACTAGTGTAAGACTAACTCTAATTCGTTAATTGATTTGATATTCAACCCTTAACTCGATAGTATCCAGTGTGATGATGAACTAATTTAAAATTCTACTGAACTAGTTTAGAGAAAAGAACACGAGATTTTGATTTTAGTGTTAGTTAGTTAGTTAGTTATAATAATTTTTTGCTACAAAAAACTCCGTCGAATTAAGGGTTAATTAAACCATAAAAGTTTCAGGTGAATCTTACTAACATTATAAATGAAAGTTTAGATAGATGGATGGATGTTTGTTAGTGTTTGCCGTTTAAACGGCTGAACGGATCTCAATGATATTTGACATAGATGTAGAGCGTAGTCTGAAAGATTACATACTTACTTTTGTTTTCTATTAATTCCATGCAGACGGAGTCGCGGGTGTAAACTAGTGTTTTAATATAAATAAAAATTAGATAATGTTTTTTTTATATTGTAAGGTGGCAAACGAGCAAGCGGCCACCTGAATCCGCCGAAATGGCGAATCGACCGCTGCCCATAGACATCATTAACATTATCAAACATTATCAAAGTCGGCTCCGACCGCTATACTACCGTGCTACGGGGAACTACCATATAATGCTATTCAACGCCTTTGATACACGCTTCTCATCGCAGAGTGATTTAATCACTTAGGCTGTTCCTTAGTGTAGGTTTCTCAAAGTAGGTAGATTTGGTAATTAACTAAATGGTAAACTAAGAAACTACCCTAGAGGGCGGTTTGTAATCTCTATATTTAAAATGAAGAACACTTCAATCAATATCTATAAGTAAAATTATTATTTACTTTTTTAGAGTTAGACCTAAAAAGAGATGGATGTATTGCGTGAAAGGTGACATGATCTAGAAGGGAGTGATGACTGAGATGACGGATGATAGAATTATTTGGAGGACGAAAATCTGGTGCGTCAACCCTACGGGAGTAGGATAAGGTAGGGGAGATGATATTATTACTTCTTTCTATTGTATAATGAGTTTTATTGTAATAGCCAATATTAACGTTAAACATTCAAGTTTTACGAGTCATGGTACACAAAGAAACTGATTCCACACCGCACATTATCCGTCTGTCGATCAGTTAGTCGACCAGTCGAGTGATAAGTCGCAGGGAGAGTCGAGGCGCCGCCCTGTACTGCGTGCAACTTATTTCAATGTGCCGTCCGCTTCTGGATTTATTAAGACTAGCGTGCGACCGAACTTCAATTAGTATTAAGTGTTTTTATACTGGAGATTAAATTCAATGTATGAAACAGTAAAATATTACATATTTACAAAGAGAATTGTTATATCGTAACTTTGGTATAGGCTAATATCAATCATACTTAAATTTATTTATTTATTTTATTTATTTATTTATAAAGTTACAGGTTACAAAATTTGTTTTATCACAAATTGTGGTCGATCGCCTGGTTCCTACACTAGGCTCTAGGCCCGTGTTGTAGGAGCCAGGGTTCTTCCGTCTTAGTGCTATTTTTTTTTTTTGGGACACAGTAATTATATTATGCGATTTTAAATGCGAAAGTTTAGATGGATGGATGGATGTTTGTTAGAGTTTGTTGCCTAAACGGCTGAACGGATTTCGATGAAATTTGGTATGTATATAGAGGATAGTCTGAAAGAACACATAGGCTGTTCACTTTTGTTTTTTTTTTAAATTTCACGCGAACGGAGTCGCGGGCGAAAGCTAGTATAACAATAATACAGCCGATTGTATCTGAAAGAATCTCTAAAAATCAATCACAACTGTCAAATTATACAGAATAGCTGTTTCACGCGACTTCATCAGCGTGAAATTTAAAAAATTGTAAAATGATAGCTTATGTTACTCAGTGATAGTATAGCTTTTTAGTGGTGCAAGAATTTTTGAAATCGGCTAAGTAGTTTTTGATTCATTTCAATACCTACAAAAATACAAATCTTCCCTCTTTATAATAGTATAGCTATTGATTAGTCTAAGTTAGTGACTCATCGATATGAGTCTCTAATTTACCACTTGAGGCAATTATAAACATAAATGAGTACCAACATATTCAAAGATAAATGGAGCCACAAGTCCACTTGCGAGAAGCACCAAGCGAGTATAGACTCGAGTTAGTCCAAATAAAATATGAAGCCGCTCGCTCGCGTATTGAATAATTCTAGAGTTCATCTTGTAATGGACTAGTTTTTGAAATTTACTGCAAGTCACATATTTTTTACGTTTTTTTATTTTGCCAGATAATAAATAATACTTATACTAACCTCAATTAGTAGGTTACCTATCGTTAGGTTTTTTTAAATTGCTTTTAAAAACATTTTAGATCTTGAACAGGTTAAAAGCTTGTTAAGTTGACAATAGTTTTGAAGCAATACTTATTTTCAGCTGTCTACAAACTATCCTAGTTTTTCAAATATTATTGTAGTTGAAATATATGTACAAAGTAAAAACAATATACTCGTATATTTCGTTTTTAATCTGTGACCATCAAGTGCTTGGCTTCTTTAATATTGTAATTAGATCTTATAAATGCGAAAGTTTAGATGGATGTTTTTTAGAGTTTGTAGCCTAAACGGCTGAACGGATCTCGATGAAATTTGACAATGATGTAGAGAATAGTATAGAAGAACACATAGGCTACTTACTTTTGTTTTTTTTATTCCACGCGGACGGAGTCAACGGCGGAAGTTAGTCTTAAATAAATAACTAATGTACAAATAATTATTTCAAGCAACTTAAATTACAGCCTCGTTAACAAAAATTAATTAAATATGACATTATTCTGTGTAAGATAATTAAACTAGCTAACCTGGACACTATCCAATAACTAAAGGCATTTCACGGCGGAATTCTCA
Source organism: Papilio protenor (assembly GCA_029286645.1). Lineage (NCBI taxonomy): Eukaryota > Metazoa > Arthropoda > Insecta > Lepidoptera > Papilionidae > Papilio > Papilio protenor. Next base: position 4,190,354 of record JAGSMZ010000043.1, read on the forward strand.
GAATGTTGCTCGCTAACAAAAGGACCCAGACGCTATAGGATTGGTTTAATATCAACTAGAGACGTTTAAACGCACTTGTAACTACAGGTAATACAAATACAAATACAAATATTTTATTGGTAACAGAATTACAAGTCATAATTAAAAAAAAATAAAAAACTTTACAGATATTAAAAATTAATGAATAAAAATTGTGTACATAAAACAATCATGGTAGCAAAAATTCTTCGACACTATAGAAGGCTTTTTGTATTAGCTATGACTTAAGTTAAGGTAAGAGTTGGATGTAATAGATATACTCGTATATACAATTGTCATCACACTAATATTATAAATGCGAAATTTTCAGATTTCGATGAAATTTGGCATAGATGAAGGGGATAGTCTGGAAGAACACATAGGCTACTCACTTTTGTTTTTTTAAGGACACTATTCGAGGTTGATTTACTTCCTTTAGATTGTCATTTTTGGAACTAAATTGAAACCACTGAATGATTACAAAAGGATAATTGTAAGCTTGTAATAAAAAACACGCCTTTGCTCCAAAAGTAAAACCCAAAGGATTCGAACACACGACCTCGAAATAATAAGTACTATGCTGTTTTTATTCTTTACGTTATTCTGTTTAAGAGGTAAAACGTGAGCCCCGTTGGGAATACGTTAGCGCGTAGCTGCTACGCGTAATCGATATCGTAGCTGCGTAGCCTGTGACTACGGGCTACGACTTGTAAAAAAAAATGAAACAAGATTTTGTAGTTTTTTAATCACTAAACTACTTGTTCTATTAACAAGAGATAGTTGTTTTTTTTTTAGAATCTTATTAAATTGTAAATTACAATTCTATATTAAAACAAATAATTTGACATTTGTTTTCTAGGAATCACTGAAGCACTCTGTGTGTCTTCAAATGGTTTTTCATAGTTTATATTTAATTAGAGGCACGTACACTAACTTAAGACTCCCTTAGCGGTGTATTAACAATTGTGCAGTAGTAATAGTTTATAGGATGGTTTTTTATCCAAGCTTTCATCCTACGTATGTCTGAATGCAATTTTGGAAGTTTCGAAGTGTTTATTAATGTTCAGTAACAAAGCAAACGTCAGGGGCATGTCAGGGGCTTCCTGACATCAATTAGCGATTTCAACCTGTCGCCTACACACGTACAAACACATATGTGTTTATACATATCTATAAACAAGAACTCCATCATTTTTCAATACTTCATACTTTTTAAAACTGTCTTTTGTTTTATTTATTTAAAAACAAAAAAAAAAAAAAAAAAAAAAAAAAAAAAAAAAAAAAAAAAAAAAAAAAAAAAAAAAAAAAAATAAACAAGAACTCCATCATTTTTCAATACTTCATACTTTTTAAAACTGTCTTTTGTTTTATTTATTTAGAATTGTGTGCAGAAATGTTTATTTATTTAAAAACCAATAGCAATTGACCTATTGCTTTTTTTGAATTCCACACCACGCAATACAATAAAAGAAAAGTAAAAAGTAAACGCTTGTTATTTATATAAAGTTTAGGTAAAACTGTTTACAAATCGTCTGATAAAGGTGCACAATTAGATTACGATTAAGCAAGTTTGTCGCAAGCCAACTATACATCTTTTTTTATAAGAAAAGAGGGCAAACGAACTGCGGGAACACAGAGGTGGTCAACGACGCCCATGGACATCCGCAACACCATATTATTATTTATACTGCACTTGTGTGTAGCGGATTTATTTAAAATGTAATATACGAAATATTAATATATAATAATAGATTAACTAAAATGAAATATAAATTATGTAAGTTAATCGGAAACATAGTTTTTTAATTTCACGAGCGAATATCCTTTAACATTTCGTATAAAAAACCTTTTTTGAAGTGTGGACGGATTGCGTGGGCGATTATATACTGCACCTTTGCCCTTTTCTTTAAATATACTATCTTAAATATAGTGATTGTAACGTGGGGTACAAGTAACCTTTACAAATTTCGACATGAATAAACCTGAATCATAGAAAATATTTTTTGTAAGTGAAATTATCTGTGTATTGTGTGAAGGTTATTAAATAGTTATTTATAACTTATATTATACTAGCTTTCGCCCGCGACTCCGTCCGCGTGGAATTAAAAATAGAAGTAAGTAACCTATGTGTTCTTCCAGACTATCCTCAACATCCATGCTAAATTTATCGAGACCCGTTCAGCAGTTTAGGCTACAAACTCTAAAAAACATCCAGCCATCCATCTAAACATTCGCATTTATAATATTAGTAAGATAAAGATTTTATTTTTAAGATTAAGATTATTTCGTAGATATGGATATTTTCATTAATATTAACATTGCACAAAGCTAAATCTTATAGAAATGAGGCGTATTAAAATCGGGTTTAACTAAAATCAATTCTAACCTTGATTATTTGTTACTTTAATTTTAGTAACAAGGATAATGAATATCGATACTAAACATTGTGTTAGTTGTGAGGGAATAAATGTGAATTGGGGGCACACCGATTAGCGCCTAACCCACCCTCCGCTACACGCTAGGACCCTGCGGGGGCGGGTAGCGGGGTAGGGCTGACAGCGGTCTGTGTACCGCGTCACTGCGGTACACAAATAATGGCAAGCCCGTTCACAATGTTATTAAATAATTGCCCTGCAAAGCTAGTGATCATCTTAGTTGGGTAATACTTACCGATACACAGCGCAGATTACTTAGGCAATTCTCTTTGTGTAGACTTTATTTATTTACTAGCTTACGCCCACAACTCCGTCCGCGTGGAATTAAAAAAAAAACAAAAGTGAGTAGCCTATGTGTTCTTCCAGACTATCCTCTACGTCTGTACCAAATTTCATCGAAATCCGTTCAGCCGTTTAGGCTACAAACTCTAACAAACATCCATCCATCCATCTAAACATTCGCATTTATAATATTAGTATGAAGTATGATTTATTTAAATAAATAAATAGAGTTTTCCGGTTTCCCAGCTATATTTAACCTTTCGTTAGTATTTTCGCTTCGATAGTGATAACTTCTTGAAATACGTTTCCAGATTACGTAACTTTTACTCCGTAGAAATATAGGTTAATCTAACACTTATGAATCACTGGTTACTGATAAAATAAATGGAAACTTCAGAAACCTTGCATTAGTCAGTATCAGTTAATCGAGATGTTACCTAGAGAAGATTGTTTTTGTAACTTATTCCCCCATCTAATATTATAATAAAGCGTAAACACACACTTCTTTGTTGCCTAAGATGTCAGCAATTACAGCATATTTTTGAGTAATTCTTTTTTTTAATAAAAAGCCGTACATTTACATCACGTTTTAGGCTATATATTTTCACGCCATTAAACTTAGGTGGTAAATATTTTGGATAAAAACCCTAATGTGGGAAAGAGACCATAAGTTGCTGCCAACATCAAGAAAGAAAGATTGCTAAGGTTTGTCATGTCATGTCATGTCATTTTGACATTTGCTATTGATAATTTGACAAATTTAAACAATAAAATAAAGTTTTTATAATTCCACGCGGATGAATCCGCACGCGAACAGCTAGTCTACTTATCATTAAATTATCGACAGAGATTCCCACTGCTTTTACTAATTTACATAACCGTAAAAGTTTTTACGAAGATTCAAGAAAACACATTTTATAGGTAACATTTATAGAATTAATTAATTCCCAGTAAATTAGACATCTTTGTGTAAAAGGATTTCATTTAAGCAATAATATAAACATCTAGTCAAGTACTCCCTTTTCTGATGTTCACGGACTAAGGCGTGGGCGAAATGCCCTAGTTTATGGCGACTAACGCAAGGTAACTGCGCAAAATGAATAGGAAATCTTATTATTAGCTATCGATACCGAAGTCGACATTAAAAAACTATGGACTTTTTACTTTTTAATATTTCTTACTAGTTGGTGCTCGCGACTTCGCCCGCGTGAAATTAAAAAAAAATATAAAAACATGGCCTATGTTACTCAGTGATAGCTTTTTAATAGTGCTAGATTTTTTGAAATCGGGACAGTAATTTTTGAGTTATATCAATACATACAAAAATACAAATCTTTCCTCTTTATAATATTAGTATAGATATAGAAGTAAAGATTAACGTATGACCGAAAGGTTAAATTGTAATTAAATTTAAACTCTAATTTGTTTTAAAGCAATAAAGACAACCGTAAAGTTATGATAATAAGTTTGGAGGCCTTAAAATAAATTATTACAAAGTAAAGAGTATTAAATGTACTATTAATGAGGTTGGTAGCAATTCACAATTTTACTGACTTACTAAAAACATAAGAAACATCGTCAAATTTTATTACTCAACTAGCTTTCGCGCGACCCGTTCGCCTGGAAATAAAAACAAAAGTGAGCAGCTTATGTGTTTTTCCAGACTATCCGTTACATCTATACAAAATTTCATCGAAATCTGTTCAGCCGTTTAGGCTACAATCTCTAACAAACATCCATCCATCTAAACTTTCACATTTATAATATTAGTAAGAAGTAAGATTGAATCAATAGGAATCTATAATCAGAAAGTTATTATTTATGTTTTATTTATTTATTTATTAAAGTTACTTAAAATATAAAATAAAACACCTTGATTTATTTTCTAACTGTTGTTTACTTATTAGTTAAATAGAGATTAGTTGAGTAACAAGCTACACTGAACGTAGTCCACGCTATAAATATTAACAGCTTGTAACTCACGTCGTTGTATGGATTACGCAGTGCCTGAAAATCTGTCTGAGAGATCCGTCGATTTGTTGCACGATTTGTTTGAACACGTCTCGCAATGTTACGTCTAGTAAATGATCTTTAAATTTTTGTATTCAAGTTAGTCAAAGATTTCTTTAATAAAAATATTTGAAAATAACACTAAGTTAGTTTAGTTTAGTAACTTGTTGTTTCGTTGACATCATCTTTAAAATGAGTGTAGATAATCTGTATCTTTACTAATATTATAAAGAGAAAAAAAATTGTATTTTTGGATTTTCGTATGTATTGAAATAACTCAAAAATTACTGTACCGATTTCATAAATTCTTGCACTATTAAAAAGCTGTGTTATCACTTAGTAATATAGGTTATATTTTTACTGTTTTTTTTTATTTCACGCGGACGAAATCGCGAACAACATCTAGTAACTATTTAAAAATCTTATAGCCCCAACACGATTTGCGTTGCTATTAAGAAATACGAATTTTTAAAAGTTTGTTCCGTTCTCGGACTCAGCAATGCCGATTATGACGGGACTTTTACTGGTATATAGAAATATTAGATTAGGCTAGTTTTTTTTTTATTATACAATTATACAATTATAGCCTGACCAGAAATATAAAATTAATTTCATTTTAGTGAAGTAAATATATCTATTAGTTTCAATCATTATTTTAATGCGAAACATAAACAACATTACAAAAATATATAGCAATCTCTCTAATTCTCTTTGAGAAAATAAGGATACCAGTATGTTTATTCAACTATTTGAGCAATGGAAACTTTCGATTTCAACGTTGACATGAGCGTTCAAATTTTTATATTTAAGCTGTAAAATATCGGTACAGATTAAATAACAGGGATGGAAAGGAGATAAGAAATATGTTCCACATAAATACCGAGTTATCGCGGAACACGCATAAAGCGTGCACACAAAAAACTTAGAACTTTCAACAAATCGCTCGACTGATCCTACAAAATGTCGACTTTGTCTAGTCTAGTCTACTGTTGGCACGACCTCGTTTCGTGTAGAGTTAAAATATACCTTCATTTCTATTTTTTTTACTAATAGTATGGAATTTAACATTATGATAGTCCATAACTGTTTTTTTGTGTTCTAATATTATGAAGAAGGATTTTACCAACATATTTTCAAATCAGACCTCTTAAGACGATAACTTACAGAAATAAATAAGCTTAATTTCCTAAAAAGCGTTCACATTAATAAATTATAATAAATAAATAAATAAATTCATCGATACTAATATAATAAAGCGGAAACACACACTGCTTTCTGGCGTAGAATATCAGCAATCACAGCATATTTTTGAATAATTCTTTCTTTAATAAAATGCTCTACACTTACGACAGGCTTTAAGCTATATATTTTCACGTTGTTAAACTTAGGAGGTAAATAAATTGGAAAAAAACCTTCATGTGGGAAAGAAACTATAAACTACAAGCTGCCAACATTAGGGAAGCAAGGTTATTATGGTAACGATAATTGTTGAGAATTTGACAAATGTAATAAAATAATGTTTTTATAACTTCACGCGGATGAAACCGCACGGGAACAGCTAGTTTAAGAATAAACTGATTACAAAGAATTGACCCAGGGTCCTCGCACTAGGTTCAGCCTGTATCGCGAAGACCCAGCTCAGCGGATTACCTAAAATACTATATGCAACATTAGGCGCAATATATTCAGCTATAATTACAACTTACACTAAGTTAAAAAAACATACAGACGAATTGAGTACCTCCTTCTTTTAGGAAGTCGATCAAAAAGGGAGAAAATAAAATTTTACATTGCCGCCCGTCGCGTTAGTATGATATCTTAGTATAGATTCAGTGAGACAAAGTACAAAGCGAATAGTTAAATCCTTAAAAAGCTTAAGAGCGTTAGATAAAAGGTCTGCGTCTAAATTATCCAGTTTATTAACGGAACGGTATGCACTGAGTGAAATACTAAGTTTCGATTGTTGTTTATAAATGTTTGTTTATGTTATACTAAAAGCATAAAACGTTTTCATTTACATAATTATTAATATTAATAATTAATAACCTGTTGAATGCAACTTTACATTTTACAACCGTAAATGGAGGTTTGTTGAAATGTTTATAATAGTTAGCAGGAAGTAATGTTTATTAAATGCTTTTAACTTTCAGGTTAACTTTTATCTAAACTTTCAGTTACAAAGTTTTTAAAATTATCTACGTTCTTTTGTTTTTTAAAATTCATTTTCTAAAAGCAACTAAAAGACTAAATGAAATTAAATATATGATTTTTGTCATTAAAATCATAATGATGAAATAATTAAATAACCTTTTATTACCTCATTATGTACAACAAAAGGTTTTATCTAGTAGTTTAGGCAATAGAACCCCACAGTTATACGAAATATTACCACGACAATTATCATACAACAGACAAAGACGGTAACATCCTACTTCATAGACACTTGAGATGTTTTTAATTATTGAAAGTAAACAGATTCAGTTGCGGAACTTCATAAATATAAATTAGGGTCGTATTACACCCCCGCACCCATCCACCCCGCCCCCTGCGGCCAACGCCGCAGCGAGCCTCACATCCAGCCTCCGAACGTTTACTATGCGCTTTGTTTGTACAATTTAATACAAATTTATTTAAGATTAGCTGTTTAACAACTTTATAAGAATTGTAATAATTGGCGAAGGAAAAACATACTTGAAATGACGTATTTGGTTATTAAATTATCTCGCAATTCGTGTCCTAAGTAAGCTTATTATTAGTGAAAGATATATTTGCATTACAAATTCAATTGTAAAAGAAATTTAATACCCTAAGGGCGTAAAGCTAAACATTTCTACTGAGAATCCCTTTTTTAGTCCAGATCTCATTTATATAAAAATAGAAAACTAGGTTACATTGTCTAGATTTAATTTTGTTTAAGTTAAAAAACATTTTAATCATCTAACCTAAATTCCTAAGATGCGAGATTTGAAGGGTTTAATACTTACCCTTCGAAACAATTCAAGTACATTAGTTTTATAGTCACAAATTCGCATATGTAATTTGTACACAAAGTACACAAATAGAACGTGTACAGTGTGTAATCCGTACACCATACGTGAACTCAATCGGGAAGCCTTAGTATTGGGACTCTCGAAGCGTGGCATAAATCGCGAAGCCGTATCGCTTTACGGACCACCCTGAAAGCTTGTTACCTTTCATATCTAAGTACTAGCGATATTTTCACATTGAACTTTTAAATTTGAATATTTTATTCCATGTAATCTATTTACATCGGGTTCCGCTATAAGACTGCAATGGGTGTGTGAGGGGAGTGCGGAGCGCGGTGGGCGGAGGGGGAACATAATCGATACCCATAAAAGTGCGGGATATTACATATTTGGCGCCAAAATTGTTTCTGACAGTATAACAATAAATCGATTGCTTGCTCATTATTTTTATATTAATATTGCATAACTATGTTAGATTGAATTTATTAACTTGTATTTGGAATATGAAAAAGAAATCGACCTAAAATAATGAATTTTAGGTTAGTTTTGGTTTCTTTCATGAATGGTTAATATTTATGCGTATGTTTTCTTTTAAATTTATCGATTATTTAAATAAGATAAGTTTTAAATATAACTCAGTAACTAACATGATAAAAGAGAGATAGTTAATTGTAAAAAGTTAAGGAGGTATTTTCTCCAAAACAATGCAGCTTATGAGCCGTCAGTAATTTTCCACGCCCTAGTTTTAACAGATTTTATAAAGTGCTAACTATAATGTAACTAGGCTTTGCTCGTACTTTATAAAATACGCTAATTAGTTTTTACAAAGTCACGCATTTCCGCAATGTTTAAAAGATTTACTGACATATCAATAGACGAACTGTTTTAAAGACGAACAGTCGAACTGTTCAGTTATAACAGTACTAGCGTTCGCCCGCGACTCCGTCCGCGCGGAAAATAAAACAAAAGCAGATAGCCTATGTGTTCTTCCAGGCTATGCTCTACATCTATGCCAAATTGCATTCAGCAGTTTAGGCTACAAACTCTAACAAACATCCATCCATCCATCCATCCATCTAAACTTTCATATTTATAATATTATAAGTAAGATTAACTGATCAGTTTTAATTTTCGGTTAAAACTGTCAGTGCTAAGCGTTAATTTAAAGTGTTTGCGATATTCATCTCCTAGAATCAGACTTTTTTAATTGACTTGTAGTTATTTTGTACGTGACATTTGCAAATAACATAAAACAAATAGTGAAGGGCATTAGGGAAGTTCACAGAACGGTGGCTCCCTTGCGTCGGTGTAGGGGACAGGAAGGGGAGAGAGCTTCAATTTAAATTTATAGCCCCGTAAGAAAGTAATGAGTTAGATAATTAAACATGTCACGTGGCTTTTAAATTGGTATGTGAATATTTAAAGATGAAATGAGCGTACGAAATTAAATCTAGATGTATCACAATTTCCATCCATATTTGAACTAGAATACAAATCATACTAATACTTACTTAATATTCGAAATGCGAAAGTTTAGATGGATGGATATTTGTTAGAGTTTGTGTCTACAAAACGGCTGAACCGGTTTCGATGAAATTTGGTACAGATGTAGAGGATAGTCTGGAAGAACACATAGGCTACTCACTTTTTTTTTAATTCCACGCGGACGGAGTGGCGAGCGAAAGCTAGTTATCTATATGTACAAAAAGCCTATGCAGTAAATAATTTAAAGTAATAAAATAATCATAAGTAATTTTAATAGTGATTTTGTTATATTAAAAGATTTTACGTTGATTAAACACTGAGCTTTTGTCCAACTAAACTTCTTGCATAAAATAAACCAATGTATAATTTCCACAATGCCGAAAACAATAATTTATTAAGCGTATTATCACTCAAAAGACCACTACTGGGC